>SJXQ01009526.1:21953-287213 GCA_006408695.1 Aepyceros melampus | reverse complement strand
AGAGGTTAGACGGTAATGTGAGTGATGGGGAGTGGCTGTAAATCCAGATGAAGCTTTGGTTTCTCACCTGCCACTCACCTCCTTCTGTGTGGTCCAGTTCCTAATGAGCATCAGTCCATGACCTGGGGTTGGAGACTTCGTTCTAGAGGATGTTGATACTCATGGCTGGGGAGCTGCAGCACTTAATATCTGAAGAACAGGTGGCTCGGGTGCCTGGTGTGGGGCATCAGTGGGGCTCACCAGGATGGGGGTGATTTTTGCCCTCAAGGTGGTGGTCACAGACTCATCCACATGGCACAGATGCTCTGGAAATGCGTGAGTGGACATGGTTCTCAGTCCACATGGGGTCCTGGATGTGCTAGTCACCTGGCTTCTCACTGGTGCACTTTACTCGCCTGATGGTCCAGGCAGTGTTTGATGTAAAATGCTCCACTTACACAGGTGACCTTCATGTTATAATGGTGGAGAGCCTCAGCTCTGGAGCCAGATGGCTGGCTATTCGAATTCCAGCTCTGCTTCTTTCTTACTTGTGTGACCTTGAGCAGAATTCAACTGAAGTTTGAGGTGAAAAATAGTATACACCTCAGAGGTTGCTGCAAGCTTTAGATGTGTTAGTATGTTTCAATATATAGAAGAATGTCTGGGACCAGGTATTAGCTATTATTATCCTTATTATGCAAAGAGGCTTCCCCATTGTGGACCTGCAGCTCTGAAGACTTGACTGCCGGTGCTCCGAGAATCACCCAGAGGATCACACATGTGCTCATTTGTGATTATCTGATCACATTGACCAGATGAGTTGATAAAGGGCAGCTGCCAGAGGCTCCACTTCCTGGATCTGTTACTTGCCAGCAAGTTTTACTTGAGATTGTCAAAGCCATAGATCCTACATCATCATTCTCTGATCCTATGACAACTCTCAGAGTCTCTCCAGCGGGACTCAGGAGGACCCCCAGATATAACGTCTCTTAGTGTTTCTTATAGGTGAAAGCTGCAGTAGACATTCCACTTTCTGGCTCACTTTCCCAGCGTCATCTCGCATCCCTCTTCCTACTGTTTTGGTAGCAGACTGTTCACTCCCCTCCACTCAGCCCACTGCATGAACCCCCCTTTGTCTGCGTCTTCAGCACCTCGATTCTTGCTATGTCATGTGGGGAGCTGAGTGTCGGCACCATGTTTCAGAGACTCTCTGAGTTCTATCAGGAAACAGAAACAAGTTGGGGGGAACATAGGAGCTGATCCCGTGATTAAACCCCTAGCTGGTGTCCTCTTGGTCACTTCCCAGGTAGTTCAGGGGTCAAGAACCTGCCCACGATTCAGAAGATTCAGATTCAGTACCTGGGTCAGGAAGATCTCTTGGAGGAAAAGATGGCCACCCACTCCACAATTCTTGCCTGGGAAATTCCATGAACAGAGGAGTCTGGCAGGCTACAGTCTATGGGGTCCCAAAGAGTTGGACACGCCTGAGCAACTAAGCATGCAATAAGAAGGACTTTAAGTCCCTCCTAACTTCCCATAAATTAGCTCACTCCTCTTCCTTCTGAGATCAGCTACAGTGAAGGTGTCAGAGCCTGGGTTGGCAGAGAAGCCTGATCACCAATGCAGACACGTGGGAGGACTGTCCTTTCCTGTCATCTTTTTATAAACAGCAGTGCTGGACTCTGGAGCTTTCAGTCAAGGGCATGGGAGGACTTGGGATGTAGAGATGAAGAGGGCATACAAGGATCTTGGAAGCTGTCCAAAAAACACCCTTCTGTGCCGTGACGTTGCCTTTCCTTGTCTGTGCCCCACACTAAGTCTGGTGTACGTTGTGGCCATCTTTCCTGAGAGTCTCGTGAGGGTGAGTGTTGGCAGACTTCCATGTCCTAGAGGTCATGAGGGTTTGCAGCCTGGCCTGAAGCCCCAGTTTCCATGCCTTCTCACCTAATCTTTGTGTTTCTTCTCTGCTGTACTCCCAGCCCCAGCATAGCAGTACACACACATCATATGCTAGGCAATGATGACTCATTTCCCTAAGTTGGGTCCCATCTTCTATCCTTTCACAACCCCTGCTTTCATAATATCGAACTCCTTCTGTAGTCTTCTGCTTCATTTGTGATACTTGACGGTGCCCCTCTGTGTCACTAGCTCGTATATCCCCCATGGAATCCCCAGCACCAAGCATGATGTCCGGTGCATACAGGTGCTAAGAAGACACTTTGTGGGAGATGAGTGTGGACTATGCTTTAGATACCAAAGGAATTACTGTACAGATGGACTTTGGAACACTTCCCGTTCATAAATCAGGAAAAGCTTATAGTCGTCTTGGGACTGTTCAGCTCAGTCCTTAGAATAAGTAGGAATCTTGTAAGTACCTTTTGCAGATGGTTTGTATAAAGAGATTTAGAAGAAGAAAAGCATGACATATATTCCATTTAGAAATCATTTTTTCTGAATCAGTTCAGTTCAGTCCAGTCACTCAGTTGTGTCCGACTCTTTGCGACCCCATGAATCACAGCACGCCAGGCCTCCCTGTCCATCACCAACTCCCAGAGTCCACTCAAACCCATGTCCATTCAGTCGGTGATGCCATCCAGCCATCTCATCCTCTGCCGTCCCCTTCTCCTTCTGCCCCCCATACCTCCCAGCATCAGTCTTTTCCAATGAATCAACTCTTCTCATGAGGTGGCCAAAATATTGGAGTTTCAGCTTTAGCATCAGTCCTTCCAAAGAACACCCAGGGCCGATCTCCTTTAGAATGAACTGGTTGGATTGAAGTCCAAGGGACACTCAAGAATCTTCTCCAACACCACAGTTCAAAAGCATCAATTCTTCAGCACTCAGCTTTCTTCACAGTCCAACTCTCACATCCATACATGACCACTGGAAAAACCATAGCCTTGACTAGACGGACATTTGTTGGCAAATTAATGTCTCTGCTTTTGAATATACTATCTAGGTTGGTCATAACTTTCCTTCCAAGGAGTAAGTATCTTTTAATAGATCGTCCCAGTCCTATTTTTCTTTAATTTGCTACTATGAAAAAGCCAATACTATTGAATAACTGCAGTTGTCTTGGCATAATGGACTTACCAACCATCAGGAAGTGAAATTAAATCACTTTCACTTTTCACTTTCATGCATTGGAGAAGGAAATGGCAATCCACTCCAGTGTTCTTGCCCAGAGAATCTCAAGGACGGGGGAGCCTGGTGGGCTGCCGTCTATGGGGTCGCACAGAGTCGGACACGACTGAAGCGACTTAGCAGCAGCAGCAGCAGCAGCAAAGCTCAAAAAGTAAGACCAAAGTCTAAGATTTTACTTTTAGCAGTGACCCTGGTTCTAGAATTGACTATTAGCTATGTACATTCAAATTTTACTTATCTTCAAATCAGTGTCATTAGGGAGTAGAGATGGGGCAGGGCATTTCTTCTTATTTTTTCACTGGAATTCCCTTTTTTCTCATTAAAACTCCCTCTATTACATATTTTGTCTGCTTGTCAACAGTGAGGAGAATAGTGGTAAATAATCCAGCATGCTGACTTAATGACGTCCAGGGTCAAGAAAAGTGGAAACCTAGAACAGTGGCAACCCCTATGGAATGAAAGTGGGAGACGTTACTGGTTTGTACCAAGCAGGAATAGACTGTGGGACACATTTAGACAGAAAGAGAGGTTTAAACAAAGTTTCCGACTTTATGGGGAAAAGAAGTTCAGAGTCATTTATTCTTCTTTGTCACCTTGTTACCTTCTGTCCCTCAGCTACCAAGGGGTCTGAGTAGTTTATCGCCTCTGACATTGTTAGGTTCCGAGTTAGCAAGAAGAGAGAGAAAAAACTTCAGGGAAAGCAAAAGGTTATTAGGAAGAAAAAGGAGAGTTTTAATGTCCTGACAAAGTACCATAAATGGGTGGCTCAGAACAACAGAAGAGTGTGTCCACACTTTCTGGAGGCCAGAGGTCTAACATCTCAGAGCACAAGGGGAAGATATTCTCCAGGCTCTCTGCTCGGCCTGTCAGTGGCCCTCTTCTCCCTGCCTCTCTTCACATTATTCATTGTCCCTTTTTGAGAGTATCTGTCTTTGTATCCAAATTTCCTGTTTATAAGGAGTTCAGTCACATTGATTAAAGCCCATTCTAATGATCTCCTCGTAATGGTAATCTGCAAAGACCCACATCTCCAAATAAAGTCCCATTCACAGGTCCTTGGGGTTAGGACTCTGACATTGTTTGGAGGGGCGCAATTTAACCCATTCAACACGGAGCATCTAAGAGAAAGGACATTAGGAAAATAGAAACTGAGCACATGAGACGCCTACCATCGTGGGCCTGGTGCTCGTGTGCTCTTCACGCTGAGGAAGTGGTCCTCTTCTGACTGAGGCTGGCGTGTGTGAAATGGTGCCTGGACTGTGCTTTCTGGGTAATATCTCTGTTCCCCACTGCTGCCCTTGGTTTCTGCTCAGACCACCAACCTACCAGAGTGTAGAGAGGCGGCAGAGGAAGAGGAGCAGAAAGAGAGGAAGATGTACTGTCTGCTGCTTTATTCTGCTCCCAGGGCAGAAGGGGTTGAAAGGGAGCCAGGGGTAGGAGGTGTGTTTAGTGGCCATTAGGCAGGTGGGGAGGCTGGGGAAGCTCTTTGCCACATGTGACCTGAGAAGAGAACATCAGATAACAGAACAATAGAAGGAGGAGAAAGTGCAGTGATAAGGAACGGCTCTACACCAGACCACTTCACCAGCCTTGCGGCGAGCTGTCAAACTTCCCTGGTGGCTCAGACGGTAAAGCGTCTGTCTACAATGCGGAAGACCCGGGTTCAGTCCCTGGGTCGGGAAGATCCCCTGGAGAAGGAAATGGCAATCCACTCCAGTACGCTTGCCTGGAAAATCCCATGGACAGAGGAGCCTGGTAGGCTACAGTCCATGGGGTCGCAAAGAGTCGGACAAGACTAAGCGACTTCACTCATTCACTCACTCAGACAGTGGAGAGATAAGGAACCTTCCAAGAGATAAGGAACCTGGAGAATAAAATTGACACAAGAAGAAAAAGTCAGTGGTGGGACTAGTTTTTGTAGGCTGAAGGGTGAGTTCAGGAAATAGAAACCTTCAGATGATACTCTTACAAAATTTATTTCTCTTTTATGATCTTCATGTATGTTCAGAATATCACTTCTCTTTCATTATAAGGAGAAAGTCTTTCTTTTTTCCTCCACGAGTAAAGTGAAAGACCTTTCTAGTGCTCATTTCCTTTGCTGACCTCTGGGCTGAAATTTTTATCACTTTGCCTTTGGGTAACTTCAATAAAAGCCTATGAGTGTGACTGGCTTTGTAATCATCCTTTGGATGAGAAAGCCAAAAGGTCTGCAGTCCCTAGTACTGTATTTCAAGAAGAGCAGTAACAGCGCCAGAGTGTGTTCTGAGAAGTGTGGCCACATGGGCTACACGGGGTCTTCACACGGGGCGAGGGAATGGGCATGTCCAGCCTAGAGAGGAAATGCTTGGGTCCTGGGGACATGCATGGGGGCTGCAGGTGGTTAAAAGGCTGCCAGATTGGAACGGGAGAAGTTTTCTTTTCTGCTGGAGTAGCTGTGATAACTAGTTCCGCTGTCGAGTAGGTGGATGACAGCTCACTGCAGGACTGGTGAAGTGGTTTGGTGTAGAGCTGGCCAGCAGGGCCATGGGTTGCCTAGTGAAGCAAGGAGTTCCCTAACGTGGGAAGAACTCGGGCGATCTGAGACAGCATCACTTACAGAAGGGTTCCGTGTACTGAATGGGTCCTTTTCAGACATGAGAGTTTGACATTTTGTTTTAGTCTTTAGGACCATCACCTGCTGCCTACACTCAAGCAGCTTCAATGATGTAAGCCTTGGAGATAATGGAGGTTTTGTAACCAGTGGCTGAGGTGGACCCACGCTCGCCTGCACACTGAGATACACATTTCCATGTCTTGTGTAAAGACTTGTCTCTTAGGCCCAGTAATCCGTGTCAGGACCATATGCTAGAACACAGATATGGCATGTAGGAGACACACAGTGTTTGCAGTCATACCAAGTTCATGTTGTTGCTGTTCAGTTGCTCAGTCGTCCAACTCTTTGCGACTCCATGGACTGCAGCACGCCAGGCCTTTCTGTCCTTCACTATCTCCCGGAGTTTGTTCAAACTCAGGTCCATGAGTGGGTGATGCCATCCGGCCATCTCAGCCTCTGTCACCTGCTTCTCCTCCTGCCCTCAATCCTTCCCAGCATCAGGGTCTTTTCCTTGGTTTTACTTCCATGTTATTTTAATTCTGCCCACCTCCCCCACCCCAACCTGCAAATATAGTAATTAATATTCTTCTTCACATTTAACGTAAGAAAGGAGCAAGTTCCAATATTTTTATTTATACCCTGTGCTTGAAAAGAAATGGAACTGTACCAGAAGTTTCTGCATTTATAGTAATTATTAGGGGACATGAGAAATAGGCAGGATGTGAGAGAAAATTACACACCCTCCCAGCAGTACACTAAGAAAAAAATCCTTGTTCACAGGGAAAATTGCCAACAAACAGGGATTTGTTTATTTTTCACTTTTGGGAAAAAAGACAGATTCATTTCAGCTACTTCAGGTGGAATTTTCCAGTCATCCTACTAATGCCACGAGGTTTGGGTTACGTTTTCATTCACCTCTTCCACTCGGACAAGAGACCTCCTTCTCTGCTTCCGCCTGGGGATGACCTAAATCCTGGGCTCCCTGTCATCTGCCCTCCTTCCTCTGCTGTGTCCTGCTCCTACTCCGCAGGTGTGGACAGAGCATCTTCAGTTAGAACTTCTGGTATCTTGTGCCATTTTATTTTCCTCCTGCCATCCTTCATCATGTTCCACTTCGGTGTTATTGCCTAATGTATTTCTTTTGTTAATATTTATTCTATTTATTATGTCTGCTGGGTCTTAGTTGTGGCATGCAAATTCTTGCTTGCAGCCTGTGAGATCAAGTTCCTTGACCAGAGATGGAACCCCAGCCCCCTGCATTGGGAACATGGAGTCTCAGCCACTGCACCACCAGGGGAGGGGTCCCAGCCTAATGTATTTCTTGTAGAAAATACTTGTTTACCCATGTTTCCAGTATTTGGCTGCCATTATTGTATTATTTCACAGCCAAAAAATTTTTCCCTGTAGTTCTTCATTCTTGGTATGGCTTTTGAAGTAATGAAATCTGTTGCACCCTTCCTCTGCTCCTATCCTGGTCATGAAGAATGCAACGAACCATCTAATCTTCACGGCTGGGTTTTGAATCCCAAAGTTAAGAAAAACTAGTCGGTTTTCTTGAAATTAGATAAGTTAACATTTAGATGCTCAAAACTGTGTGTCCTATCATTAACTTTCTCTTTATTTCTTCTATCTTTCCTTTCATATAAAAACTGAGAAAAGAAATTGTTTTATGTGGTTACGACTAGTGGATATCTATTTGTGTCTTTTTGCCAACTTTGTTTTTGTTTTAAATTTTATCGAAATATAGTTGATTTGTAATGTGTTAATTTCTGCTGTACTGGAGAGTGACTCAGATATATATATATATATATATTCTCAGATATATATATATATATATATATATATTCTTTTCCATTATGGTTTATCACAGAATATAGTTCCTTGTGCTATACAGTAGGACCTGGTTGTTTGGTTGTTATTATTTAGTCACTAAGTTGTGTCTGACTCTTTGTGACCCCCATGGACTGCAGCAGACCAGGCTTCCTGTCCTTCACCATCTCCCGAGTTTGCTCAGACTCATGTCCATTGTGTCAGTGATGCCATCCAACCCTCTCATCCTCTGTTGTCCCCTTCTCCTTCTGCCCTCAGTCTTCTTTCCTAGTACCAGAGTCTTTCCCAGTGAGTCGGCTCTTCACTTAAGGTAGCCACAGTATTGGAGCTTCAGCTTCAGCATCAATCCTTCCAATGGTTTGCTTTAGGATTGTCTGGTTTGATCTCCTTGTTGTCCAGGGGATTCTCAACAGTCTTTTCCATCACCACAAAAGCATCAGTTCTTCGGCACTCAGCCTTCTTTATGGCCCAGTGCTCACATCCGTGCATGACTGCTGGAAAAACCAGAGCTTCAACCACATGAACCTTTGTTGGCCCTCATCCATCCTGTATATAATAGTATGCATCTGCTAACCCCAAACTCCAAATCCATCCCTACCACTCCCCCTTGCTATTGCCAACTTTGATTGAGAAGCATGTACTCACAGATCTCTAGATTTTCACAATATAGTTAAAATCTTGTGACAGAAAACACTACAAAATCACTATGTATGTCAAAATATGGCTCCAGTCCCAAGCAAAGGCTCATTTGCCATAGCCATGTTTGCTGCATAAAATTTTACCTCCACACAATGTTAGAACAGTGTTTTGGTATTGTAGTGGAATTTATCCCATATTATTATAGTGGGTTTAACCCACTATTTTCCAGATAATGGAACACACAAATACTCTCACCCCTATGATTTCACTGTGAAAAGTTTTGCATTTCCAGTTCTTCAAAAATAGCTGAAACACGGTCCCCATACTTCCTGCGTGCACTGCTCGCTGTGGTTTATGTATGGGGTTTGGACATAGTTCCATGTTTAGGCATCTTAGATTTCAAATCAAATTTCCCTAGTTTTATTAGGGTTTACCAGTATTAAACTTCATTGACTTTCCACTCAATAAACTGAGACAGAGAGGTAGACAGATGTACTCTGCCAGCACTAATGGGAGTTTCTGTGTTTCTATGAAATCTAACTGAAAAAATAGAATTAAGAAAGAGTGAACACTGGGTAAATTGCTGTAAAATGCAGCTTGACTACATGTTATTTCCCTGAACAAATCTCTGTGAGATTTTGAATTATAATGCGTAGAAGGTGTTAGTCGCTCAGTGGTTTCTGACTCTTTGCAACCCCATGAACTGTAGCCCACTAGGCTCCTCTGTCCATGGAGTTCTCCAGGCAAGAATACTGGAGTGTGTTACCATTCCCTTCTCCAGGGAGTCTTCCTGACCCAGGGATTGAACCCAGGTCTCCCACACTGCAGGCAGATTCTGTACTGTCTGAGCCCCCAGGGAAGCCTGTAATGTGGATGTTTCATCCAGCTGCGCTGTGATGGTTTGGGAGCCAGCAGTCTTCCTCTTCTCAGGCAGGGCCCCCTTCACCTCCCAGGTGACCTGCTGCACCTGGGAAGCAGGTCCTTCAGTGTCGTAGCATCACAGTGATGGGGTTTCTTGGTTACTGCCACCTTCCCTTGCTCCTCTGTGGGTTCTGACTGAGCTCTGAGTTTGCAGAGAGAACAGAGACGACCCCATAGCTCAAGCCCTTGAAGTGACAAAGCCAGTAGCCTTGCAGGAAGGGATCCCCTAATGACTGGCCTTGGGTTTTGTACGTTCCTGTCATTTTCCTGGTCCTCTTTCTCCCATCTCATCTCCTCCAAGTTCAAGTCTGTCCTTGCAAACTAAAGGCCAGTCTACTCTCTGCCTACCTTCCCCAGGTGTCTGCTCAGTCCTGGGCCAGCCTGCTGGCCTCTCCTTCAGCAGCCCCTCCTGTTACTTCCAAGGCCTGTGTTTGGTTCAGCCTCAGCCTCTGTCAGTGGCTGGGGGAGAAGAGGCCACAGTGTTGCCAGGATCTGCGCGGGGTGGACTGGGCTGAAAGGTGGGAGGGAGGTGGGACTGCGGTGGAACCGGGGCTCCTGTTCCTGCATGCTCACTGTCAATTTTGTCTGTTCACTTTCAGTATTTCTCTATTGCTTCCCCGCAATCTCCCTCCTTGGACTCTTCCCGCAAATCAACACTTTCTGCATTTATCTTTTGGAGCAAATTGACATGCTGTTTTTTGGAGGTTCTGGTAAGTCTTTTACATTCTGTTCTTTCTGTGAAAAAGCCTCAAGTTCAGATAAGGGTTAAATAGCCTCAGGCATGGAATGAAACCTGGACAGTTAGGTTTTCTTTGTCCTCACCCTTAAAGGACTTCAGCTTGGGTTGGTTAGATTGATTGTGGGCCCTTCTAGATTCATCTGGCAAAATTGAAAGTGGCCCACCTGGCTTGACACAAGCAGAAAATGGGGAATTGTAGAATTCTATGAGCTTTGGGTTTGGTTTAAAACTGAAACTGTGAGTCACTCTGTCGTATCCAACTCCTTGCGACCCCATGGAATATGGTCCACTCGGCTCCTCTGTCCATGGGATTCTACAGGCAAGAATATTGGAGTGGGTTACCATTTCCTTCTCCAGGGGGTCTTCCGGACCCAGGGATTGAACTGAGTCTTCTGCATTACAGGCAGATTCTTTACCATCTGAGCCACCAGGGAAGCTTGGACTTGGTTTTAGTTCAGTTCAGTTCAGTCGCTCAGTCATGCCCGACTCTTTGCAACCCCATGAATTGCAGCACACCAGGCCTCCCTGTCCATCACCAACTCCTGGAGTCACCCAAACCCACGTCCATCGAGTTGGCAATGCCATCCAGCCATCTCATCCTCTGTCGTTCCCTTCTCCTCCTGCCCCCAATCCCTCCCACCATCAGTCTTTTCCAAGGACTTGGTTTAGGGACCCTCTAATTCTTCAGTGGAAAAGCTGCATGTGTTAATGTGTGTGAACGTGAGTGAGTGGAGGTTAGCATGTGAGCATGTGCATTTGAGCACGCCAGTGTTCTTGCCTAGAGAATCCCAGGGATGAAGGAGCCTGGTGGGCTGCCGTCTATGGGGTCGCACAGAGTCGGACACGACTGAAGTGACTTAGCAGCTGAATGAGTTAGTCTGGGAGCATGTGAGTGTGACATTGTGAGTGTGTGTTGTGTGCAGGCCTGTACAGACAGGTGACCTATGCCCTTTCATTTGGTGTGTTCCTTACTTTCTGACCAAAGTGGGTAAAGCTTCATCCAATGCTTACTTGGAGACTTTACCCAGATTTCTCACCTTTAAAGCTTACTCTTCTCTAAATGGAAACTAACACACTGATCTCATGGGGTTGCTGTGAGGATTTCATGAAGTCATGTACATAAAGAATTAGAGCATAGCAGGTGATCTGTTACAGCTCCCTCCTCTTTGTATACATGCACACACATGTACACACACACATACACACACACCTACACACACAGGAGTGCTGGCTTGTTCTGTTTATCTATCCATTCATTCATCCATCTGTCTATTAAAATATCTAGCTATCTATTCATCCATCTCTATATATCTATTATGTATCCATCTATTATCTATCTCTCATCCATCTATCCATCTGTCTGTCATCTATTCATCTATTAATATCTATGTATCTATCTATTAATTGCCTATCATTCATCTACCCATCTATCTATGCACCTATCTATTCATCTATTTATTTATTCATCCATCTGTTATGTCTTTCATCTGTCTGTCTCTTATCTATCTATTCATCCATCATCTATCTATCTATTTATCTATCCATATCTGTGTCTAATTTCCATCTCCCATATTTGTCTCTCTCTCTCTCTCTCCTTCTACTGAAATCACATCCCTGATCTTTCCTGGACCAGGAGCTTCCAACTATAAGCAACAAGGTATCCCCACCTCCACAATGACTGGTTCACAGTCTTCTAAAAGTTATTTCTAACTGTGGTCTTCCTGAGTTTTATTTAAAGGTAGGTGTCTTTCTTGTGCTAAGCATCACCCAGTGCTTTTTGGCTGCCCTGTGGATTGATTCCTTGCCCCTATGGCAGGCATTTTGCATCTGAAAGTTACAAACTTCACTTTCCTACCATATGTATTGACTGTGAGACCTGCCGATCCAGAAGGGAACTCTTGTTTGTGTTCCAGCCGTTTCGGGATTGCTGTCAGCCATTTACAGTGTGGCCCGGAGTGCGTTCGCTGCGGCTGTGCTGCATGTGTTCTGCTTCAGTGCCGTGAAGGTAGGTGCAAGGCCAAGGCCTTCTTCTCACATCCATGGAATTAACTGTATTTTAAGTAAACAAGCATCTCCTCCAATTATGAGAGGAATGGGATCTGAGCACACCAGGAGTAACAGGGCCTGGAGGATGAGGCCTCAGTGATCTAGAAAATGCTTTAAGATCCCTGATTTGCTACTGACCACAAAGCCCACCTGGTCTGAGCCCCCCACTCTTGCAGGTGTCTGCCTAGCCCAGTCGGTTACTGACGCTGGGAGGGGCTTTGGCTTAACATGGCAGTTGACAGGCTCCCACTTTCTTACTGATGCTGCCTCCTGAAATACCACTCAGAAGACGGTAAAAGGATACAATTGCGTAAAGCTTTATGGACAGAGAACAGGAATGGATATGATAGCAAAAAAATTTTAGAATCCAGAAAACAGATGACCATAGATTTATTCAGTTGGAGAAAGTTAAAACCCAGGCTGGCAGCAAGGGACACCTAGGATGATTAAAGAAAACAAGATAATAACTTTTGGAAAAGAACAAGTGGTATTAGAAAAGAAATGTATGGTCAGTGCATGGCTCAGCTGTGAATAATATGTTGTATTTATGACAGTCTGAATAACAGCTGCAACTATAATAGCAGAATAAGGGGAGATGAAGTGTGTGTGTCTGTGTGTGTGTATGCCTATTTGACTTTTCAGAGGCCTTAATCTTGTCTTCCATGTTAGAAAGTCAGCAAATAATATCAGAAGTTGAAAAAAGCCAAGAAATAACAAAACAAGCATGTTATTTGGAAATATGGAGTCGAATAGGTGAAGAAGAAACAGCTGAAAGTCACTGCCTTCAGGCAGCAAGAATTAGAGCAAAGAGATGGATGATGTGGGCAGAGGACCACTGCTGTTCATCGTTACATGTAGAACTGCAGAGGGTCCATGAAGTCTGAAACATAACACATTCAGGGCCATCTTCAATCAGTAAAAAAGAAATTGATTGATAATATACTTATTTCTTGACTTTATGGACACTCTGCCTTTAATGTGTTACACCACAAGTACGTCTTTGATAAAATAAAAATTAAATGCAAAAGAGTAAATGAAACATGTTCCAAAGGGTTTTAAATAGATAGTATATGGCATTTGTTAACTGACTTTTGAAAAAATTTTAACTTAAAATCATATTAAACTCATCAATATAACTGTGGCAGCAATATAACTGTTTATTCCTCTTTGTGGAAGAGAGGAATTCAGTAATGTCATCTTTCAATGTGTCACAGTTGAATTTCTCTGGGATAATCAGTGGCATAATCCCCTCCTTCACTCTTTCCATCCTTTTCATATGATTATCTTCTTTTACATTAAAAAAAAAAAAAGGAGAGGAGAATGCTCCTTTTTCCAGTACATAAGGGTAGCATACAGCTTTTGGTGGATCTGTCTGCCATCACATATATATTTGTCACATAGAAAACAATTATATAATTAATCAGTGTTTCTGGGTTCTTTCTTTTGAAATACATTCCTTTATTCTGCCACAGGACCCAGGTATTCCATTCAGGAAAATTACTAAGGTATTTTCTGAAAACCTCTTTCTACTGTTCTTTGGTGAAATAACTGCCTATAAATTTTGAGGGTCACAAGCTTTTCTCTGCAGGACCCTTTATAGTTTGTTCTGTTCTGTTCCAGTCTTTGCTTGTTTATACATTTATTTTCATTAATTTTTTGAAATTCTGGTTCGTTGAGATATAATTTGTATGCTGCAGAACCCATATTTTTAATATACATAATTTGATAAGTTTTGATGGAGTTTTCCAGGTGGCACAGTTGTAAAGAATCCCCCTGCCAATGCAGGAGACTCAGGAGGTGCAGGTTTGATCCCTGGATCAGGAAGATCCCCTGGAGAAGGAAATGGCAACCAGCTCCAGTATTTTTGCCTGGAAAATTCCATGGACAGAGGAGCTTGGCAGGCTACAGTTCATGGAGTCACAGAGAGTTAGACACGACTGAGCACAAGTTTTGATAAATGTAAGTTTTGATAAATCCCTGCCTCCAAAATTGGAGAGATAGACAAGTAAATACAGAGAACCAAAACTTACTGCAACAGGAGCCCAGGAAGAGAAACCTCTGTGGGAACCAGCACCAAGAGGACGAAAACCTGAACTGTGGCTGACAGATTGCTGAAGGCTCAGTGTAGACAAGTCTGAGAGCTAATAACCCCAGGGGAATCCAGTCATTAGGGAAGCCCCACACTCTTGTGGTGCTTCACCCCCTTGAGCTCAACAGTGAATAATAACTGGAGAAGAATCCTCCTGCTTTCAGTAGGTGGAGGGGGAAGAGTAACCAATTTGAAATATAGCAGAGTGTTCTATTCTTCTTAACCAAGCCTGCCTTAAGATTTTACTGTAGCCTAAAGTACTGGGATTTTTCCAGAGCCGAACTGACCTGGAGGAAGGGAAATGCCAAACTCCAGTTTGGCTTCAGCCCTCCTTGTGGGAAAGGGAAATACCCAATTCCAGCCCAGTCCATTCTTTCCATTCTGTTCCACCTAAGGTGGGAGTGGGACTCAGAAGCACTTGTGAAGTTTACTGTCTAGAGGCGCAGGGTCACCAAAATATGGAACTAATCGCTGGACTGTAGAGTTTCCCCTCCCCTCACATATTAATACCATATTACTAAAGGTCTGTTTACCATACTTCCTTTTACCTCTTACATGCCTGGCTACCAAGAAAGAAAATTACAAGGCATACTGAAAAGCAAAAAACACAGTTTGAAGAGAAATATCAAGCATTGGAATCAGACCTAGATATGACAAGGATATTGGAATGATCAGACTGGGAATTTAAAACAACTGTGATTGGCATGCTAAAGGTGCTAAAGTGGACTGCAAGCAAGAACAGATGCAGAATGTAAGCAGAGAGATGGAAATTCCAAGAAAGAACCAAGAAGAAATGCTGGTGATTAAAAGCACTCTAACAGAAATGAAGAATGCCCTTGGGGTCTTATAAGTAGATTGCACATGACTAAGGAAAGAATCTCTGAGTTAAGGATACGTCAATAGAAACTTTCAAAATGGAAAAGCAGGGAGAAAAAAGTCTGAAAAAACCACAGAATATCCAAGAACTTTGGGACAACTACAAGAGGTGTAACTAATGTGTAATGGATATACTAGAGAAGAAAGAATGGACTGTAACTAAGAATGTCCCCAGATTAATATCAGACACTAAACCACATATCTAGGAAGCTCAAAGAGCACCAAGCATAATAAATACCAAAAAAATACACTGATGCATAGTACATTTAAGTTGCTGAAAATCAAAGATAATGAAAAAATATTGAACGATACCAGTGGATAAGAACACCTTGCCTATGGAGGAAGAAAAATAAGAATTACACCTGACTTCTCCTCAGGAATTGCTATAGACTGAACTGTGTCTCCCCCAAATTCCTACTTTTAAAACCTTAGCCCCCTATGTGATGATAGTTGGAGATGGGGTCCAGGGAAGTAGGTTTAGAAAGGTCACAAGGGTTGGATCCTCATCGTGGGATTAGTGCCCTTATATGAAAAGTGGATGGATGAAGGAAAAGAGTTTTTAAAAATCTCTTACATCATGGTTTTTTGTTTACTCCTAGCATTTCAGTTTGACTCCTATGTATAGTTTTTGTCTCTTTTTTGAAATTACCCATCTGTTTATGAATGTTGTCCATCAATTCCTTGATCTTTTAACACAAATTACAGTTATTTTGGAGTTAAGAGTCTGTAAGATTCCTGGCTTTTTCTTGTCAGAGTGTGGACTATACTCTTGTGGATTTTTACATCGGATATGGAAGTATCATTCATCAGTATTTAGTTTTGTGGAGAACAAGAATAAGACCGACTTTAATTTTTCCAGAATTTTTGCATAAGTCTTTCTTATCTTCTAAGGTTAGAAAAAAGCAATGGACCATGACTAGACTTGTATCTCTTTCTCTTTCTGGAATGCTATGAACACCTATCATTCTGAAGAGCCTTACAAATAGGTTAAATTTCTCCCTCTGATTTCTTGATTAATGATATTATTGCTTGTGTCTACATGATCTCTTTTACGTTTTTAATACACTTTTGTTTTTGTTTGTCTTTTGTGCCTCTCATTCTTTTTTTTCGTGATCTTTCTGTATTTTTAAATGGTCCTTTGTGTTCTGGTGTTGTTTCTAGAGTTTCTCATTCCAATAACAACAAGTATTTGTTGAGAAATTATGATAAACCAGCAACTTTCCATTTGGTAACAACCTGCCAGAACGAAACCATAAGTCACAGTTACCGCGGACTCACAGGTCCCATCACGCCCATACCTGGCCACATACTGCGTTTGTATCACCTGTCTTCTGAGTTGGACGTTTGTTTTGTGCTCTATAGGAACTGAGCTAGCTTCTGTCAGAAATATTTAAGGCTCCTTGAGCAAATGTATCTAGAGGTCTTAGGTTTAAAATACAAGAAGAGAAGAAAGCAAAACAAAGAATGTTTCAGCAATATAACCAGCTCAGATCGTCTCTTTCCCTAGAAAAATATGTTATTGATAGAGTTTTAGCTAGTTCTGTCAGGAAGCTTCATCGCAAGGAGTAGATATGAGTAGGATGCTTGGGGCAGTGGCTGTCTTTACTTCATTTTCTTTGCTTGAGTATCCCAACCCACGAACTGACCAAATAAAACCTGCTGCCTCCAGTACAGTAGAGGTGTCCAGGTGCTTGCCAGTCCACAGACATACGAGTTCAAGCACTGTGTTGTCTGCCAACCACATGGCCTGCTTCAGCTCTAGCCCTCTCTGGTTTAGTTGATATCAGCAAGGATTTAGTGAGATCTTCCCTGATGCTGGGAGGGATTGGGGGCAGGAGGAGAAAGGGACGACCGAGGATGAGATGGCTGGATGGCATCATGGACTCAATGGACGTGAGTCTGAGTGAACTCCGGGAGTTGGTGATGGACAGGGAGGCCTGGCGTGCTGCGATTCATGGGGTCTCAAAGAGTCGGACACGACTGCGCGACTGAACTGAACTGAACTTTCTAGCTTACTCCCTCAGTTCACTATTCTGTCTCTCTCAAATAGAGAGTGGGAATTTGGATCATGTGTTAGATGTCAAAATTTTCTTTCAGACTAGTCTCATCTGTAAAATAAGATCTGGCATAAATTCCTTATGCACAAATACTTTCTCTAGTTCCCAGTATAGATATACGTTTCTGTCTTTTTGAAAATTTATTGGATATTTAGTGGAGAGGAAAAGCTAGTTTCTTGTGTTCCTTTTCTTTAAAAAAAAATGTTTATTGGAGTATATAATGTTGTGTTAGTTTCAGCATACAGCAAAATGAATCAGTTATACATATACATATATCCATTCTTTTTAAGACTCTTTCCCCGTATAGGTCATTGCAGAGTACTGAGTTGAGTTCCTTCTGCTAGGTAGTAGGTCCTGGTTGATTATTTTGTGTTCAATAGTGCGCCCTGTGCTCCTAATGCCATATTTACTGGCACCTCACACTTCATCCTTCAACTACAAGCCACAAGTAGTATCTGATGTAAATATTTTTTCCTTGGTTGATGGAAATGGGAACATGCAAGCTCTTTAGAACTGAGGCAGAAGCTGAAAAGATCATATTCACTGGTATTCAACATTTATTTGTTTAGACATGACTTTGCCAGGTACTATAAAGATATGAAAGGAGAAAAACTCAAATCTTTCTCCTGAGGAATTTAACATTCATCAAAGATGAGGACGTGTGTAGATGATCAGAAAAGAGAAAACTTGTCAGAGGAGGAGGCTGTTCAGTGCAGCCTTCGAATCTTCTGCCACTGGACGGAGAACCTTGCCATGGACTGTCAAGCAGGTGAAATGGTTTCATCAGAGTCAGGGATGAATGACTACAGCAGGTGGGGGTATTAACCTATTGATGGTGAAGGGCAGGGATGACTGGATATCTCAGCAGAATGCATCAAAGTTATGGATAACCTTTTAGGCAAGGCTAAAAATGTATGTTTTTTGCCCAGTGAATATGACGAGCATCTCACTAATACTGGTTACCTGAAAGGAACTTATAGCAAAAAGAGGTCATCAGCTCAAAGGTGTTGAGTGCCATAGATAAGCTGATGGGCTCAGCTGTGATGGAAACAGGACATTAAAAAGTTCAATGAATTGACTTCCCAAGTCACTGCATGAGTGGTCAGACCGAAAACCTCACTTCCGGATTCTCTGTCAGTGTCTCACTCTTAAATCATGCCTGCTTACTCTAAACCTTTGACTTATGATGAACATTTGTCTCATGCTTCATGTTTTTGATCAGTTAAGCCTCATTTAAGAGTGAAAAATAATTCATTGATAATAGTATCACGGTTGAAACTATGGAAGACAGAATATTCTTCTAAACTCAGGGTGCTTTCCACAAAGGAGCAACTCATTGGATTTCTTAGATTAATTTGTAAAGGAGAAGGTGTATGCTCTGAAAAACCCATTTTATTTGACAAGTGTTTTTTGTTTATTTGTTTTATTTTTGGCCCTTCCACTCAGCTTGGAGAGATCTTAGTTCCCAACTGGGGATTGAACCCGAGGCCCGCAATGAATGTGCCAAGTCTTAACCACTGGACCTCCAAGGAATTTCCTTGACAAGTGTTCAAGGTTCATTATTACCAGTTCAAATATCATCAAAATTAATGTACACTCCTAGGATTATGAAATAACTTTTTCTTGCAAAGTTCTTAGAGGGTTTTGGAAACTATTGAAGAAACTGGAATTCAAAAAGATAGAACTCTTTTGGGACTTTTACCTAGCTGTGGGACATATGCAGTCATTCCCTCACCTCCCCAAGTCCGGTTCCTGCTGCATATCAGAAATTGCTAATTGATGACAGCATTTTTGCTCACTGATGTCAGTAGGGCTCTGAGATGCCCAGATCGTATTACAGGCAGCCAGTACCAAGTGATCAGAGCCAGTCCAAGAGATAAAATCTATTTACCATCCTGGGCTGAGACTTTTATTTCTGTTTTCCTTTCTGTTTATGGCATGCCATCAGCTTAAGTCACTGTTGGGTCAGAGTAAATAGATTCCACTTTGAAAGCACACTGCCAACTCTGTTATGGGACTGAACACTTCAAAGACTCTGGGGTTTGCTTACATGTTGAAACAGGCTTTTTGCCAGGTGAAACTGGGGTTCTTTGAAAGATTTATTTAGTCTCAGAGAGGTATTGACTTTCTTGCTCAGCATAAGAACAAGCACGCCTTGTGATAAATAGCGTGATCTGTTGTTAGAGAATCTTAATGTTCTATCTCAGTTTTGAAACACCTTTTAGTTAAAAATAGAGCAATTTGCATTTCTCCCTTCTCATTTGTGAGTCCTGAGTATTCTAATGGTCTCAGATAGACTCCTCACTTAAAAAAAATAGCACCTATTAAATGCCGTGAATTGAATGAATATGTTGAACAAATTGGCAAGGGGATCCTTAGAAGATCACTCACATTCAACCTAACATACCCAGAGCTATAATTCCACTTCTTGTTTAATGATGCTTTTGTTTATGACTTTTATGCTTACACTTTGCACTACTGGAACTGATTTTTTTCCCCTTTGATCTCTGCTGGCAGTGATAGATTGAAGGGCCCTTGTGAGCAATTTCAGCATGTCAGCTGCCTTGCCAAGGACGTGTTTCTCTATATAGATCTTGACATGTATTTATATCTGTGATCTTTATTATTCTCACTTGATTGAAGCAGATTGAGGGACTGGGGTTTAATATCATTTTCTGGAATATTAATTAGAGGAAGAAATTTTATTCCCCTTTTAATTTCGTATTCTTTTTGACTCATCCAAGATGGTAGCAAGTAACATGTAAATGGACTCCCTCGTTGACTTAACTATTTGACAGTGATATACAGAATCAACCAGAATATTTGCTCCCTGGAGAAATGGCTCAGTAGTTAATTAGCTGGGCTTTCTATATATCTGGAAAAACCATGATTTCTATTTTTTATTACCCCTTACAAAGAGATTCTGTTTTATTGATGGCAGGGGCATCCAGAGGTGGAGGTACATTATTATAATTTAATGTTTCCAAAGCATCATTAACAACTGCTGTGGGAGAGTTTGCTCACATTCTTCCAGGTACTCCAGGGTTGCAGCTAAAACAATGGCTTTCCCCCTGCATTCATATCTTTAATATAAATATAAAACAAACTCATAGGATAGTTTTAGTTCTGAAATAGACTTTACACGCCCCCTATTCTAGCCCCTTCATTTATTTATTTATTTATTTATTTATTTTTACTTTTTTATATTTATTTATTTTACTTTACAATAATGTGTTGGTTTTGCCGTATATTGACATGACTCTGCCACGGGTGTACATGAGTTCCCAATCCTGAACCCCCCTCCCACCACCGTCCCCATATGATCTTTCTTGGTCATCCCAGTGCACCATTTTATTATTTAGAGTGAGGAAATAGAAGTCCAGAGAGTGATGAAGAGACTTAACATTACAGTTCCCAAATCTTATGTCTTTGCAAAATCTCACTTCCACGCCCTTTTCCCTAGCACATTTGAAGTATACATATATTTTTCTCGTCAAAAGAACCATTTGCAGGCATATAAGATACCTTGCAGATCATGGTACTTTAATTTTCAGAATAATTTCCCAAGTGTTTTCTCATTTGCCCTTTTTTTTTAATAACTCCATGTAATACATAAGGAAGGTAATAGCATTTCTATATTCCAGTGGTGAATGTGAACACAGAGTGCTGAAGTTTTTGCCTAAGGGCACATGGCTAATTCACATTGTTTTTTTTTTCCAATTGTAAAATGAATTAGTAATAACTGCTTCATATGAATGCTGTCAGAAGTGAATGAAATTAAATTGATAATGTATATAAAGTGCCTAGCTAAGGAGTTTTCATTAAGTGCTGTGGTGGGCAGGATTCTGAGATTTCCCCAAGACTCCTGCCCCCTGGTGTGCCCACACTGTATAATTTTTGCCCTCTGAATGTGAGTGATCCAGGAGTAAATGAGGTGTTACTCTGTGATTAGTTACATCATCTGGCAGAGGTGGAGGGATTTTAAGATGTAAGCAAAGTCCCTAATCAGTTAACTTGAAGTCAGTCAGAAATTATCAAAGTCAGAGATTATCTGGATGGGTCTGACCCAATCAGACACACCCTTTAAGAGAAGGTATAGAGGTCAGAGATGGAAGAAAGAGCAGAGACCCTCCCCGTGGCCAGGAAGAAGTCAACAGTGTTGCAAATGGCCCATGGCGAGGACTGCATGTCGTGAGGATGGAGGACTGCATGTCATGAGGATGGCCTACCAGATCTCGAGCAGATCCCAGCAGAAGCCAGCAAGAAAATGCAGTCCTACAGCTGCAAGGAAACTGAATTCTGTCAGCCAGAAGTGAGCTTGGAAGAAGACCCAAGTCTCAGTAAAACTGCTGCCTTGGGTGACACTGCAGTCTTGTGGATTTCAACCTGATGGGACCTGAGCAGAGGAACCAGTCACGCCATGCCCTGATGCCTCAGGCAGTACCCCGCAAGATCATACATTGTGTTGTTTAAGCCACTGTTTGTGGGGATTTGTTGCACTACAGTAGAAAACCAACACAAATGGAAAGTATTATTATTAATAGCATAATTTGTTGAGGTGATGATGTCGATGAACATAATGGTGATGCTGTTAATAGTAATATATCTGAAAACAAATTCCAAGTTGTAATTCACTTTTATTAGTCTAGACTTCAGATTATATTTTATGGGTAGATCCATGTCACTTCTAGCTGTGCTGGAGTGGGAATTAC
Organism: Aepyceros melampus; assembly: GCA_006408695.1. Classification (NCBI taxonomy): domain Eukaryota; kingdom Metazoa; phylum Chordata; class Mammalia; order Artiodactyla; family Bovidae; genus Aepyceros; species Aepyceros melampus. The sequence continues at coordinate 265,588 of SJXQ01009526.1, read as the reverse complement.
AAGTCTTTTAGCTGTCTGGACAGCTAGTAAGGTTGGGAAGAAGGGCAGATGAATATTAGATGGGCAGCAAGTACTTTCTGTCACATTCACGTCCTAGAAAGTTGAACATGTATAATTGATCTCTTGGTTTTCCCTGGTGGCTCAGCAGTAAAGAATCCGCCGGCAATGCATGAGACATGGGTTCGATCCCTGAGTCATAGGGAAGATTCCTTGGAGAAGGAAGAGGCAACTTGCTCCAGTATTGCCTGAAAAATGCCATGGACAGAGGAGCCAGGTAGGCTACAGTCCATGGGGTCGCAAGAGAGTCGGACATGACTTCGTGAGTAAACAGCAACAACACATTGGTCTCCAAACCCAGTCACCACTGGTTGGAACCTTAAGCTAATGTTGGATGCCTTTGACAGTGGCAGTGGACACTGATATGGGGGGACAAAAACAGGAGGAAGAATGATAGCTCAGTTGTTCAAAATGGAATTGCAGTTGCTGAGTATAGTAAGATCTGGAGTCAGATTTAAATAGGATGTACAGAGTTTAGAAGTGAAGTCGCTCAGTCGTGTCCGACTCTTTGCGACCCGTGGACTAGCCCACCAATCTCCTCTGTCCATGGGATTCTCCAGGCAAGAATACTGGAATGGGCTGCCATTTCCTTCTCCAGGGAATCTTCCCGACCCAGGGATCAAACCCAGGTCTCCCACATTAACCTCTGCACCACCAGGCAAGCAAGGATCAAAAGCAGTTGCTGAGTATAGTAAGATCTGGAGTCAGATTTAAATAGGATGTACAGAGTTTAGAAGTGAAGTCGCTCAGTCGTGTCCGACTCTTTGCGACCCGTGGACTAGCCCACCAATCTCCTCTGTCCATGGGATTCTCCAGGCAAGAATACTGGAATGGGCTGCCATTTCCTTCTCCAGGGAATCTTCCCGACCCAGGGATCAAACCCAGGTCTCCCACATTAACCTCTGCACCACCAGGCAAGCAAGGATCAAACCCAGGAAGTGTAGTGAAATCAGCATTGGTAGGATTTGGTGGCTGCCCAGTTTGTAGAGTGGTGGATGGGGAGAGGGGAAGGTGGGAGGAAAAGAATTCCAGGCCTGCGCTATGAGCAGTGGTGGTCCCAGTGGAGATGGAAAACTATGCTAGTCCTGGCCTTGCCAGTGGGAGTCTATCTTTCTCTCTTCCAAAATTCTGTGGGCAATATTGTCCTTTTGGTGTTCCTGTCGATTCTTATCTAATCTGAATATAATTAGTTCTGTGGGAAATACAGATACTCCCATAATAGCTAGTACAGTAGAAGCCTCTGTTTCCTCCTGTTTAAAATCTGGTCCCTGCCTTTAAAGGTGGGCTACAGTCTGGACGTGACAGTGTGTGTCAAGTGGCTAGTCAAGCTCTTGCTTGGTATATCGGTTCTATTTCGCTGATGATGTTCGTAAGTACTTTTCTTCACCCCTAGTTTGACCATGAGCTCCTAAAGGTCATGACTATGGTTTATACATGTTTCTTTTCATATTCTGTAAAAAGTCCACTGTTGCCTAAAAGATAGTCTATAAACTTTTGGACTGAATAAATGCAGATGACAGAAGAGGTCTATGAGAAGGAAGGTAAATGGTATTTTCCAGAAAGTTTGTGTGTATGTGTGTTTGTGTGCTTATTTATCTATATTTATCTATGTTGGGTGGTCTTGTTTGTTTAGTCACTAAGTCGTGTCTGATTCTGGAATTTCAAAGCCTGTAGCCCACCAGGCTTCTGTCCTTGGGTTCTCCAGGCAAGAATACTGGAGTGGGTGGCCATTTCCTTCTCCAGGGGATCACAACCCAGGGATCAAATCCACACCTCCCACATCTCCTGCATTGGCAGGTGGATTCTTTACCACTGAGCCACCAGTCAGTATTTTCCAGAAAGTCTGTGTGTGTGTGCTTATTTATCTACATTTCTCAATGTTGGGTAGTACCTGTCAGTCTTTCTTGCTAGCGAATGAGCTCATTTCCCCCCAGTACCTATTCTTAAAGGTCAGACTGGCTTTTTTTGACCCCACCGTGTGGTTTGTGGGATCTTGTTTTCCCAAGTGATTGAAGCCAGGCCTCCTGCAGTGGAAACGCTGATTCCTAACCATTAGACTAGCAGGAAAGCCCCATTAAAATAGTCTTGAATTATAAACATATGCTGTTTTTTCACAAAAATGAAAAAAGGTATGAAATAAGGAAAACCTTCTTCAAGGAGACAGTGAAGTCTTACTCATAGTATTTGTTAATGTGATCATTTATTTACTTACTGCACACATGTTGACTGGCTATATGAATTAAGCTCATTGTTAGGCCCTGGGGCTGCCCACTGGGTGTTCGGGGCCATGGGGGATGTCAGCGGGGGCTGCTGTGGGATGAGCTTTGTGGGATGTGCTGGGGGGCTTTGGAGGTGCCCAGTGCACACTCGGAAGTACCCGCCGGTCGCGTGGTGATCCATGGCCGTGAGATATAAACAGAGCCTGATCTTTCTGGAACTTCAGGGGCACAGAGTTTCTTTTGCTTCAATATAATATTCATGTCAAAATAGTCCTAGAAATAGGACTTACATCAAAGTGATATGATCTAGGTCTTATTTTAGGATATATGAAAACCTGGATTCAGAAATGCCCTGATGTTTAATGGGCTAAGAAAAATCTATTGCTTTTCCCTTAAAACGAGTGTGTGAATCTGATATGAAGGGCATAGCAAAGGGAAATCTGGTCCATTTGCTTCTCTTTATGACCAAACTCTGTTTGCCCTGTAAATTCCATCATAGAATGTCTCAGATTTTGCAGAAAAAAAAGATGCTGAAACTAGGATTCTCTTTAGAGAGGTGTTTTCATACAAAGCTGAACTTCCTTACGCGTTTTCATCAAAAGAATTCCCAAATGCGTATGAAATCTCCCACAGAATTGTAGGACTATTAGACAGTTTTATTTCTACCTCATAAAAATATTTCAAAACCGGTGGGAGTTTTATGAAGCCAGCACTCATCAATCCATATCATTCCCAATTCAGGGGCCCATGAGGCTCCTCTCAAAGCAAATTAAGGACATTGATTTTTGAAGCAAACTGTCACATAATATACACTTCATATCAGTGCATAATAGGTTTTAAATCTTATCTCTGTCCCTCAAAATATATGTATTTGTGTGTGTATATATATGTGTGTGTGTGTGTATTTGTGTGTCTCTGTATATTTGTGTATATATGTATGTGAGTAAAATAAATTTTATATACTTATGTAATATTCAAGACATACATGTACATTTAAAATATGAAAATTTATTTTAAATGTCAGGTGTTCTACTATATTTTAAAAAGTCCATTACAAATGTCAGTCAGCATCTCCTCTCTTCCTTTCCACTTCTCTTTGCAGAAATAAGACTATTTGAGCAATACTAAACCTTTCAGATAAAATCCCCAGTGCACGTGATCATTTTCTTTCAAAATCCTTCTTCAGATCTGTGGTTCTGATCTTCCTCAAGTATCGATGTTTTCTCCTCTATCCCAAAATTAAAATTAAAATATCCTGGGACTTCCCTAGTGATCCAGTGGTTAAGACTCCCTGCTTCTACTGCAGGAGACAGAAGTTCCATCCCTAGTCTGGGAAACTAAGATCCCACATGCTGCACAGTGTGGCCAAATAAATAATTTATTTATTAAAATACATTTTAAAAATTAAGAAATATAAACATCCTCAAATGCTTTTTTTTTTTTTTTTTTTTACTATATTTCTGAACTTGACGGGCTCAACTCCTGCTAGAAGTTTGGCTCCTTAGCTGCTCCTGAGTCTGTGAAAGCCCCATCCATCCCACAGTTAGTCTTTTAAAGGGTTCCCACCTGTACAGGGCAGACCTGCCCAAAGAGCCTGGACAGGGAGGTAAGCCAAGGCCCTGGAGGGAGTAGTAGATGCGGCGATTTGGGATTGAACAGCCTGGAGGGGGATTGTCACATTAAGGAGAAAGGAATGGAAGAAATGGACAAAGCCATTTTATCTTGCTGTGTTCCCTCCACCACAAATCTCAATTTTGTAAAATGATCTTGAATAGTTCCTTCTTGTTCTCAGTTTGTTTATTTAGTTGTGTGTGTGTTAAATTGCAGAGCTGTTAAAGCAGCATATTCCTAGGCAGTGAAAGCATAAGAAGAGACATTTCCAGCAGGTTTCTTCTTCCTTCTTTCTCAGGCAAGCTTGTCTCTTAACTCTCCATGGAAAATATCTGTGTTTTAAAATAATTGGGAAAAGGAAATGCTAATGTTTCCCTAATTGTACTTTATTGAGTCATAAAAGTCAGGAAGTTTTTCTTTAAATTACATCCAGATTCCCTTGCTGATGTCAAAGATTATTTCCTTTAGTTTTATCTTCAGAGTCAGTGATACCCAGCTGTCTCTCTTTCCAGTGCAGAAAGTTTGGGGTTGATAAACCATAAAGGTTATTTCCCTTCAGTGTATTTTCTGCATGCTTAATTCTTCCTATGAACTTCATATATGTTTGAGAGTGGTACCTTTTAAAATCTTTTTTATTTTTAATTTTTTTATTTTAAACTTCTTATTTTATATTGGAGTATAACAACTTTTGTGATAGTTTCATTTGGACAGCAAAGGATCTCAGCCATACATATACATGTATCCATTCTCCCTTAGACCCCCCTCCCATCTTCACTGCCACATAACACTGAGCAGTTTCCTGTGCTACACAGTAGGTCCTTGTTGGTTATCCATGCTAAATACAGCAGTGTTTACATGTCAATCCCAAACTCCCAATCTATCCCTTTCCCCCATCCTTCCCCCCTGGTAACCATAAATTCATTCTCTAAGTCTTGAGTTAGAGTGGTACCTTTAGAATTAACCTAGCAGTATATATTCTGTAGCATACCCAGACCATGCTTGAATGCAGGTTCATATAGCCTTGAAGAATTATACCCTTGCATGATTTGGAACATGGTCTTCCCAAGTTCATTCCTTTGTAGCCAAGCTCTTTAGTCAGGTCTCTAGAAATCTGCCTCTGAGCCCCTCTCAAATAACTTCTTCCTTTGGGCTATCACCCTACTACGTGTTACAACAAACCCTAAAACAGGCAGTTATCTAAAAAGATGTCCAACACTATTGAATGGCAGAGATACAATAATGAAACAACCTCTAAAGCTGGAAACGTCTATCAATTATAGTGATACCCGGCCTTTTGAAATGGGAAGTCATGAGATGTCCGCACACTTTGCACAGTTGGCTGTAGAAGTGTTTGGGGTGGTGTAAGATACAGTGTACTGAAGTAGAGGCTTGGTCCCGATCTTGCCACTTGGAGTGAGTCTCTTCCATTCTCTCTGTTTTATTATTTGATTTATAATTTGAAGGGATGATATTCTCAGTTAAGAAGACCTCTTCCAAATGGAAAATAATCTTTCCTGAAGATGGCATGGTTTTGCAAATGTTGGCATTCTAAACATGAAAAAAATAACTCATATATATCCAAATAGTCTTTCTAGCCGTGATTTCCTGAGAAATTTGCCTCCTGTTTTATATATTATATAACTGCATCTGTTGAAAAAATGAACAAGGCAAGGAACTTGGAGCTTGAGGGTGTTGCCAGTAGAAAGCCTAGGGAGATCCAGGTGATTTGCCTTTTTGCAGTCTGCCCAAGCTCAGGGGAGCCCAGGTTCTTTCTGGGAAGAGTTGTGTGAGGATCTGAGGTTGGGGTAGAAAATATGCACAGCCACACCTGGAATTTGAACTCCTTGCCAACCTTCATCTCACCCTGCTTCTTGGAAGAATAAGTGTGCCGCTCTAGCGTCATCTCATTTTTACATTGTTAAAGGAAATCCTGTCCCTTCTGTCCTGTCCCTGGGGCCACAGAGCTGTTCATTCATCTAACACATGATCCTATCTCTTATGTCTCCTGCATTGGCAGGTGGGTTCTTTGCCCACCAGGTTCCTCTGTCCATGGAATTCTCCAGGCAAGAATACTGGAGTGGGTTGCCATTTCCTTCTCTAGGGGATCTCCCTGATCCAGGGATTGAACCCAGGTCTCCTGCACTGCAGGCAGATTCTTTACCATCTGAGCCACCAGGGAAACAGTTTTTATCACTAGCACCACCCAAAAAGGAAACTGAGGCTTAAAATCTTGCCCAGTATCTTTGTGCTAGTAATCAGCAGAGTTGGGAGGGAACCGGCAGTCCTGCACCAGAGCCCATGCTTTTAACTACTGCTCTGCACTGGGAAAAACCAACCTTCTGTGTTCTTGTAGATACCTAAATAAAATGATCTGGGCGGTTCCCTTCTTAGGTCTGCGTTGCAGAATAAGGAAGTAACGGTTGTTCAAATCCAGGGCATTGGTACCATACATATTTATTAAGGGCCTTTCAGGGCCTGGGCCCTACACAGAGTGTTCAGAAAACACTGGGGTAAAACATGAGTCTCTGCTGTCAGTGGGCTCAACCCAGTGGAGAGATCACAGATTAATCAAATGATGTTTATACAGACCTGTGACAAGCTGAGATAAATTCTAAGAAGCAGAAGGAATGGGGGCAATGTCCCTCCCCTCTAACTCCACTGTTTCACATTAGATATTTTTACCTCCTGTTCTCTTGCCTACTAACTGCTAGTTTAGTAGGTAAAGAGGGAGAGTCCCTCAGTACTAGGAGCTGTCCTTTCACGTTTGCACTGCAGAGATTTAATTAAGTAGAGAGTAAATGAGAGAAGAATTAGATAAGGGTATTGGGTGAATAAAATAGGTAAACTTAATTATTTAAGTATATTTAGTTTCACTTTAATTTATTGTCTGCAAAGACCATCCATCATGGGTGCCCTTTCTTTTCCAATTAATAAAAAACTAACATCAGCATCCTCCTTTGCAGCATGGAAGGCCATTTCAAATATCATTAAGGCATTGCAGCAGTATTTCAGGAAGGGTGTCATTGTCACCTTTTTACAGAAGCAGAAGCTGAACCACTAAGTCCCTTCCACAGAATCATTCATTCCAGGAAGTGATTAGCCTGGAATCCACTTCCACTGACATATATTCCCCTGACTTGTTTCTTCTTGTTCCTTTCAGGGACCATTATTTTCATGGTCATGGTTACTAAACCCTTCTCATAGTGATTTTTTTCCTTTTTCCATTCTTAATGGGCTGCATTTGAAAGGAAGCCCTCTGCCTTCACGAAATTGTGAGTTAAACATGGAGAGAGGCAAGCACAGGGAAATCAGAGGGAGGAAATGGCATTTAGCAGGCTTCTCTCTTTTGGAAAACGTTTTGTCCATGTTTTTGTAACAACCAAGTATGAGATGAAAGAGGAGAAGGTGCAGGTGGGTGCCCAGAGCAGGGAGAGGAAGCGTATAGGTACGGGTGGCAGGGGCCAGCTCCATGCACGCCCAGAGCCCCCAGAGCCCAGCTTGGGCCTCCCAGAAGCCACTGCAGGGGAAGGACGGTATTCTCCGCATTTCTTCTGTGTGAGGCTCCACTCAAATGCCACTCTCTGGACTCATTGGAACCTCTGCTTCCTGCCCAGTGAGCACCCAGCACCAGGCACTTCCCTGTCCATTGCCTGTCGCTCCTCATCACAATTACTTGTATTCTTCCCTCCCTCGACACCTGTGCTCTTCTCTGCAGAGTTGCGCTCCTTGGTGCCTGGCACCTGGGAGGTGGCCAATAAATGTTCAGTGAATGAACTTTCAAGAAAGATTAAAACTCCCAAGTTCCAGAATAAATTGTCTGTCACTGGGGGTGTGGTTGGGATGAAAAAAATTAATTTTAAATTCATGAGATATCTTTGCTCTGATAGTCTATCATTTCTGTGGCATTTCACTGCCTGGCCCGCATTCGATCTAAGCTACCTATTTTCTTCACCTTCTTTTCTTTTTTTTTTTTTATAAAATGTATACAATGTTTTGTATATCTTTATTATTGAAATCCTTTCTGCCAAGGTGATATTGAAGGTGGTGAACTGCACAAGAATATTTATTTTTCTTTTTTTTAATTGGAGGATATTTGCTTTACAGTGGTGTGCTACTTTCTGCTGAACAACAGTGTGAATCAGCTGTAAATATACATATATCCCTTCCTTCTTGAGCCTCCCTCCCACTCACTCCCAGCCCCACCTCTTTCCTTGTTGAAACATTTTTTTCCAGGGGTCATAGAAGAGGGATGCATGCAATCATGAAAACTGTAATTGTGTAGTCATTCTCTCAAGGATGGATTGATGTGGTAACATTGGTGCCAAGTATAGGTCAAGGGAGATGCAAACTTCCCCTCCCCAGGGAATCCCAAGAGGGCAACTCCTACCCATGCCCACAAGTAACAGGACTAAGATATCTTAAAAATTGATGTAGATGTGTATTAAAGATGGTTCTGATGCAAGGGGAGAGCTTCTATTTGTCTGGGAAGTGAGAGAGATTGCACCAAGCAGGTGGGACTTTTTATACTGGGCACTGAAGCATGGATAGGAGTTCACCAGGTAGAGAGGAATGAACTTTGTTCATTGTGAAAGAGCTCTCTGGGCAGATGAAATGTTGTACATGAAGGTGGGGTGGTGGGGACAGGAGGCAACACATTTTTATGGTTTTGCTACTGTGACTCTCCTAAATGTGTGGAAGGAGGCTGAAGAGTTGAGCTTGGGCCAGATCCTAGTTGGGTTATTAGCTTCCTGTGGAGTAGATTATTTGGGGAGGCAGTAGGAATCTCTGAAAAATACTGATTGAGAGTAATCATGTGACTAATTTGCATTTTATGGAAGGAGGTCCACTCTTTTATTACAAAGGGGATGAATCATGGGGTCAGTGGAATGAGGAGTATTGTGGGGAGGGATGCGGAGACCATCGTTAGATTCTCCCATTATGAAGCGGTTAACAATAGCCCTGGAATGAGGCAGTGGAAAGCTGAGCCAGTTGGATGCAATAAAAGGAAGGGACTAATTGGAGGTGCATTGCCAGGTGCATTGATAACACATTAGGACCAGCTGACTGTGGATAGAAGGAGAGGAAACAGCCCAGGACAGTCTGGCACAGAGCACTGGGTACCAGTCACCAAGTAGAGGCTGCACTGAACCTCTCATAACCAACAACTTTAGAAAATGACCGGGTGTATAGAAAAGTACGCTTGCAGCAACCCTTGTGTATGTGTTATTTTCTGAAGAACAGCAAGCTAACACGTGTTCAGAGATGTAAAGTAACTTAACCAAGGCCACACAGCCCACCCCTGGCAGGACTAGGATTCAAATCCACGTTGGCTCGCTTTGAAGCCTGTGCTGTGAGGAGATGTCCCACGTGACAGAAGCAGTGGCATGTCAGGAGCCTCTTGCAAGGCTGACGGGGCCACTGGAGGAGAGGAGAGAGCACCCTGGCTTTGCAGGGTAACTGAGGTGGGGAACCTTTGCATATTTATTTTACTTTATTGACAACTAGTTGGTTTACAATACCATGTTAGTTTCATAAAGATGTCAGCAACCTCAGCATCTTTATAGGTAGGACAGTTGCTAAGTCGTATCTGACTCTTTGCAGTCCCATGAACTGCAGCAGACCAGGCTTCCCTGTCCTTCACTATTGCCCTGAGTCTGCTCAAACTCATGTCCATTGAGTCAGTGATGCCATCCAACCAGGCAGGGCAGTAGGGACCAATGGAAAAAAAGAAAACTACAGACCAATATCACTGATGAACATAGATGCAAAAATCTTTAACAAAATTCTAGCAAACAGAATCCAACAACATATTTAAAAGATCATACATCATGACCAACTGGGCTTTATCCCAGGAATGCAAGGATTCATCAATATTTGCAAATCAATCAATGTGATACACCATGTTAACAAATTGAAAAATAAAATCCATATGATTATCTCAATAGATGCAGAGAAAGCCTTTGACAAAATTCAACATCCATTTATGATTTTTAAAAAAGCCTCCATAAAGCAAGCATAGAAGTAAAACTGATGAACATAGATGCAAAAATCTTTAACAAAATTCTAGCAAACAGAATCCAACAACATATTTAAAAGATCATACATCATGACCAACTGGGCTTTATCCCAGGAATGCAAGGATTCATCAATATTTGCAAATCAATCAATGTGATACACCACATTAACAAATTGAAAAATAAAAGCCATATGATTATCTCAATAGATGCAGAGAAAGCTTTTGACAAAATTCAACATCCATTTATGATTTTTAAAAAAGCCTCCATAAAGCAAGCATAGAAGTAATATACCTTAACATAATAAAAGCCATATATGATAAACCCACAACAAACATTATCCTCAATGGTGAAAAATTGGAAGCTTTTCCCCTAAAATCAGGAACAAAACAAGGGTGCACACTTTCACCATTACTATTCAACATAGTTTTGGAAGTTTTAGCCACAGCAATCAGAGAAGACAAATAAAGAAATCCATATTGGAAAAGAAGAAGTAGAACTCTCACTGTTTGCAGATGACATGATTCTCTACATAGAAAACCCTAAAGACACCACCAGAAAATTACTAGAGCTAATCAATGAATATAGTCAAGTTGCAGGATATAAAATTAATACACAGAAATCTCTTGCATTCCTATACACTAACAATGAGAAAACAGAAAGAGAAATTAAGGAAACAATTCCATTCACCATTGCAACACAAAGAATAAAATACTTAGGAATAAATCTACCTAAAGAAACAAAAGACCTATATATAGAAAACTATAAAACACTTATGAAAGAAACCAAAGATGGCACAAATAGATGGAGAAATATACCATGTTCATGGATCAGAAGAATCAATATAGTGAATTTGAGTATACTACTCAAAGCAATCTATAGATTCAATGCAATCTCTATCAAGCTACCAACGGTATTTTTCAGAGAACTAGAACAAATAATTTCACAGTTTGTGTGGAAATACAAAAAACCTCGAATAGCCAAAGCAGTCTTGAGAAAGAAGAATGGAACTGGAGAAATCAACCTGCCTGACTCAGGCTATACTACAAAGCTACAGTCATCAAGATAGTATGGTACTGGCACAAAGAAAGAAATATAGATCAATGGAACAAAATAGAAAGCCCAGAGATAAACCCACGCACCTATGGACACCTTATCTTTGACAAAGGAGGCAAGAATATACAATGGAGAAAAGACAATCTCTTTAATACGTGGTGCTGAGAAAACTGGTCAACCACCTGTAAAAGAATGAAACTAGAACACTTTCTAACACCATACACAAAAATAAACTCAAAATGGATTAAAGATCTAAACGTAAGACCAGAAACTATAAAACTCCTAGAGGAGAACATAGGCAAAACACTCTCTGACATAAATCACAGCAGGATCCTCTATGATCCACCTCCCAGAATACTGGAAATAAAAGCAAAAATAAACAAATGGGACCTAATTAAAATTAAAAGCTTCTGCACAACAAAGGAAACTATAAGCAAGGTGAAAAGACAGCCTTCAGAATGGGAGAAAATAATAGCAAATGAAGCAACTGACAAACAACTAATCTCAAAAATATACAAGCAACTCCTGCAGCTCAATTCCAAAAAATAAACAATGCAATCAAAAAATGGGCCAAAGACCTAAACAGACATTTCTCCAAAGGAGACATACAGATGGCTAACAAACACATGAAAAGATGCTCAATATCACTCATTATCAGAAAAATGCAAGTCAAAACCACAACGAGGTACCATTTCACACCAGTCAGAATGCCTGCGATCCAAAAGTCTACAAGCAATAAATGCTGGAGAGAGTGTGGAGAAAAGGGAACCCTCTTACACAGTTGGTGGGAATGCAACCTAGTACAGCCAATATGGAGAACAGTGTGGAGATTCCTTAAAAAACTGGAAATAGAACTGCCTTATGACCCAGCAATCCCACTGCTGGGCATACACACCGAGGAAACCAGAATTGAAAGAGACACGTGTACCCCAGTGTTCATTGCAGCACTGTTTATTTAGCCAGGATGTGGAAGCAACCTACATGTCCATCAGCAGATAAATGGATGAGAAAGCTGTGGTACATATACACAAAGGAGTATTACTCAGCCATTAAAAAGAATACATTTGAAATCAGTTCTAATGAGGTGGATGAAACTGGAGCCTATTATACAGAGTGAAGTAAGCCAGAAAGAAAAACACCAATACAGTATACTAACACATATATATGGAATTTAGAAAGATGGTAACAATAACCCCATATGTGAGACAGCAAAAGAGACACAGATACATAGAACAGTCTTTTGGACTCTGTGGGAGAGGGAGAGGCTGGGATGATTTGGGAGAATGACATTGAAACATGTATAATATCATATGTGAAATGAATCGCCAGTCCAGGTTTGATGCATGATACAGGATGCTCGGGATTGGTGCACTGGGATGACCCAGAGGGATGGTATAAGGAGGGAAGAGGGAGAGGAGTTCAGAATGGGCAACATGTTTACACCCATTGCGGATTTATGTTGATGTATGGCAAAACCAATACAATATTGAAAGTAATTAGCCTCTAATTAAAATAAATAAATTTATATTATAAAAAAATAAATAAAGCATTAAAAAAATTTTTTTTCCTAGTACAGTAACGTATTATTATTAAACCTTTGGCATGAAGGCTACTAAATAAATTGCCAGAACATCAATAAAATAATGATAACTGAGATTTGTTCTTATGTGCTTCTTTCTATAACAAATCTGAATGAAGCAGATATTTGGAGAAATGAATTAAAGATCAGTTCACTTGCCATCCTTAAAATGTGGGTTGATTACAAAGAAGTACAAGGTAAATACTTGAGAAGAAAAATGGTGAATTGATTCAAAATAAGAAGATCAAGGGTAAAATACTCACAAATATATGTTAACAAATGTTCACAAAAGAGCAGGAAGTCTTCAATTAATCACTAAGCACCCTCTCATGTTTGTGTATCTGTATCTTCTATGCAATGGCTCATACTTATAGCAATGTCTTCAAAAATACTGGTTTTATGAAAATAAGAGCATATTTTTAAGTTAACATGTTAAAATTTCATTCTACAGTACTTAGAGTTACTAGCAAATAACTGAGGAACCAAAACATTAATTATCTAAACTGTAACCTTTGAGATCAAACTCTACTGCTCCTATGGCCAGTTCACTACAGAGCAGAATCTAGTTAAGGTAGACTGTTTTGGACTTGGTCTAAAAAGACTATATTAAATAAAAGCAAAACAGATTTGATATTTTGAGGGAACACCTGTAAGTCAAGTGAAGATTTATATTCACAAGAATCTTTTCATAACAATATTTTCTATATCTTATAAACCTATTTTCCAAAACATTTTAATCATAATGCATTGCACTGCTGAAAAATAGTTAAAAGAATTAGTTGTTTTTATGTGAAATATATAAGAAAGGGATAGTTTTCTCTAAAGAACTATGCAATTGCATCAGGTATTACAAATTAGAGGAATATAAATTATATAGGTGTGCATGCTAAGTCGCTTCAGTCATGTCTGACTCTTTGCGACCCTGTAGACTGAGCCCACCAGGCTTCTCTGTCCATGGGATGCTCCAGGCAAGAATACAGGAGTGGGTTGCATAACCTCCTCCAGGGGATCTTCCTGAACCAGGGATCGAGCACATGTCTTCTGCAGCTCTTGCATTACAGGCAGATTCTTTACTGCTGAGCCACCCAGGAAGCTGATAAATTATATATAGAAATTTTCTATTTACCCAATTGATAAAGTTTCCCACATAACAAGTTTAATAAAAGCCATACCAGCCTAAATTAGTGAATCAGTAGATAAAAATAGCAATTTAAAAATTATCACTTATTAATCTTTGATTTCAGTGTAAACACACATGGAGATGATAAAGCATGTGGTGGAAATGACAAATTTGATATTTGGAATCAAGAATAAAAATTCTAAGAGGCCAAGAGTTGTGAGTCTCAGTGGAAAATGTGCCCTCTCTAGTTAACACTTGACTTGTAGTGTAATATAATAAAGTTGTGGGTCAAAAGATTTACATTAACTTTTTTAACTTGACCTATTCTATAAAATCACAAGGATTCAATAGTGGCCAACTTCTCCAGGTCCTTTAAAGATGGGGTAAAGATGAACAAGTCTCCTGCTCAAAATGCCCTTCTCAAAATTTAGAACTTAAAAGTAAATTCACAGTATTAATTCCCTGTGCATTTTCGAACACTCAGCAATGTCATTTCCCTCTCAGACCTGACCGGAGGAGGGCTACCTACTTAGTTGCTACTCCTACCTTGTATATTCTACAAGACCTGATTAAGGAGATACCTTCTGTGTCTTGTGTAATCAAGTTAGAATTCTTTTTTTCTTTTTTAAAGCTACTCCTTATCTAAATGTCTCTTTTGCCCTTTGGTTTAGAGTTTCATACAGTCAACACATTTTGAGGGTCTATTATGAATCAAATTACCAAATGTCTTAAGAGATATAAAATGAATAGAACTCAAGAAACTTGAAGTCTAGTGAATAAGACATATACATTTAAGGACAATTATTACATAATGCATAAATACTACAGCAAAGAAGGCAGTTGCTATTGGAGAAGAACGTTTAACTCAGACTAAAGTGAATAAGGTGAAACATTACAGGAAAGAGCCTTAGGCTCTTTTACATCAGGAACCAGTTACTCAGATGATTCAGACAGGCATTTCAAGTATGAAAATCTAGGCGGAAAATGAGAAGGAAAGCCCGTAAGTGTGAGTGAGAGGAAGACTGCAATGAGGTTGGAGAGTAATCAAGCTTCAGGTGTCATGCTAGGAAAGATGGAATTTCTCTTGAAAACTATGAGGAGCCACTGAAGGATTTTAAGCAGGAATGAGATATGCTCACAGAGCAGCTTCAAGTTTTAGAAGAGAACACTGGAAACAGTATGCCAGAAGTCTGTTAGGAGATGACCACAACAGTCAACATGAGAAGAGATGAGGTCTTTAGCCATCTTAGTGGTGGAGGGGAAGGAGAAATATTAATCCACTCGACAAGCACAGAATGAGAGCCCACCACTGCCACGTACTGTCCTAGGAACTAGGGATACAGCCATAAGCATAAACCTCAACCCCCGTGGGACTTCTTTTCTAATGACACAAACTGTCTACAAAAAAGATGACTAGTGAATTAATACTATTTCAAACAGGAATAAGTAGAGAAGGGCAAAGGCTGGGAAAAGACTGTATCTGGGAATGGGGTTGAAATCTCATCAAGAAAGGTCAGTGTAGAAGAGCTGAAGGAAGTTAAGAGTAACCTGTGAGAAGTCTGAGTCTAGAGCACTTCAGGAAGACATAAGATCAAGTGCCACCAACTATAGCAGGACTGTGCTTACCTAAGTGGGAGGAAAGAGTGAGGAGGTGAGATGGGAAGGGATGGAAGAAGATAACAGGGAAAGCAGTTAAGTCTCTAAATCTTTTGCTATTAGACTTCTGAGTAGTAGATGAATGGTATTTATCCAGGAAGAAGAGACAATCTCTGAGACGCCTATAGCAAGATGTACCTAGCTCAGGATTATCTAGTGAACAGAGCCTTAGATGTGTGAAGGATGTCTCCTTGAATAACCCTTATTGGATATGTATCTTTTCTCTCTCTATCATATACAGATATAACTCTAGAAGATAAGATGGAGATGTCTTATAATTTAAACATTCCTCTGTCTGAGATAATCTCATGAAACTCACTTGGATATCTTATCTATTCTAAACCAGAGGATCAGCTCCAATGTGGGGAGGACCTTGGGAGGTGCCTTCACCAACCTAGACATCTCCCTAGTTTGTCTAAGTCTTTTGATTGCTTATATCCAGTAGTCATGTATGGATGTGAGAGTTGGACTATAAAGAAAGCTGAGCACCAAAGAATTGATGCTTTTGAACTATGGTGTTGGAGAAAACTCTTGAGAATCCCTTGGACTGCAAGGAGATCCAACCAGTCCCTCTGAAAGTGAATCAGCACTGAATATTCTTTGGAAACTGATGCTGAAGCTGACACTCCAATACTTTGGCCACCTACTGTGAAGAACTGACTCATTTGAAAAGACCCTGATGCTGGGAAAGATTGAAGACATGAGGAGAAGAGGATGACAGAGGATGAGATGGCTGGATGGCATCACTGATTCAATGGTCATGAGTTTGAGCAAGCTTCAGGAGTTGGTGATGAACAGGGAAGCCTGGCAAGCTGTAGGTCATGGAGGTCGCAAAGAATCAGACACAACTTGAGCAACTGAACTGAACTGAGTGGGTAAGATTTCTAATTCACGTTTCTCTGATTTGACAATCTAGTCCTATTTGTTTGCTTAGAGAGTAATGGCAAGGAGGTCAGTGTGCTGAACATTATGATTGGAAAGGGAGTCATAAAATGGTGAGTTCAGAGTGGTAAATGAGAGGCTGAAAGTACAGTACCATGTAAGCCATTGTAAGACCTTTCCCAGTTACTGAGAGAGAGAGGGGAAACCAAAGAAGAGTTGGAAGTGAAAAAAATGGCACAGTAATTGTGACTGGTTAGGAGGCTGGTATAAGAAATAGGTAAAAGATGATGGCTTGGAGAGGTAGAGGTAGTGGAAAATACTTATTTTCTGGATATATCTTAAGATACAACCCACAAGACTTGCTGACAGATTAGATGAGGAGTATAAGAAGAGAAGAATCAAGCATAAACCCCAAGTTTTCTAGCCTAAGACCCTGGAAGGATAAAATGGCCATTTACTGAGAAGAGGAAGACTATGGGAGAAGTAGATTCCATAGGGATAATCAGGGGTTCTGCTTTGAATATTTTGGACTTTATCTAATCAGGCATCATGGAGATGAAAAATGGCCCACTAGATAATTGAATCTGCAGTTTAGGAGATAAATCTGGAATCAAAAGTTAAAGTGAAGTCCCTCAATCATGTCTGACTCTTTGCAATCCCATGGACTGTAGCCTACCAGGCTCCTTCATCCATGGGATTTTCCAGGCAACAGTACTGGAGTGGGGTGCCATTTTCTTCTCCAGGGGATCTTCTCAACCCAGGGATAAAACCCAGGTCTCCTGAATTGCAGGCAGACGCTTTACCGTCTGAGCCACCAGGGAAGCAGGTGTAAATCTGGAATAGAGATATAAATTTGGGATTCATCAGCATGTAGATGGTATTTAAAACCATTAGCCTGAATGAAATCACCAGGAGACTTTGTTGTTAGAGAAGAGATCCAAGCACTGAGCACTGGGGGACTACAGTCATCAGAGATCAGAAAGAGCAAGAAGAACAAGAAAAGAACAGCTAAGAATTGACTAGGGAAAAGGGGGGACGCCAGAAGAATATGGCTTCCCTGGAAGCCATGTGAAGAAAGTTACCTTACCTGATAGTCCAGAAAAATGAGGATTAAGATTTGCTCATTGTATTTGGCAACATGGAAATCACTAGTAATCTTAAGAAGAGATATTTAAAAGCTAGAACTCACAGGTTCTATCTAAAAATCATTTCTTAGGTTCTGGCTAGTGTGACTGTGTGGATGATAGTACGTTCACAGACAGACATAGTAAATACAGCCATGATTCTCCACACACAGTTTTCAAGTTTAATTTAAAAATATTCTACTATATTTCTCACCACTAAAGTATTAACAGCTGAAGTAAATAGCTACATATTAACACAGAAAACCTGAAAAATATAGTTTCAAGGTAAAATAATTTATTGCCTTTTACCTATCTCTTCTTAAAATAATATTTCTTAGAGAAATCTCATTTTAGGAAGAATGGTGCTAAATGAAGGGCAATGAGTGAGTCTGTCATCAAAATTATGCAGGATTAAAAGCCCTCTAAGAGAAGAGATCCAGATTTGGGTCTATTAGCTCACCCAATAGAGTCTAATCCTTTAGGTATAAAAGATGCTTCCAAATCATTTCTGCTGAAGACAGCAGATGAAGATTTCATTTGTTTTCTTTTATATGTACCCTCTTGTCAAGTACACATCTGAAAAACTTGCCCAGAAGAAACTAATCCTCTAAGCAGAATTTTCTTTAGGTTTCTGCCCAAGAGGAATTCAGTTATGGATGGGAACTTTAGGGCTGGATGCCAGCATTAGCCATGGATTAATTACAGACCAGAAACCAAACCTGACAGTCCAGAAGTGGGCCAAGTAGTGATACAGAAGACTAGACAGTAAGGTTGATATCCAAGCAAAATTCATGTGACCGGCAGGGGGGCTGCCCCTCCATCCTAATGCTGGGGACACTGTGTATAGAAGCATCTGTCTACTCCCCATACTCCATCCACTCATGAAGCAGCAGCTCTTATGGCAAATGTAGACTGGGGAGAAAATGGTAAATCTCCCAGAGGCAAGTCATTGGTACCCACAGCCGTGCAGCCTGATACTCAGGATAGGAACCAATGGGTGAGGACCCAGATATCCTGAATTGACCCCATCAACTTCCAATCTTTTGTTACCCAAGGCTTTTATACAAATAAGTAAAAAGGTTAATTATTTTAAGCAAGCTCGTTTACAGATCATTGGAAACAATTATTAACTTGATGAGCTTCAGAGAGCTGTGGGATAATTTAGCACTAACCTAAAGAGAAAGACAACATTTCTAAAATGTTGCTTATTTTAGCAGAAAACAGTTTAAGGCAGATTCATTTTCACATGGTTCAGCTGACGCCAGCTTCCCACATAAATTCACGTGAATTCATTCTCCCTGCAACTGTCCCTGAACATAGAACAGACTACATTACTGAAAGCCTCCTTCTGTTTGAAATATATTCTATTAAGTGTTCTGTTTTTTTTTTTTTCTCTCCTACATCTTGGCTACATTTCCATGAGCAGTGTTTTTAATCCAAATGGAAACTTTTTTTGTTGGGATTTCTGATTCCCAATGGAATCCGATAAGTATCATTCAACTTGATTCAACAAATTCTTATGGAGCAATTACAATGTACCAAGAACTGTGCTAATGAAGAGCTGATTTAAGAGGCCAAGTCTTACACTAAAAGAGTGAAATGGAACTTTTTTGGGAGGTGAGGCTGTGGGGAGATCAGAAACTCTCTGGAAAGGGACATCATTTGGGATGGACTGTAAAAGATGGTCAGAGTTGCAACTGGTAGAAGAGCACTCAATGAGCAAAAATGGAACAGAAGAAGAAAGTGGCCTGTCCAAACAGAAGGGAAGGTGGGCAGGAGAGGTGATCATATCACAAAGAGTGAGTCTCCTGGTGATGAGGCTGTGCTGAAGGAGGAATCAGGGAAGCTTCAGAGGCAGGAGAGAGTGACAGGATTCTGGTCTGGTCCCTTGAGGCTGGATGCAAGGTAATGGATGCTTTAGCTTATGAGACAAAGAGAGAATATGTGGTCAAGTAACAACAGAGGGAGTGTTCTGTTTCTGTTCCAGGGAATGGGAAGAGAAATGCAGATGTTGTAGGCATG
Source organism: Aepyceros melampus (assembly GCA_006408695.1). Lineage (NCBI taxonomy): Eukaryota > Metazoa > Chordata > Mammalia > Artiodactyla > Bovidae > Aepyceros > Aepyceros melampus. The sequence continues at coordinate 246,248 of SJXQ01009526.1, read as the reverse complement.
AAGGAGCAGATGATACACGATGACTGGGAAAATGATTGATTACAGAGTCAGCAAGGTCCTCCCTGACCATTCTATTTAGAATGATATCAGGACACTCATACACACAACTCCACTCTTTTCCATTTTATCTTTTTTTCATGGCACTTAACCACCATCTAACATAAACTAATTTAAAACATACTTTAAATCATATCTTACTCATTTAGTTTATGGTCTATCTTCCTCAACTATAAAGTAAGATTACTGAGAGCAAGAGCTTGATCTGTTTTACTCACGCTACCACTGCAGGGATTTACTAAGTATTTGTTAAATTAATGAATACATGAAAAATTACCAAAATGACTGAAATATGATGGTGTCATTATCAGAAAATTAATGGTTTTAATGGGGTCAGAGTTTTCTTTTCTGAGTCATGAGGTTATAGATGATTATGGCAGGGTCAAGAGACCTGGGTTCTGTCTCCTGCTCTGGCACTAAGGTGGTCGGTCAATTTAGGCAAGTCATTTGTCTTCTGTAAACTGTGTTTCCCTCAACTGTAAAATTGGGGCTTAATTAAACTTATATGTCTACTGCAGGATTAAACTAAGTCCCAATTTATTTAGCCTGGGATATAGTACCTTCCTGGCAAAACTGTGAAACAGCCAAATTCTAATTATGTCACTGCCCTTTTATACATATGGTCAAAATCATTTACCCAGAAAGAACTTAGGCTGCTGTAGACATGTTTCCATTTAAAGGATGTTTACAAATAGCATTTTTCCTAGTTCTTGGATCAAGCTCAGTGTGGGCAAGGTCACAGCCTCTTCCACAAGGTGAAAGCAGAGCAGGGCCCAAATGTTCTTGATCCATCTCTCTGCCCTAGCTTCCCAGTGTTCCAGAAAACTTGTTTCTTCAAAGACCATCCTTAACTGATTTAACACCCTGTTATCTGTTAGTGGTTTTCATAATGAGTTTGGTCCAAGGAGCCCAGTTACAAATTAATTTCCTCTCAACCTCCAAGATCTCTTTTAGTGTTAATATGCTATATTTCCATAAGTTTTAATAAGACTTCATCCAGTTGTGGAGCTGGATAACATTTCTTCCTCCTAAATACAAATTTACCATCAGAATATGTATGGTCCCACCAGAGAGCTGTTTCTTTAAGCATTGAAAAGAAGTGTAGTGATTTTCAATGAGAGGAATTTCAAGTGATTTGAAAGAGTTATAAATATAACTGTAAGTCCTTTGGAAACAGGAAGCTATAGAGATATATTCAATGTCATGATTTTAACAGAGCCTAATTGTTGTTATTTAACATTCCTATCTCACTTGGTTAGCATCATGGCTCATGAGCTGTAGGGTAACAGAAGAAATGTGCCATCTGCTTCATTGCTGGGAGCACTGGTCTCCTGAGGTCACTAACTGTGATTATAAATGTGGCCTTAAAATAAACAGTGACTCTGCGCCCTAAGAGGCCAGAAGCTCAGATATTCTTGCAATTCTCTCACTGATTTACTGGGCAACTTCTTAGCGGGAGACTCTTAACCCTGACTGATCTCTCTAACCCAATCTTTAACAGACTTGATAAGGGCAATCTTTTTTTTCATTCTCAAGCTTTCAGATTAGATTACATTTTTTCTATATACCATTCTCCAGGGATAATATTACTTATCACCCACTAAGGTGTTGGCTGAGTTAATTAAAATGTGATTCCAAGATAGACCACAAATTGAAATGCTAAACAAGGATCATTCCCTCATGTCTATGAGTTCATGAGCCATGGTATAAAAATAGTCTCAATTTACTGTTTCTATCACTACAGAGTATCTTCTTCAAAGAAGAGTAGGGTAATGCCAGCGCATTCATGCCTGTATATTACCACAGTTAAGTATAATTCAAAGGATTCTGGAGAAACCCATGGAGAGAGGAGTCTGGCTGGCTATAGTCCATGGGGTCGCACAGAGTCAGACATGACTGCAGAGATTTAGCATGCACACACAATCATTAATAACCCCAGGTTTACAAAAAGAGCAGAGGAAGCAGTCACTTATACACTTGCTTTATAATTAGAAGGTCTCTGCCCCACATTTTCTGACTCATCAGCACCCCCATCAATGATGTTTTGTATTTTGCCATTAGAGGTTTACTCCTTTCTGTTATATATTACTCTTCCCAGATAGTCTCTTAAAAGCTGATATCCTTGGAAGATGTAGATATTAGGATGCAATCAATCACTAACACTGTCTGAATTCCCCTAGGCAGGAGGAACTTCAGAGCATTAGGTGTTTGGGAGTTGGCAGAGTTAGAAAAGCGAGGAAGCAGATGCTAAGACAAACTTCACCTATCTCACAGTTTTGCCCAGGGCAGGCTTCCAGTAATAGACTTTCGCTTTGTGGTGTAGCAATGGGAAAATACAATGGTAATTTGCTGATTTCAAAAATTCAACCTCACAAAAAAAAAGAAAAATGAAAATAAAAGACAAAACAAACAACAAACAAACAGAAAATGATAACTATATCCCTAGGGTACTTTTGCTGATCCTTGGTAACTTTGAAGTATCTGCAAATCATGCCTATTCTTTATTGTTTCTAAAGTAGGTAGAGTAACCCAGTGACCACATAAGGCACAAAAGCCAGGACCTCAGAGGAAGAGAGTACCCTAGCCTCGGAAGCCTGGCATTAAGGACTATGCTACGTCTATATGCAAAGCCATCAATGTCTACGATCACACACCCAGGCATGATTTGATTACATGGCAGAGCAGAGTTTGTGAAGACAAAGGAGGTTTTCATGTAATATTTATATCAAAAAGCAGCATTTGCCCATATAAGGAACACCTTTACATGATTCATTTCCTTGTCAAAACAAATATCAGTCTTTAAGTTTTTGTATTATTATATTGTCTCATCCACCAAAAAAAGAACATAAACATGAAGAAATGTAATCTGTGTATGATAAATTCGTTCATAGAAGACTGAATAAACGACAAGATGTTTAAGCCAAATCAAGTACATATTACCTTGGAAAACAAGCAATTATGCAAATTATAAAACCAGATAACAAATATTAATACAAAAACTATAAATGTTTGATATAAACTTTGGCCTCTCCAAAGAGTCACTTATTTCATCTTATAGTGGAAGAATGAAAATGACTGTTGTAAATATCCTATGGTGAATACAATATTTTCTTCTCTATGTGTAAGAGAATGTTAAATATGAATTTTAATTTCTCGTAGTATGTACTACAGTTAAAAAAAAAAACCAGTGTTGACATCAGGAAAGAAGGAATTATTTTATCAAAATATGGAATAATGTGTTTAAATCCAGCTAACCCTCCATTATCTCACTAAAAGAAGACTTACAGAATGCAAACCCACCACACAGAAACGCTTTCCTAAAGAGGATAGTCCAAGTCCACCTAGAAGTTTACCTTGCATTACAGCTCGGCTGCTTACACCTTCTCTGAGAGCAAGCACATCTCTTCTCCTCTATCACTGACCCACCACCTTGGTGCTGGACCCCATCCGATCTACTTCCCTCAAGTATGTCATCTATCAGTGCTCCCTGCTCTCCTTACTCTTTCAATTTCTCTCCCTCCCTCCTGCACTTTTAGAGAAGTCGCTCAGTCGTGTCTGACTCTTTGCGACCCCATGGGGAGTAACCTATCAGGCTTCTCTGTCCATAGGATTTTCCAGGCAATAGCTCTGGAGTGGATTGCCATTTCCTTCTCCAGCCCTTTTACCTAACACATAACCTCCTGCAATTGAAAACCACTCCTCTCACATAATACCATTTCCTACCTATCTATGTCCCTTCCTCCTTTTCTGCTCAACTATATACCCCCAACTCTAATTCTTTAGCTTTTAATTAAGCTCCATCTCTCAGCAATTCCACTTCTGCCTACTCCCAAGAAGCCTCTCAAAACTGCACTTTTCAAACTGACCAGTGACACTTCCTTTAGAGAAATTTTAGTCCTTATCCCACCACTAATATTTGACACTGTGGGCTCCCTCTTCCTATTTCAAACTCTCCCCTCATTTCACTTCTGAGTCACAATCCCACATCTAAAAATGTGTTCTGTTTTTCTTCTATCTGTGTGATCCAATGCTTCTCTGTGATTTTCCCTGGGTCTTTCCTCAAGACATTCCTGTAACCTGTACAAGCAGCAAACTTTGTTTGAAAAATAAAGAAAAGGGCCAAGACATAGATAGTCAAATATGGCTTGAAGCAAAAACCTAAGAGCCATCCGTGCCTATCTCAGGCTGGTCCCTCCTGATACACTAACAAAATATTATGCAATGATCTTTCTAAAATGCGAATTTGAGTTTATGACTTTCTACGTTAAAATCCTTACATTGAAACTCAAAGTTCAAGATCAAGGTCAGAATTCTTAGCTTTGCACAGGAAGGTATTTGCTAGCAGGTACTGAGCTATTTCTCTAGCCTCACTGGACTGCAACTCAAGCATCTAATGCTCTGATCATGCGATCCTGGACAACTGCACTGCCCTGAATGTGCCACGGTCTTTAATACCTCCCTCCATCTTCCATTTCCACTGTATTCTGATTCTAGAATACCGTTCTTCATTGGTATTTGCTTTGAATCTGTGTGATTCCTGTTCCTACCATCTGTGATTACGTGTGTATGTGTCTGTATCTTCCTCACTCAACTGAAAAACCACCAGTTTGTCTTTTCTAGCATCTACTATGTAGCTGCCCATCAAATGGGGATAGAAGGAAGCCAGCTTATCTTTTACATTAAAAAATAAAAAATAAAATTTTTCATTCAAAGAAAATGTGTCAAGCAAATGTACTGTAGCATAGATTCCATTACTTGAAAGTTATCATTACCTGCCTCCCATTATGATAAATAAACTTCAGTGCCACCTTAAAGAAACCTCTTCTACTGATCCACTTTCCATTTTTCCATGATGTTCCATATTATTCTTGAGACATAGTGACAGAATGCAATCCCAGAACTAATGCATTCCGTTTGTCATGAGTATTGTATTTAGCAAGTTGAATTCTTTTTATGCAGATGTAGTCCATCAATTATCTCATATATTTATCAGAGTTCATTATAATGGAAAAAATTCTCTTTTGAAAAATATGAAGCACAAGAGGGGGAACTTTATGCTATTATGTGAGCAAATTAGCTGTCAAAAGCAACTTTAAAAGACTCACCAAGTAGCATCTACCCTTTGGAAAGTAGTTTCCAAGGTTTAATCGAAGTAACTCCTACACAATACCTATTTCAACAATTTACAAACTGTAAGTTTGCCTTGAAGAAACCTCTACCTAATGAAAACACAAGTATTTATCCCTTACTGACTTACTAAGAGCAGTTTTTCCTCAGTCCTCCAAAAAGGGACAACAATTGAATTTCAGGTTAGCATACAAAAAAGGCATCTCTCAAAAAGTGCACTTATCTCTTACCTTACATGAAAAAGCTCAAAACTGTAATGTAAAGTACAATTCCAGGACCATATAGATCCTGTTAAAACTGCTACACTCTCCACTGACACACCCAGATGATGGAATGGAAAAACATATAACACTTGAATAACATAAAATTCATCATAAACTAAACTGTTTTTGGAGTAAAATAACAAATACACAGAAGCCCTACATACATCCACTTTTTCCCCACTCAGTCTACCTTTCATTACCTTAGCTAGTGGTTCTTAAGCTTCCATGTACATCGGAATCATGTGAAAAGCTTACTAGTATAGGTTGTTGGGCCCTACACTCAAAGTTTCTGACACAGTCAGTGCTGAGGCCTGAAAGTCTGCCTAAGTTCCTCTGGTGATATTATGGTTCTGGGCTAGCGGTGACACTTTGAAAACCACTGACCAGGTAACTGCATCCACACGGATGCCTTCCAGGAGTCATCCAGTCTCATTATCAGGCTCATTACCCATATGGATGTCTTAAGGGATCCTGAATGCACCATCCCTACACTGAATCGCTACCCAAAACCTATCTCGGGAAAATACACACACACACACAAAACAAAAAATGGCACTGCTATATATCAGGTTGTTCAACTGCAAAGCTTAGAAGTCATTATTAACTATTCTTTCTCTGGCCACATCTAACCAAAAGGCCAAAACTGTCTCATCTATTCCTACACATCTTTCCAATCGATACACTTTCCTTCATCCCCACTACCACCATGATCAGGGTCAGCATCATCTCACACTTGGAACAAGTAGCAGACTTCTAACCAGACACTCCACTCCCACTTTGGCCCTCTTTCTTCCCCATAGTGTAGCTAAAGCAATCATTTTAAAACATAAGCATGGTGATGTTAAAACATTTCAATGACTTCTAGACCTTTTAAAACAAGGTCTAAAGTCCTTCCTATAGTTTCTTATGGCCTCTAAATAAGGTTTCTACTATCTCTCTCCAGGCTATCCAGCCTAAACTGTCCCACTTCACCATGCTGGCCTTCTGTCACATCTCTCTCTATCCTACCTCAGGGCTTCTGCTTACGAAGGCACCTCTATACATCCTCTACCTAACTTTTTCTAGCAAATCCCTCATTCCCTGATTCATGAGAATAATCACAACCACATTCTCCCAAGTCTCTGTGCACTGTCCCTTCAGTATGATCAATCACATTTGAAATTGCTTGGTCCTTGTAAATTGACCTCACTGGTTATCACCCAAGGAAACTTTATGTCTTTTTCACCATTTTAATCCCAAGCCCTGTTTACTACTTATTAACAAGTAGTAACAAGTCTCAAAGTAAGCACTGATTGGTTGATAAATATGCAATTGCAAAAAATTTGTTATTTGAATAGAGATGAGGAGTGAACAAAAGTTGAAAGTGGCTGGCCAAGCTTGCTGTAATGCCTGGCCATGGTTTGTTCTCACAGAACAGCTCCAACTTTTTCAAGAGGTCTCACTTAGCCCTCCTTTTAGTCCACATACTCCAGAATCCAGACCAAGCCTTGCCACTGGCAGAAAAAAAATAAAGCCTCCAAGACAGCATCTTATTTGCTTAGTAATCCTCTTGCACTGCCTACATGTTCTAGCCCAGCTTTGCAAAAGACAAGCTTCCATACGGTTGCTGTGACTGTTTCCCTCATTCTGCAACTCCCTGCCAATTCTGCAAGACTGTGCTTCAGCCTGATCCTCATTAAGTACTTTTCTGCCTCAAAATCCAGCATACTTCTAGCCTCAAATAAAAGAGAAAATCAGGCCATCCCTTTAAGAGCATCTCCAACAATAGCCACCTGTCTAAATCTTGAACAGTCACCTTTTCTTCACTAAGCATCTGCCTGCCCCAAATGGACACTTAAGCAGAATCAATACAGGTCTTCCACAAGAGCTACACTGCTAGCCCTTATCTTTTCAGAGTCATCTCTTATGTTGGAAGCTATCAACAGGATCTTTGTCATAAGACTCATGTCTTGATTTCACCAAGATTCTACTCTTGTCTTTCATATGGCCTATGGAGTGTTATTAATCTCTGTTCTTCCATACATTCATTTAAACACTTACTGGGAATTTACTGTGTAACAAATACAATGCTAAGTGTTGAGGATTTAATAATAAATAAGAAATCTCATTGCCCTGTCATTTAGAGGTCACATAAAGAGGTCACTAAGATTATTACATAGAAATATGTGCTGAGATGCTGCAAGAGCCCAGAGGTAAGTTAACTGATCTTTTCCTGGAAGAGGAGATGATGGAGTCTTGATGGATAATCAGAAATTAACTATGCTTTGAAGAACATTACAAAAAGAAGGAGTGCCTTGAGCAAAGTTCATAATTATAAAATATCAAAGGCCTCAGAGTGGGGAAAAAAAATGGCTCAGCATGGCTGGAGAATGAGGTATGGAGCCACAAGTAGTGGGAATTTGGATGGGAGAGATGGATGGGGGTCAGATCATGGGTGGCCATATTCGACTTGACATACTAAGGAGGTTAGGCTTTGTTCTTGTGACAAATGACACCAGTGTAAAGTCTTGTGGAGGAGACTGGCACAGTAAGATATGCCCTTTGATAGATATTTTTAGAAGAAAGTGTGGAGAAGAGGTTAGAGGGCACAAGACCAGGGATAGGCAAGGGGTCACTGCAGCCATCTCAGACAGACGAGGAGGAGCTACGCCAGCAAAGCAGCAGGAGGAATGGCGAAAAAAGGCACAGGAAGAGTTGGAACTCATAGCCTAATGGGGAAGATCTGGAACACTAAATGGACTCCAGAGTAATAAGCTCTAAATACAGGACATGCTAGAGGACAGAAAGATAGGGACTTACCATGGGAGCAGGGTCCTCATGAACAGAGTTTGAGCTTCTGCCTTGAGGATACAGGAGGTGCAGGTATCTTGTTGTGGGACTTCACAGACAGAGGACGCTCATTCTGCCTGATTAGGGGGTGCTTCCTGAGGGAGTTGGGTCCAAAGGGTTCCCAAGTTTTGCTCCTTTGGAGGGTGAAGTTAGGAGCAGTAAAGCTGAGGGAAAATCACGCCAAACCCTTGGAGGTGCACTAAGCAGTCTGAGAACTGACAATCAGGCTTGGTGGGAGCAGGGGCGGAGCACAGAGGAGGGCAGAGCTCAAAGCAGGTGTGAACCCAATGCCGGAAGGACGAATATACTGCGTCATCAGTTAGTTTTATTAATATAACCAACTCCTTTTGCTTATATAGTATAGATATTTCTGGAAAGTGATGAAAGTTACTATCTTGTCTAGAGTTTCCTCAACCAATACTTAATTTTGAAAGTCTTTTCATGGAAAGAAAATGTGCTTCTCTGGCTTTTCCTTTGTGAGGATGCTCAATCACTCAGTTGTGTGTAACTCGTTGTGACTCTATGGACTGTGGCCCAAGAGGCTCCTCTGCATGACATTCTCTAGGCAAGAATACCAGAGTATATACTCTACCAATGCCACCCAAAATTATTACTTGTGCCTGGTGTTTAACTATACCAACTTTCCCCAAAGAAAAAAATAATTACAGTCAAAATACAACATGGTAGGTAGCTCTAAGATGGAAAATTAGTGTGACTAGCCTAGCAATTCCTACAGGAAAAATTGACAAGTCTCTAATCAGGTAGGATAGCCTTTTAAAAAGCAAAGAAGTCATCATTATATAATATGAAACCTTAAAACTTCCATTAAAAGGAAGGTTAGACTGATTCTTAAATAAGATGCACTCATACTAAGAATTTTTTACAGTAACTGAAAAGAATCTTAATTATTTCACTTTCTTTATTTGAGCCTCTCTTAAAACCTTATTGCCAGTTATTTGGGCTGATGAATGTAGTCAATAAAGAAGAGCCTTGATTTTAATACTCCCCCCTCAAAGCCTGTGCCTCTTGTGGTTTTCGGATAGGCTATTGTTAGATTCATTTATAGTAAAATAATTACCAGCTCCATAAGCCAGACACATTGCAGGTTATCTATTGTCCCTTGGAGGACCGTTGGACTGTTCTTAACAAGCATTCTAAATTACAGTAGCAGCTTTATTGCAATAACAAACAGACACGAATCACCAATCCAGTTATATCTCAAAAGAGAAGGATTTTCTGAAGTAGACTGCTATGCTTGTTTTCTGAACAACTGTTTTCCAACCCTGAAATCAAGGACCAGTCTTTAAGCAAATAGGCACATGTCCCAGGAGCAGGGAATACAGAGATACTGGCTTTTTTTGCTATTCCCAACAGAAAGAGTAACACTACAGTGGTTTAGAGAATTAACAGAGCACACACAGGAACAGATACCAACATTTCCATCAGTATGTAAAGCACTCGCACATCAGTATTTACAGCCCCATCCCCTGGACAACTCTCAGCCTCAGACCCCATAGCAGTAGTACCAAAGCACAATGCTGTTCCATTTACACACTCTAATCTTGACATGTGTCAAAATCAAACTTGGCAAGCTTCCTGTGTACTTGAATGCCTTCATGTTCAGAAAAAATGCAACTGCTCTGCACATATTTATAAGAATCCCATAGAGGCTCTGAGAGGATCTGCTAAGAGGGACATGGGGACCACAAGTCTGTCCTGCAAGTCAATAAACCCACAATGCCCACTAACAGAAGGGCACCCTCTAACGAGATCTGGACACGGCCCAAATGCCTCTTCCTCTGTAATAATGGTAAAGCACTCTGACATAAGCAGGTCTGCCAACAAACTCTAATATCTCTGAGGGGAATCACCTTGTTAAAAATGATGGTCAGGTTATGGAATGAATTCTTAACGTCTTTGGACCAGAATTCTTGTCCTTCCTCCCTTTGCATGTTTAACTTGAACTACTTTCCATAACTAATCCCACACTGCACAAACACATGGGGGAGACTGGCAAGGGAGATAAGCAATTATATTCAAATTTTAATAATGAAGAGTCCACTTCTAACAAATTAGATACGAGACTGATGGGTGGGTGTGTCCGAGTGTATGTGTGTGTGCGTGAGTGATTTACAAGGCAACACAATTCAGTCTTAACACATACATCATGCACTACTTCTCTGTCCTTTCTACCCTAGCGCATGGGAAAAAACTGTGTTCTTTGCATGGAACATGGACAAACATATAAACCTACTCCTGCAGATAGAGGTCACTGGCCTGGAGGCTACAGCCACTCTCTGTCTCCCTCACCATAAACACTCTATTTGTATTGATAAAATGACATTGCTATATTATAAATTTTAAAATTCCATCACAACTGATGGTTTCAAAAATCAAAAATCACCGGAAATCCCACCAACTCAAAGATAAGCACTGTGAATGCTTCAGTAAACATTATCCCACTTATCTCTATAGACATATACAGAAGCATATGACTTATGCACATTGGGTGTGAAGCTCTGTAATAATGCATGATTTATATGTATTTGTATTAAATCTCAAACTGAATGCTTTTTCATCTTTAAGCTATGAATTTGAACATGAGGAATGAAAACCTAATAAAATATGGTCTCTTTTTCATAACACTTTTATCATTTTCTAGCTTATATGCATTGAATTTACTCTACCTGTCTCACATGTGCCAACAATTTAGTTTTTGTGTGTGTGACCAAAATTATTTCCTTGGAACCTATGCATAACTTGCCCCTAGAAATTAGACTTCAAACTCTACCTCCAGTCCAACATTTAAGATGTTTCATTCTTCTTAACAGAAGTAGAAATATTCATTTCTAACAGTTTCTGGGGTCACTGAAACAAGTTTCCATGAGAATAAAATATCTGTCCTGATCATTAAGAAACAGAACATGAAGGAGCGGGTTTGAACTCCCTGAATAATCGATAAGGGCAAGGCACATAAGTAGTCTATAAGGAGCAAGTCTGTTGTGCTGTTTTTATACCGATAGTCAAATATACTTTTGTAATTGATTTTACTTGAAGAGGAGACCAAATCACATAGAGTCGGAACTATTTTATATTTAAGCAACACAGAAAGACTTAAACCAGACTTAGGCATGTGTCTAGGAGGTACTAAACATCAGAAAGGGCACAAAGCCGGTCCTCCGAGTGGCCCTAGGCAGCTGCAATGAACTGAACGGTGGTCACCCTCCAAAATGGGTTGTCCATGTCCCAACTCCAAGAAACCATAAATGTGACCCTGTTTGCAGAAAGGGTCTTTGCAATTAAGCTATCCTGAGATAAGAGCATCTTGAATTAAAACTAGTCCTAAATTCAAAGACAAACCCTTAGAAGAAAAGGGGATACAAACAGGAACACAAAGGGGAAGACCATGTAAAGATGGAGGCAGAGATCAGAGCTCCTTCTAGAAGTCAAAGAATTCCATCGATTGCCAAAAATCACCAGAAAACTAGGAGGAGGGCAAGGAACATATTCTCCCTCTGGCAAGAACTAACCCTAATGACACCTTGGTTGTTTTTCTTTTTATGGGCACTACATGGAGGCTGCTAAACTGCCAACAAAACCTTCATTTTTGCTAAGCCATTTAATGTTATTTTGACCATTTTAACACTTCCAAATGCACCACCAAAAGTTTCAGCATTCGAAACTGTGTCCAAAGTAGAAAATAATTGAGAATCACTGACCTGCAATATTTCAAAATCACTGTGGTAGGTACTGGGCAAATAAACATGAATAAACCAGTGCATCATGAGGCTTGTACAACTTATCATCTGTTAAACACACACATACACAGAAATTATAGAAAAAGGCAAATGGATCAACTTCTTGCCTAGCAGCACGAGAAGTTCTGCTGATCTGGTCTCTAGCAAAAGTGGTAAAAAGTATTAAAAAAATAATAATAATAACAACTTTCAGGAAATGGTCCTCAAGGTAAACAGTAAATAAAAACAGTATCTATTCAAGAAAGTCTATGGAAAGAGGAGTCTGTGAAATTTGAACCAAGCCTTTACCCTCTCTCCTTAGTACTAGTTCAGAGATAAAGAGGGACACTTTAAAATGATAAAATAATTGATCCATCAGGGAGATATAGCGATTTTAAATACATACACATCTGACAATAGCCTGCTAAAATATATGAAGCAAAAACTAATAGAAATCAACAGAAAAATAGACAATTCAACAATAATAGTTGGAGACGTCAATACTCTACATATGGATAGGACAAATAGCAGATCAACAATAGAAGACTAGAACAATACTCAAAACCAACTAACCAACTAACAGATATCTATAGAATACTCCACACAACAACTAAATACGCATTTTTTTTTCAGGTGCATTTGGAACATTCTCCAGGACAGATCATATGGTAGGCCATAAAATAAACCTCAGTAAATTTAAAAGAATAGAAATAATATAAGATATGCTCTACAAACACCATGGAATGAACTTTAAAAATCAATAAATGGGAAATTGTGGGAAACTCTGAAATATATCGAAATTAAACAACACACTTCTCCTTTGAACTGAGTATTTATGTTTCTCCAAATTCATATGTTGAAATCATAACCTTCTATGTGATGGTATTAGAATGTGCGGTCTTCAAGAGATAATTAGAATAACTTATGAGAACCTACTGTATAGTATAAAAAAACTCTACTCAGTGCTCTGTGGTGACCTAAATGGCAAGGAAATTTAGAAAACCGGTGATATGCCTAAACATATAGCTGATTCACTTTGCTTTACAGAAGAAACTAGGACAACACTGTAAGGCAATTATCCTCTAGTAAAAATTAAAAACAAAAGAGGTTGGAACACTCATGAATGGGATTAATGCCCTTACAAGAAGTGACACAGAGAGCTTACTCCCAGACTACAAGGAGAAGATGGTCATTTTCAAGGCAGGATAAGAGTCCTCGCCAGGACCTCACCATGCTGGCATTCTGATCGCAGATTGCCAATTCAGAACCATGGCACATTTCTGTTACTGATAACCACTCAGTTTATGGTATTTTGCCATAGCAAACCAAACTGACTAAGATATTCCTAAATAACCAAAGGGTCAAAGAAGAAATCAAAAAGGCAATCAGAAAAAATAATGTGATAAACAACAGAATGGGAGTTAGCAAGCAGCTAAAAGAGCACACAGAGAATAGACACTAAATCTCCACAGGAAAATGCAAGACATCTCCACAGAGCAAAGGAAGCAACTTTTAAGGTGGGTCTTGAAAGATAGAATGCAAATCAAAGTAAACAGAGGCAGCTTACCAAAAGCAGGGAGGTACTGAAGTGCATGCTATATTCTGGAATGAATAAGCAGATCAATGTGAATGGAGGGTAGGACACCTCATAGGACAAATGCAGCAGAGAAAGACGAGGCTTACAAGGGAGCTGAGGACCAGCTGGTTGATGACCAAGTACACTAGTCTATGGAATATCAACTTTATTTTGGATTTTCTATTTCTTTCTTTCTTTCTTTCTTTGTTCTTTTTTTTTTTTTTTGATGTGGGCCAGTTTTAAACTCTTTATTGACTTTGTTATAATATTGCTTCTGTTTGTCTATGTTTTAGTTTTTTAACTGAGGCATGTGGGATCCTAACTCCCCAGTGTGGGACTACATCAATATGTCCTGCATTGGAAGGCAGAATCTTAACCCTTGGACAGCCACGGAAGTCTCTGAATTTTATTCTGGGTAATAGGACATCATTACCCTTTTCGTAAGAAGAAAAGTCATATGATCAGAGTTGCATTTTCTATCACATTCTATAGGACTTCCCTGGTGGCTCAGATGGCAAAGCATCTGCCTACAATGTGGGAGGCCTGAGTTCAATCCCTGGGTCAGGAAGAGCCTCTGGAGAAGGAAATGGTAACCCATTCCAGTATTCTTACCTGGAAAATCCCATGGGCAGAGGAGCCTGGTGGGCTACAGTCCATGGGTTGGACAAGAGTTGGATATGACTGAGCAACTAAACTTTCCAACTTTCATCACATTCTGAATCACAGTGTTCATGTGTATATCACCATTTTCTCTTCAATATAAAACGCAAGATTTTGTCATCCGGTAAAATACCCTGTATAGGGCTTCCCTGCTGGCTCAACCTGCCAGGCAGATGATGTGGATTTAATCCCTGGGTCAGAAAGATTCCCTGAAGTAGGAAATGGCAACCCACTCCAATATTGCTTGGGAAATCACATGGACAGAGGAGCCTGGGGATTACCGTCCATGGGGTTGCAAAAGAGTTGGACATAACTTAGCACTAAACAACAATAACAAAACACCCTGTACTCCCTCTGGCTCCACCACAATTACTGCACAGTGCTGGGGACACTGCAGCAGCTTAATAAAATAGTTACTTCTTTTTTTTTTCTTTTAACTGCACAAAGAGTGCAAAATTCCTAGAGCTATTTTTGCCCATAAACTGAAGATTGTTTCTTTTATTTTTTAATTTAGTTAGCCTTGTTGGCTATTCGGTATAATTGAACAAATTAGACCTGAATTGTGTTTCTTTACCCTTTAAAGCTACTAGGAAAGAAGACTTAATACCCACTTGACTTTCTTATGTGTAGCAATTTAAAGCAACAGAGCTTAACAGGGAATAAGATCAATTAAGATACCAGATCTGTGTTACTGTTGTTTATATCCACAAGAAGGTAAAAGCCATCTGCATCTAAAGACCATAATAAAATCTGCAACAAAGCAATGTGCCAAATATATTAAATTTATTTTAACTGTTCTAGAAAAAAAATTGTAATGATATAAAAGCACGGCAATTTAGGAGCCTACGAGCAAATTTAATCTCAAAGCATAAAGCCTTACCATCATTCACTAGTGAAAGAGTATATCCCACCTTGCCTAAGAAACTAAAAAGATACACATGGGGTTGGGGACCACGGGAAATACATAAGAAGATAGTGGGGCAGAAGCCATCCAGCTGAGGTTATAAAGCTCAAAATTTAATATGACTCAATCATCTTGGTTTCACAGTTCTCAAGCAAAGCTTAATAGCCTGAAAACAGAAGTGGATAAAGCAGGCAGCAGGAACCAGTCTTTATTATTTTTATATTCAATGATGCAAAAGTGAAAAAGAAAGAACTTTTCAAAGATTCTCATGAAAGCTCCATTACAACTGCTCACTGCAGTGGTCAGGCTAAGGAACTCAAGAAGTGATGAAGAGAAGAGGAGTAGTTCAGTTCAGTTCAGTTGCTCAGTCGTGTCCGACTCTTGCGACCCCATGAATCGCAGCACGCCAGGCCTCCCTGTCCATCACCAACTCCTGGGTTCACTCAGACTCACGTCCATTGAGTCCGTGATGCCATCCAGCCATCTCATCCTCGGTCATCCCCTTCTCCTCCTGCCCCCAATCCCTTCCAGCATCAGGGTCTTTTCCAATGAGTCAACTCTTCGCATGACGTGGCCAAAGTACTGGAGCTTCAGTTTTAGCATCATTCCTTCCAAAGAAATCCCAGGGATGATCTCCTTCAAAAGGGACTGGTTGGATCTCCTTGCAGTCCAAGGGACTCTCAAGAGTCTTCTCCAACACCATAGTTCAAAAGCATCAATTCTGCACTCAACCTTCTTCACAGTCCAACTCTCACATCCATATTTCAGTTCAGTTCAGTTGCTCAGTCGTGTCCGACTCTTGCGACCCCATGAATCGCAGCACGCCAGGCCTCCCTGTCCATCACCAACTCCTGGAGTTCACTCAGACTCACGTCCATTGAGTCCGTGATGCCATCCAGCCATCTCATCCTCGGTCATCCCCTTCTCCTCCTGCCCCCAATCCCTTCCAGCATCAGGGTCTTTTCCAATGAGTCAACTCTTCGCATGAGGTGGCCAAAGTACTGGAGCTTCAGTTTTAGCATCATTCCTTCCAAAGAAATCCCAGGGATGATCTCCTTCAAAAGGGACTGGTTGGATCTCCTTGCAGTCCAAGGGACTCTCAAGAGTCTTCTCCAACACCATAGTTCAAAAGCATCAATTCTGCACTCAACCTTCTTCACAGTCCAACTCTCACATCCATACATGACCACAGGAAAAACCATAGCCTTGACTAGATGGACCTTAGTCAGCAAAGTAATGTCTCTGCTTTTGAATATACTATCTAGGTTGGTCATAATTTTTCTTCCAAGGAGTAAGCGTCTTTTGATTTCATGGCTGCAGTCACCATCTGCAGTGATTTTGGAGCCCCCAAAAAATAAAGTCTGACACTGTTTCTACTGTTTTCCCATCTATTTCCCATGAAGTGATGGGACCAGATGCCATGATCTTCGTTTTCTGAATGTTGAGCTTTAAGAAAGTGGCAAAGAAGGCTGCAGCTTGCAGAAAAACTGTAAGGGAAATTCAAGATCCTTGAAAGTGGAAAGGTTTGGGGAGGTACAAGTGGGAAAGTGGAAGTGATGAAGATGACTTAAGGCGAGCCAGAGCGAAGAAGAAATAAAGGTCAGTGAAGCTGAAAACGCCACAGACAAGAAAAGTAGCAGGCCTTGAGACAAGGTAAAAAGAGAAAGAAGCTGCCATTGAGGAAAGAGGGGGAAAGCCCAGAAACAGAACAAACATCAGGATTGAGACTGGGAAAACAGAAGAATGGAGAAAGATATACACACAAAGAAGTGTTATCATAAAAGAAACCATTAATTCATTTTGCATAACAATGTTCTGGAAATCATAATGGGCAGGGGGAAATGTGGCATACTTCTATTTTCACGAGAGTAAGTGGGAGTACGAAAGTCATCCACTGAAGGGTTTGGAGAGAAGTCAAGGGCAAATGTCAGAAGGTATAAGGAAGCTCAGAAGAGCTTTGTATGCAGAGACAATAGGCATACTAATAGAACTGGCCATATTCCAGCAAAGACTACTAAAGAGGCATTTTCAAAAAAGAATAATACTGTGCATTTATTCTAAAACTAGAATTCAAGTTAAGTTAGCTTCAGGAAGATGATGCAATCTAAATTAACGCTCTTCAGATTTTAACGTTCATAGAATCACCAGGGGATCTTGTTAAAATGTAAACTCCTATTCAATTGGTCAGGGATTGGACTGGAATGTCCAGATGGAAATAGAGCACAAGCTCCCAGATGACAATGATGTGCTGGTATGTAGACCACTAAGAGTAACAAGAACCTAGATTTCAGTACCTCCAAAATCTGTGTGATGTGTATGCATATGCACTAGGGGAACTTTTCTCAAACTCTCCTGTGCATGGAAACCACTTTGGAATTTTGTTAAAATGCAGATTATGGTTAAGGAGGTCTAAAGGGGGACCAAATACTCCACATTTCTGAATATCTTAGGTATACAGATGCTGCTGGTTCACTGAATACACTTTGAACAGCAAGGAATTAGAAAGCACACAAACCACAGTTCAGTTTAACGTAATTCATACTGGCCGGGCTTATTTCCTATCAACCAAAATCAACTGGATAAAGCAATATAAATTCAGAGTTTTTCTTGACATTTTTCAAAAAATCAAAATGTTTGCAAGAAAATACTGTAATCACAATAATAAAATAATTTGCTTAGTTATACAGTGTATAGGGAAGACATCATAAAATAATCCCATCATAGGGCTCTGAGTCATTGCCTACCTTGTAAAAATATCAGGAGAGTACTCGGTATCTAACTATCAGGGAGAATTAAAGCCAAAGAACTATTTATGGAAACCAGATGTAGGCATTAAAGAATTTGAAAACAGTCTTGCTTTCTAGCTTGCTGTAAATTCCCACAGCTTTACTAAGAATTTCTTCTGATCTGCAAAATAATTGAAGGCAAAAGACAGAACCAGATATTAAATGAATTTGCACCCAGCTATGGTTAACAAATACATAAGAAAAATACAAAAATAATTATAAAACATTTTTCCTGTTAGTATGTGATTCTCACCCAGATACCTACATATACATAAACCATGGAAGAATAAAACTAACTTCCTGATAGCAAACAGTCAGACACAACTGAGTGACTTTCACTTTCAGTTTCCATAAGGAAACATGACATCTGGCCAACTACTTGAATTTCCCAAGGGGGTGTCCATAGGCAGATAAACACCAGATCAAGTTTTACGCTAAAAAGATTTTTTAAATCAGGTTAACATGAGATTAGAAGTATTGGGGAGCATACAAATAGGTGAGGGCTTTGCCTAATATTATTGAGGGTGAGCGGAATATAGCTGCTGTCTTCCAAAATCAATATGCTTAAACAGCCTTGGAGTTGTTTTTTTTTTAACTCAAGAAATTTCAAAAAATAACAATAATTCATTTAACAGTATTTACCTAATGCTCTATTAATCACCAATAATTTAGAGAGAAGAAAAAAAAGGGTTGTAATGAATGGAAACTTTTCTGATAAAGTAATTTAAACTAGTTCTCCTCAGAGATGTTTTCTAATACAGTGATTGTTTAACATGTTTTTAAAGAAGTGCAGAGGGAAATTTCTAGCTCAGCCAAGACAATAAGCTCTATGAGGCAATGAAAGTTCAAGAGATTTTTCATATACTATGAGATTATGGCTAGACAGGCAAATGCAGAGAAATTCAGTCTACCAAGCATTAAAGAAAGTCAAGTAAAATGCAGCCCTGGCCTTCTGTGAGCTCAAGTCTAAAAAAGAAGTAGAAATGTAAATTATTACCTGCAATCTGAGAACCAGAGGAGCTGTATGTCTAGAGTGATAAGCTGCAGGGATGAAGTGACTATGTTGAGGGGTCAGGAGAGGCTTCACAGGTGAATAAGCATCGTGACTGACGGAAAGGAATTGGTATAGACAGCATGAGGCAACAAGCGCCTTCCAGGGAGAGACAGAAGCCAACATTATGACATGAAACAGTGTTACCTATGAGGGACAAGTGAAGGGACACATGCTGGAAAGGTCATCAGGACAGAGACCACCAATGGCCTTTAATACATATAGTGACATGACCTGTAGAACAATCCCCAAATCACAGGATCTTCTAAGTAAGATGGATTGTGAGGAAACTAAAATACAAACAAAATTACAAAAGAAGCAGAAACCATCATGTACAAAACCATGGTTAAGAAACGTTTTCTTGAGAAAGATCTAATTAACTTAAGAAAGTACAGAGAAAGCTTTTCAAATGATCAGAAAATGAAAGGAAAAGGTTAATGTATCAAGACAAACTGCAAAGATTAAGGTTCTAAAGTTTGGAACTACAGTAGACTGAAGTCTATAAAAATCATAATATCAGTAAGAATCAGTAAATTCTCCACATTTCAGACCAATAGCTTAAAGGAGAATACTTGAACCGTGAGGGGAAAAGAATATCATTTTGGATCATAGAAGAATTACATCCATTTCCCATATAAATCCAATTTTCAGTGCTAAGAATGGACTTGCCCAAGGTAGTCTCCTCCGGTAAAATGTCACTCATCCTTCCAGACCACTTAATGTCATCTCTAGACTAACACTATCAGAATTCATTTTTTCCTCCCCAATATGCCTATAGCATGTGACAACTCTTAACACAATCTTCATTTTCTCTCTCTAAAATGTAAATAAATTTCCTAAGAGTAGGGACCATATTTTACTCATATTGGTATACTCAACAGCATTTAGGTTCAATAAATACATATTTATTTAATGCAAAAATATGCATGGAGAGCCCTTAATGCAAAGAACTGTTCTTAATACTACATAATCAAGAAATGTTTACCCAGAAAGATGTCACATTTGGTAAGCAGATTCGGTAAAGAAGTGTGTGTGTCTGCTAAGTTGCTTCAGTCTTGCCAGACTCTTTACGACCCTATGGATTATAGCCCTCCAGGCTCCTCTCTCCACAGGATTCTCCAGGCAAGAATACTGAAGTGGGTTGTCGTTTCCTTCTCCAGGGGATCTTCCCAACCCAGGGATTGAACCCGGGTCTCCCGCATTGCAGGCAGATGCTTTAACCTCTAAAGCTTAGTTAGAAGTGGGCAACAATATCATTAGTCAGAGGAGTCTCAGCAACAGTTGCCCAAGGGAAGTTCAGTCTCTCCGAACACTGAGAATTTCGAGAACTTTCTTCATGAGTGTTCATAAAGCAAATGTTGTGCACTGATGGACCTTCTCCTTACCCACTGCACTGTGATGAATCCAATAATGACTTTCCTGAGGATGCTTATTAATAATGACTCTCAATCTGGCCAATGACAAAGCATCACAGTGTAAGTCAGTATAAGCAATTCTCTAGGGAGGCAAAAGGTAGCTCTACGGTGGCCTGGCTTGAATTAAGGAAAATATCTAATTTGTAACAGAAGGGATAAATTACATATCCCTCAGTAATATTCCACAAATACTATTTATCAGGCCTGAGTTCTGTTAAGAATAAAGCATCACAGAGCTTGAAACTGTGGTCTCCAAAAAGAAACTGGAATCAATTAAGGGCATATTGAACTTGCTCATCAGCTAACAGGAGGACTGCATCATCTCATGAGCGTCTAACAGCTGCATATGGATATTACCCCAATGGTAAACAGAAGAAGACTATTTCTCTCACAAAACAGTCACCAGTCACACTCATCAATAAGGGTGTCAGGTTCCAGAGACTTAGAACCTGGCCCCAGTGCTGTAGGACAACCAATTTCCAAAGGAGGCATTCCCAATCACTTTCAAAGACTTGTTAAGATACCACCTATAAAAATAATTCATGTTGAGTAATGTTTCAAGTTATCTTTCAAGATAAACTGGCTGAAACATCTGCTCTCGAGAAATGAGTGACATAACATGCTCTACAGGATGGTCAGCTACAAACTAATAAAACGTTAAAGGGCAATCTGCATTGATATTAGAGAAAGTTCTATGACACCATTCTTAAACTTGACAGTAATTGAATGTTAGAAACAATTTTGTTTAAAGACTACCACCTCTTGAAACTCCTTCCCACCCCTCCAACACTCTAAATCATCACAGAACCAAGCTGAGTTCCCTGCATTATACATAGAGCTGATTCACTGCGTTATTCAGCACAAACTAACAACACTGTAAAGCAATTATACTCCAATAAAATATGTTTTTAAGTTAAAAAATGTAGAGACCACCATCATCAAGCACCTGCATCCTCGTTTGTCACAATTTACAATCCAGCATAAAAAAGAACCTTATTTCTCTAGTTTCCAGGTGGGAAGTAAACTGAGAAGGGGTATATAGCCTATGTATGTAGAACTGTATTAAGATATAAAATGCAATTCCTAACATATTCCAGTTTTAACTGTTCAAAAGTATCTACTAAGCTGTCGGAAGAACATCTACAAATCCTGGTTTTGACTGTGGTATTGAGCACGGTAACTATTCTGTACAGGCACCATAACTGGGTGGAAGAGAGAGAAGGACACTCAAATCACAGACATAAATGTAACATAAGAGTCTTCTGTTCCCCAAAATCAAGCCTCCCTCACCAAAACAATTTTAATAAACAAAAGCTGTATTGTTAAGAAGATATTTCCCTCAAGACAATGAATATGAAAGCTGCAAAAGCTGCTTGCTTCAAAGTTGAAATGAATTTAAAAGCTGCCATAGATTCACATTTGAGTCCAGAGTTAGGAGGAAAAAGGATCATTCTTTTAAAAAGCGTATAGATTGTGTGCCCAATCACACCAGAAATGTAGAGCTGACCAGGGTGAGGTAAAGAAGCCTGCCCTTTGAAAGGGTCCTCAAGCAGTTTCACAGACCAGGCAAATTCACTGGGTCACCTCCTACAAGAAATAGTTAGGAGAAAGCAAGAAGGCTTGGCATCTAACAAGTCTGCAACATTTGACTGTCATCTGTGAAGCTGAGAAACATAAACTATCCAAATTTCAACAAACAGAATCTAGCTTTCCATAAGCACAAAATCAAATTCATTCCATAGATAAGCATACTGAAAACTGCCCATATTACATTTCCAAGAGTCACTGGAAGTTTTACCTGTCATTTATTTTGGAATTTTTTTCTTATTGTTTTCCTCATTACTGTTGTTTCTGAAACAGTGAGATATCTACATTAAACAAAGAGTGATAGGAATTTCAAAGAAAGGTGACATCACTTCCCATGTAAGCAAGAGTAAAGATGTGTCATTGTGGGGGACACTAAATTTTGTCAAAAGAAAGAAAGTATTCTGAAACAGCAATTTCTGTTTACCTGGACTTAGGCAATTTGTTTAAAGGTAGGGAAAAGCCTGGAAAGACAAGTTTCTGACAAATTCTAAATAGCCTTGAATGTTGAGGGATGGTTTGGGCAGTGATGATGGGTTTGAACTGAACCTGGACATGAAATTACAACATGTTATTCTTTCAGAGATTTTGAAATATCCCTTTGAAGGGATATACAAACCAGAAGACCAATTCTGGAAATTTTAAGAAAAAAAGCGAACTATTTCAGAGCTTGAGAATGAAGTAGAAAATATACCCACCTCTCTTATCCTTGAGTGCTAAGACTCTGCATTTAAGTGTTTTGTACCCACAGAAGAATCCTGATGTTGACACAGTTACAGGCTTTACATCACTTTAAAGACCATTTGGATGGGAATTATACTAAAGAACATAAGATATTAGCACAGTTATTTGTAGTACTGATATTCGCTCAGTTGTGTCCGACTCTGTAACCCCATGGACTGTAGCCTGCCAGGCTCCTCGGCCAGGGGATTCCGTTCTGTTCCGTTCAGTTGCTCAGTCGTGTCCGACTCTTTGCAACCCCATGAATCGCAGCACGCCAGGCCTCCCTGTCCATCACCAACTCCTGGAGTTCACTCAGACTCACGTCCATTGAGTCCGTGATGCCATCCAGCCATCTCATCCTCGGTCATCCCCTTCTCCTCCTGCCCCCAATCCCTCCCAGCATCAGGGTCTTTTCCAATGAGTCAACTCTCTGCATGAGGTGGCCAAAGTACTGGAGCTTCAGTTTTAGCATCATTCCTTCCAAAGAAATCCCAGGGTTGATCTCCTTCAGAATGGACTGGTTGGATCTCCTTGCAGTCCAAGGGACTCTCAAGAGTCTTCTCCAACACCACAGTTCAAAAGCATCAATTCTTCGGCGCTCAGCCTTCTTCACAGTCCAACTCTCACATCCATACATGACCACAGGAAAAACCATAGCCTTGACTAGACGGACCTTAGTCGGCAAAGTAATGTCTCTGCTTTTGAATATACTATCTAGGTTGGTCATAACTTTTCTTCCAAGGAGTAAGCGCCTTTTAATTTCATGGCTGCAGTCACCATCTGCAGTGATTTTGGAGCCCAAAAAAACAAAGTCTGACACTGTTTCTACTGTTTCCCCATCTATTTCCCATGAAGTGATGGGGCCAGATGCCATGATCTTCGTTTTCTGAATGTTGAGCTTTAAGCCAACTTTTCCACTCTCCTCTTTCACTTTCAACAAGAGGCTTTTTAGCTCCTCCTCACTTTCTGCCATAAGGGTGGTGTCATCTGCATATCTGAGATTATTGATATTTCTCCCAGCAATCTTGATTCCAGCTTGTGTTTCTTCCAGTCCAGCATTTCTCATGATGTACTCTGCATATAAGTTAAATAAGCAGGGTGACAATATACAGCCTTGACGTACTCCTTTTCCTATTTGGAACCAGTCTGTTGTTCCATGTCCAGTTCTAACTGTTGCTTCCTGACCTGCATACAGATTTCTCAAGAGGCAGGTCAGGTGGTCTGGTATTCCCATCTCTTTCAGAATTTTCCACAGTTTACTGTGATCCACACAGTCAAAGGCTTTGGCATAGTCAATAAAGCAGAAATAGATGTTTTTCTGGAACTCTCTTGCTTTTTCCATGATCCAGCGGATGTTGGCAATTTGATCTCTGGTTCCTCTGCCTTTTCTAAAACCAGCTTGAACATCAGGGAGTTCACGGTTCACATATTGCTGAAGTCTGGCTTGGAGAATTTTGAGCATTACTTTACTAGCATGTGAGATGAGTGCAATTGTGCGGTAGTTGGAGCATTCTTTGGCATTGCCTTTCTTTGGGATTGGAATGAAAACTGACCTTTTCCAGTCCTGTGGCCACTGCTGAGTTTTCCAGATTTGCTGGCATATTGAGTGCAGCACTTTCACAGCATCATCTTTCAGGATTTGAAACAGCTCAACTGGAATTCCATCACTTCCACTAGTTTTGTTCGTAGTGATGCTTTCTAAGGTCCACTTGATTTCACATTCCAAGATGTCTGGCTCTAGATTAGTCATCACATCATCATGATTATCTGGGTCGTGAAGATCTTTTTTGTACAGTTCTTCCGTGTATTCTTGCCACCTCTTCTTAATATCTTCTGCTTCTGTTAGGTCCATACCATTTAGGCCAGGGGATTAGCACAGTTAAATATCTCTTAACATCCAACACCTCAAAAGTAAAGTTTTGAGTTGAATCACATCCTATTTAAATATATCCACTGAAAATTATTAATTTAGACTAGTGATTATTGCAAAGTTCTAACCTATACCTTATCTCTTAATACCTTCCCTTCCCCAACTTACCACTACACAAAAAAGCCAAGGATATACTTCAATTACTTCCTATGCTTATAGCAGTAATTCCACATCATTCTTATTTTTGTCTTAAAAGGCTTTGCTTGTAAGATAAAGGTTATTCTATTGAACATCAGTGATCATGTGGGCTTTCTGAGTGTGGCTGTTGAATCCTTTCACACTCCATTGCCAGATGACCTTTGCAAAAATCACAATTGCAAAACACAACATAAAATGAGATATAAAGTGAGGGGACATATTTCTCTAAATATACTGAAAGAGAAAAAAGAAAAAGACTGCTTTATGACTGCTAAATTCTGGCCATATTCATGGCCATTGGGATGTTTTAAATGTCTTCAGAGGTCATTTTTAAACATAATTAGTGTTTATTAAAACATGATGGACTTCTTTTTTAAAAAACAAGTAAATGACTTAAATCTTTCAGGCTCTATTTACATCAGAGGTCAGCAGTTCAACAGAAGTGATGTGCCTAGGTACTGGTTCCTGTCCTGGCAACCAAGGGCAAGAAGGGAGGCAGACCCAGAATACGCAACAGAAACATCCGTGTGCCTAGGTATGTGAGGTCTTCCTGACAAATCTGTTTCAAATTGAACTTTGAGTCCTATATAATGACATGTGCCCCCATTTATCACACTCTAGATGTGATTTTTTATCTACCTCTCCAAGGCAGATAGTCTTGACTGCTTTGTATCCCCAGTGTCTAGAACAGTACCTAGTACCTAGCAGGATTTCAGTCACTATTCATGGGAGAAAGAAGGAAAGAAAGGAAATCGAAACAAAAATCCTATATTAATATTAATATTTACCTGCATTTTATAACTTTATAGTGAAAGTTATGATGTCACCCTAATTAGAAACCAACCCTCCACTAAAACCTAGATGAGACTAGACAATAGAGGAAAGAATGTTCCTCCGGTTATAAAGAGGCAGTTAGGAGGCACAGATGGTATTCTGTAATCTGTTTTTAGTGAGAAAACAGCATTTCAGTCAGAAGTGAGGAGATCCTTGCAGATGACCAGTGTCACAGCAGCTCACAGCAACTAAACACCTTGTTCTCAAAGATCAGGACCTCCCTGGGCCTTAGCCCCAGTCAGAGGGTGCCTAAGCGGTCCTACCAAACTGAACTAAAGCTTAAAATTGTAACACAAAGATGTCTATCATCCAGCCTTGTTTTTGACAGGTGCCCTCACGCTTTTACAGAGCTCAGAGAGAAAGTATCTTAAAAAAAAAAAAAAAGTGTGTTTACCTTTAAACCAAGAAAAAAGGCCAGTGCAACATTTTTTCCTCCTTTCAGTCTAAAATCCATTCCCTAAATTCTGGCAGTGTACACACAAAATTACAACTCTTCAAAAAACAAAGTCTTTACTGAAGGAATCTCCACCAGCTTCCAAGGATAGTTGAAAAGTTCTCAGAGTTCTCCCTAAATCACTCCTCTGGTGATTTAAGCTCTTTCTTGCTTGTTTCCCTGCAGTGAACAAAGAACAGCTGCTCATCATCACTCATATAATATCCTCTCATGCACGGTGAAAACCAAGAAAACAACCATATACAAAAGTGCCTGTCAAAAACAACTCTCCTGGGAAATACTCAAGGCCTCTGTGTCTATGATTTCACTGAACTTGAAGACTGTAATTAAGTCCCTATGCAGACCTCCCTTCTCTAGGCTAAATAAACCCAGTTCCCGAGACTTACATCATAGATTTCTCAAACTTTCTAATATTTTCTGTTGGATTCCTCTGGATTCTCTCCAAAGTCTATATAATAAAGTCATGACCAGAGCTGCAGGAGAAAAAGAGAACTGCCAGGCAGCCTCTTAATTTTTCACTCTTGTTTTCCTCCCTATGTAAACTCCCCTGCATGCATCTCTGCTTAGCTATGCTCTTTCTACAGTTACTAGTTCTACTAATTTGCCACAGGTTTTTTTTTTTCTTTTTTGAATTGTAAACCTTTTTCTGTTTTTAAGAATCCTAGCCTCGTTTGGTGATACTAACATATAATGTGTCATTGATAAAAGTGAAAAACACAAGGGTAAGGATGGTGATCCAGAAGAACTATTCAGAAATTACTTCCACAAACTTCTCAGGATGAGTCTGAACTAATGTGACGAAGACAGTATTGAGTTTAAATTTTAAGGCTGTCATTCACTAGTTTGGGGACAGTTCAGCAAATATTGAACTACTCTGAGGATAGAAATGCCTACTTCTCAAGACTATCATGAGAAGTGACTTGAGTTAAAAATGGAAAGAATATGGCAGAGGAGAACTTCCCTCGAAGTCCAGTGGTTAAGAATCCATGCTTACCCATGTACTCCAATGTTCATCGCAGCACTGTTTACAACAGCCAGGACATGGAAGCAACCTAGATGTCCATCGGCAGATGAACGGATAAGAAAGCTGTGGTACATATACACAATGGAATATGACTCAGCCATTAAAAAGAGTACATTTGAATCAGTTCTAATGAGGTGGATTAAATTGGAGCCTATTATATGACTGAGCGACTTCACTTCCACTTTTCACTTTCATGCATTGGAGAAGGAAATGGCAACCCACTCCAGTGTTCTTGCCTGGAGAATCCCAGGGACAGGGGGCCTGGTGGGCTGCTGTCTATGGGGCTGCATGGAGTCAGACACGACTGAAGCGACTTAGCAGCAGCAGCATACAGAGTGAGGTAAGTCAGAAAGAAAAATACCAATACAGTATATTAATGCATCTATATGGAAGTTAGAAAGATGGTAACGATGACCCTATATGTGAGACAGCAAAAGAGACACAGATGTAAAGAACAGACTTTTGGACTCTGTGGGAGAAGGCAAGGGTGGGATGATTTGAGAGAACAGCATTGAAACATGTATATTATCATATGTGAAACAGATTGCCAGTCCAGGTTTGATGCATGAGACAGGGTGCTCAGGGCTGGTGCACTTCTATGACCCTGAGGGATGGGATGGGGAAGGAGGTTCAGGATGGGGAACACATGTACACCCATGGCTGATTCATGTGAATGTATGGCAAAAACCACCACATTATTGTAAAGTAATTAGCCTCCAATTAAGAAAAAAATAAAAGAACCCATGCTTCCAGTGCAAAGGGTGTAGGTTCAATCCCTGGTCAGGGAACTAGGATCTCACATGTCTCGTGGCCAGGAAAACAAAAAAAAAAGAAAAATCATATGATAGAATAAGAAGTACTCTGCCTTAACATTGAAAAGTATTTATTATTTACCTTTGTGAAACAACCATCCAAATCATTGTGAGCTACTTTCACAGCACAATGGCCAAAGTTAGGAGGACTCATTCCTTCTCAGAATGAAACACAATGTGGAGGATACAAGGCTAATCAAACTAACAAGTCAAAGGGCTTAACTCTCCACATATATCTCACCATGTCCTGCTTTTTAGGCAGGACAACAGTAATGAGACGTAGGATGCAGATAACGATGCATAGGTAAGAAACACAGGGAAATTCAGAAAACAGTGATCTGACACGGCAAAATTAACTCAGGAGCCAAACATCTGAATTAGACTACTTACCTCAGTCATTATTGAGTATTAGCTCAAGGCTGCTCAGATACAAATTTAACATCTCATTTTATAAATAAAGTCGGTAACATGATTCAGTGATTATCAAAATATTGATAGTTTGACTTTACCAAAATAATTTTTGGTTCTAATATTTCAAAAGGGCATCAATGCTTCAACATCAAGAGGCTACATGTTATTTTAAATGCAAAACAAGATGAAAGTGTTTCAATTTTTTTTTAAAGATATAGTGAATAGTAAGCAGGATACTGCTGCTGCTAAGTCACTTCAGTCATGTCTGACTCTGTGTGACCCCAGAGACAGCAG
The DNA here is from genome assembly GCA_006408695.1 of Aepyceros melampus. Taxonomy (NCBI): domain Eukaryota; kingdom Metazoa; phylum Chordata; class Mammalia; order Artiodactyla; family Bovidae; genus Aepyceros; species Aepyceros melampus. Next base: position 217,639 of record SJXQ01009526.1, on the reverse strand, counting down.
CCCACCAGGCTCCCCCGTCCCTGGGATTCTCCAGGCAAGAACATTGGAGTGGGTTGCCATTTCCTTCTCCAGTGCATGAAAGTGAAAACTGAAAGGAAAGTCACAGGATAGGGTAAGAAATATAAAAATGATGTATTTTCACTAATGATATCCCTTACGTTTGGCCTCTTGGTGGGGAACTCAATTCAGCTGGAAAGCCAAAGATTTCTCTCTCTTATAGGTATCGTATACCAACTTAGCTACTGTTTGTCTAGGCATTTCTGGATATGCTTGAAAACTGATGATTGATAACAATGCAGTTTTATCTCTAATTTTGAAAGGTCTCTCAATAATGTGGAAAAAACTTTTAATCAATTATATTCTGTGTAATACAATTTTAGAAGAGGAAAACCATGTTTATGGTGTAAGTAATGAGAAAAACTAACACACAGTAAGTTCATCCATTCACCAGACATGATTTGAAGTGCTTTATAGAAATGATCTTTCTAATCCTCACAACATCCTTACCAGAGATGGATGCAGAAATGGAAGTTTAAAGGAGGTGAGTCAAGATGACACAGCTAAGGCTAATAATACTGGAAAATATCTGAATCCAGATACAAATCTCAACCCAATATAGTTCTGGTCATGAAATCAAATTAGTAGGTCATGACCAGCATGTCGTTTAATAGGATGTGATAGAATATGCTATCAATAATAACATCTAGAACACAGGCATAAACCTGAACTGTCCTGGGCAACCCAGAATGCATCATATACGGCTTTAGAAACAAACTAAAATTTGTCATCAAACATGGTGTGGAAAAAATACGTTCAGTGATAGTCATTTTTTTAAACAAGGCAGAACAGTTTGAACTCACACATAAAACAAATAATATCTATGCTGTGATTCCCCCCCTTTTTTCCCAATATTTACATCATTTAAACACAAAACTACCAGAGAAGTAGGAGGGAAAAAATATACACTTAATTCATAGAAAAGAAACTATCAAGACCTTGTCAAAGGTGCTCAAAGATTTCTCAGTATTTTCCAGTTTTGACACCAAAACTGGCAAGGACAGATTCCAACTAAATTGCTGATACTGTGAAATAACGCTCACCAGATGCAAGCAACATTTAATGCAAGTGACAGTTTCTATAAATATAATCAAAACTAATATTAGCACTGAAAGAACTTAGCTGAGAAAACTAAAAAAAGAAGTCTTTCACTTTCACATGTAATTTTCTCAGTCAGTATTTCAGGTTAAATGTTGGTCCAGGTATTTCTTACTCCAGCTAAGTGTTGTGCAGCAGTAAATGAACTTTTCCATCAGTGAGAAAACAACTAATATTTTAGCCTATAAAATAATTATGTAAATTTAACTGGTTTATACTGGCATCCTTAAGACTCGAAACATCTGTTCAATACAAGTTTTTCTTATAATACATAAAGCTTCCATGTGCATATTACAGCATTTCCCAGCATATTTTCAACATGATGGCTTTATCCTTTACATAAGAGATTTTTAAGATATGACCCATGTTGAGGTACTGAAGTTATTGCTCACATCACCATCTGCTCATAAATATTTTTACCTAAAACTCTAGAGCCTTCATAACTACATCAAAAATTATCTTCACACAACTTGGCACTTAATTATATATATTAATATCTCATATACCTGAGGTCAACAATTCAAGATCATGAAAAATAAGGACCAAAGGTGAGAACCAAAAAGGAGATTAAAGAGTGGTCAAGTTGGCAAAAAACCTATCATAACACCTAGGCCCTGAACTAATAACAGCACAGAACCTAAGGCCTTCACTCTAGCCTGTGTAGTCATAATTCAGACACAACTTAGGCCAGGAAAGAGTACCGGTTTACCCTTTCCCTCCCCAAAAGATGAGAATAAGTGAATAAGAAAATAGTCACAGACTGTCATCAGGAACCTTGCAATAGCAACTGTTGGCAAGGATGTGGAGAAACTGGACAAATCATACCTTCCTAGTGCTGGTGGGCCTATAAAATGGTACAAACACTCTGAAATACAGTCTGGCAGTTTCTTAAAAATAATGAAAACAACACCTTAACATATGCTACTGGGCATTTATCCCAGAGAAATGAAAATTTATGTCCACACAAAAGCACACACACATTAGTTCATAGCAGTTTTTTTTTTTTTTTTTGGGGGGGGGGTTTGCCAAAGCCAAAAAGTGGCAACAATTCAAATGTCTTTCAACAGGTAAATCATTATATCCATATCAAATTATAAGAGCAAATTATAAGGACAACCACTAAATACATGGATACTTACAGCAGAGTGTCAGGAATGCAAGCAATAGAAAAAAGTAATTAAAATAAAATAGAGGCTATGCACTGAGCAATAACAAGAATTGCCATGAGCAAACAAATTCTATACACTTAAAGGAATAAAGGGGGGAAAGTACAATCAAAAGGGAAAATTATTTGGACCGTACTTGATTAAAGGAATGGTCTACAGATTTCCACTGTTTGTCCTGAATTACCAGAGCCATAAACATCAGGTCTCTAATAATGGCAGCGAGACTTTATCAAGAGGATGAGAGACAAAGAAGAAATGGAAGGCATCAGGCTAGTGTACAATTTAATACAAACACACACATGCACACACGAGTGCCAAGTAAATTTGAAAGAGTTTCCATCATGTTCAACAAGTGGACTTTTCTAACAAGTTTTGAATCATTTCCTTATTAAGTTTCAGTTCGGTTCAGTTCAGTTGCTCAGTCGTGTCGGACTCTTTGCAACCCCATGAATCGCAGCACGCCAGGCCTCCCTGTCAGAGCATCTTTATTCATAATTGCCATAGCTTGGAGCAAGCAAGGTAACAACTTTCAATAGATAAGTGGGGAAATAATCTGTACGTCCATACAATGGAATATGAACTATCGAGCCTGAAAAGATATGGAGGAAACTCATACGCATATTAGTAAGTGAAAGAAACCAATTTGAAAAGCTACATATTTTATGATACCAACTGTATAACATTTTGGAAAAGATTAAACTATGGAGATGTAAAACGATCAGTATTTGTGAGTAGCTGTGGGGAGAGAGAAATGAATAAGCATAGCAAAGAGACTGTAGGGCAGAGAAACTGTTCTGTATGATACTATAGTGGTGGAAACATATCATCATACATTTGTCAAAATCCATAGAATCTAAAACTCCAACAGAAACCCTAAGGTAAAGTTTGGACTTTGTGTGATAACAATGTGTCAAAGTGGGTTCATTGATTGTAACATGTACCATTCTGGTAGGGGATGTTAACAGCAGGGGAGGCTTTGGGGACCAGGGAAGGGAAGGAGAAAATATGTTGGTATTCTCTCTACTTTCTGCTCAATTTTGTTGTGAATCTAGACCTATACTGGAAAATAAAATCTATTAAAAAAAAAAAGTTGGACATATTGGTGTGGGTCTATTTGCAGGTTCTCAGCTCTGTCCCATTGATCATTTTCTATATTTATATATCTCACCACAAAATTGAAAGCTATATGCAGACAACTGTCTACAGTGCTGATACACAGCAGTAACCCTTAAGTAGTTGTCAATCTTATTTAATAACAATCACTGTATACCTACTATGTGCTAAGCATTCTGAGCTCCACATCAAATAAATAATCTTCAAAATGCAACAGAGAATTAAGTGGCCAATATAAAATCAAGAGTCTGGCAAGTCCAGGAGCAAATACAAATGTACCATCAGTGGGGTTTTGCCAGAATATTCTTTAAAAGTGTAGCTGAAGCAAAGAAAAATGAAATGTATGCTAATATTACTGTAAAGAGACAAGATAAAGTGGTTTTCATGAAAAAGCATAAAACTTATAAAGTAAGTTTACGTGGTTTCTGATCATAAGCAGCAGGCACTTAAAAGAGGAACTCCAAATTTGAATCAGATGCTGTTATTGTTTTTAAATAGATTCGTACAACTACCATGCAAAGAGACTTGCATGAGTTGTGTTTACACACAGGATTTTACTGCCAGCCAGGGCCCACATTCAAGAGAAGTGACAACAAAAGGATGAAGAGCAATCTGCAGGTATGAATAAGCAGTTCGTGCATCCTTGCTGACAAAATTACAGTAACTACAAGCTATGAAAGGACCTCAACAGGTGTTGAGGTGTCTGAAATAAAAGCTGAATGGACCCTGGAAAAAACAGTAAAATGTACTTTGATGAGTAAAATAGTAAAATATGTGTGTGTGTGTGTGTGTGTGCGCGCATATATATATATGTGTGTGCATCTTGCTGCTGCTACTGCTAGGTCGCATTTCCTTCTCCAATCACGAAAGTGAAAAGTGAAAGGGAAGTTGCTCAGTCATGTCTGACTCTTAGCGACCGCATGGACTGTAGCCTACCAGGCTCCTCCGCCCATGGGATTTTCCAGGCAAGAGGACTGGAGTGGGGTGCCATTGCATCTTAAGTATTCTTAGATGGTGGTCTCAGCTGAGAGAGTGACACAGGTCCCCCAAGATCAGGTCATAGACATATAAAGTCAAATTGTAGGTATTACAACCTAAAGAAGGCATGAGTAACATCCTGCATGCAAAGCCCAGGGGGATTGATGTGCAGCTGTGCAGAGCGCCTGCATCCTGTTTACACATAGCATCACCTGAAAGCCTTCCTAAAAGTACAAGACAAATATCCTGTTTCTGAGCAGTTAGATCAGAAAAACGGGCTGGAGGCCATACATTCTCTAGTGATCAGCTGAAATAATGGGGTTTTTCTTGAATTAAAGTTGTTGTTGTTGAAATCGCGCAGTCATGTCCAACTCTTTGCAACCCCGTGGACTGTAGCCTACCAGGCTCCCCTGACCATGGGATTCTCCAGGCAAGAATACTGGAGTGGGTTGCCATTTCCTTTCCAGGGGATCTTCCCAACTCAGGGATAGAACCCAGGGATCGAAACCTGGGTCTCTCATATTGGAGGCAGACACTTTAACCTCTGAGCCACCAGGGAAGCTTCCTTCTTTAATTAAACTTATTTTGAAACAACTGTAGATTCATATGCAGTTGTAAGAAATAATGCAGATAAATGCCATGTACCCTCTGTCCAGTTTTTCTCAGTGGTAACACCTTGCAGAAGTAAAAGTATTAGTTGCTCAGTTGTGTTTGCCTCTGTGTGACTCAGTGGACTATAGCCCTCCAGGCTCTTCTGTCTATGGAATTCTCCAGGCAAGGATGCTGGAGTGGGTTGGCACTTCCTCTTCCAGGGGTCAAACACAAGTCTCCTGCACTGCAGATAGATACTTTACCGTCTGAGCCACCAGGGAAGCACTTACAAAACTATAGCTCAAATTCACAAACTGTAGCACAAATTCACAACCAAGAAGCTCACAGTGATACAGACAAGATATAGCAGGATTCCACTGTTACATGGATCCCTCCTGTTATCCATTCATAGACATAATCACCTCCTTCCTCTTCCTACCCCCAACCGCTGGTACTGACCCCTGGCAACCATTAATGTTCTCCATTTCCTACCTCTGTCTTTTCAAGACTGTTCTATAAATGGAATCATTTGATATGTGACCTTTGGGGATTGGTTTCTTTCACCCAGAATAGCTGCCTCAAGACTCAGCCTGGTTATTTCATGTATTATGCATTTTTTTTGCTGTATAGGATTCCATGGTACACATGTGTCATCATTGAACACTTCAACTTTGAGGAACACCTGGACTATTTATTTCTGGTTTGGGCTGGGACATTCATGTCCAAGTTTCTGTATGAACATAAGTTGTTATTTTCCCTGGGATAAATGTCTAAGAGTGCTTTTGCTGGGTCATACAGTAACTGCTGTTTAGAGTCACGAGAAACACTGCACTGTTTCCAGAGTGGCTGTAACAGTTTATATTCCTCCCCAGCAGTGTGTGAGGGAGGCAGCTCCTCACACCCTCAGCAGTATTTGCTGTTCTTTTGTACTTCAGTCATTGTGACAGGTGTGCAGTAATAACTTACTGTGGTTTTATCAATAATTTACTTTTCCCTAATAGAAAATGATGCCATAGAGACAAGCACCTCTTTTCAAGTATTTATTTGCTCTGTGATGAAATGTTTCTTCAAGTTTTTTGCCCATTTCCTAATTGGACTGCTTGCTTTATAAGCTACATTTTGAGCTATTTACATATTTTAGACACTAGTTTTTTTTGTCAGTTAAGTCTCTTGTAAATATTTTCTCCTAGTCTATAACTTATCTTTTCATTCTCTTACATAGGTCTTTCACAGAACAAATGCAATCAAATTTATTGACCTTTCCTTCTGTGGATTGTGTTTTTGGTAATATAGTCTAGTAACTCTTTACCTAGTCTTAGATCCTAAAAATCTCATCCTGTTAATTCATTTTTTCTAAAACTCTTTTACTGCATTTAAGTGCAAATGATTCTTTTGGAGTTAATTTTATTTACATTATGAGTTTCAGGTCAGTTTCATTATTTTATCTGTGAATGGCCAGTTGCTCCATCACCATTTGTTGAAATGGTTATCCTTCCCCCATTGAATTGCTTTTGCCCTTTTGTTAAGTTCAATTTGTCAAAATTCTCTGCAGGTCTTTTTCTTGGGTCCATATTCAGTACCACTTAGTTATGTGTCACTGTTCTGATTATAGTAAGCCTTAATGAAAATAGTTATAAAAAAATAGGTCATGCCAGTCTTGTACTTAAAAATCAAATTTCCAAGAGCTCCCTGTTGCACAGAAAAATGATATCCTAAGTCCTTATCCAGGCTCACAGAGCCTTACAAAACCAGATCCCATACAGCTTTTCACTTTGTACCTTATATTGCTCATGCCCAGGCTGCTATTCATTTCCACCATCAGTCTGCTCTTTTTTTTCTGAGTACATCTTAGAAACTTTACCAGAATGCTCTTCCCCAAATTTTCATAATATTTTTTTTTGTCACCAGTTCTTATACCTCCCTTAAAAAGCCATAAGTACATATGTTCATTCAGTTCTGACAACATCCTAAAAGGTTTTATTATTGTCCTCATTTTATAAGTGAGAAAACTAAGGCACAGACACATTGACTATCTTACCGAGGTTACCATTCATTTGAAACGGCTGTGCAAGGATTCATCTCAGGCTGTTTATATGCTTAGTCATCATACTAAAAAAAGAGGTGAATTAAAAGACTTTTTGTGTGTGTGTGTGTGGTTTTTTTCCTGTTTGTCTTCTCTGATAGAGATTATGACAATTACCAAAATCTTTATTACTTAGCACCTTTTTTTTGATTACTTCTAGTTCCAGTTCCAAGGAAAAATATTGCTATCTCAGGAAAGGGTATGACACGGAACAAATTTTAAGAGAATTTCTTCAGTGTGACTCACTTGTGAGATAATTACAGGGCTGCCACATCTCTAGCTTTTCACTCGACTCTAGTGACCTAAACCCCAGATAAAGCATTCACTAAATTTCTCCCTCAAACTTAATTGGATCTTAACAACCTTAAGAGAGCTAGCTGACTATACTGTCTTCTAAAGATGCCCCTATATAAACATCATTTGGAACTCTGAAACAATTCAACGTTTGAAACCAGTTTCAAAATTTGAAACCAGACATAAACTTTAAAAAGCCCAAATGCATTTCTAAGTAAACATTTTCTGCTTTGATTGCCTTGCTCTGCTCCTTACTAAGCATCCTCAAAGTACTGCTTTTTTTCCCTTAAGCAAACTATAGAAATCTGAAAAATTAAAACATTTACTATTTATAAATTACTTCTGTAAATATCAGCAACTTCAAGTATGAATATGTCCTCAATCCTTCCTTCAACAGAAATGACACAGATTCACAGCAAAGAATCTCTGGCTGAAAAAATTAAATAGCTCAGCCTCGTAAAGCAAATCTCTATGTACTTGCACACACTCACTGTTTGGAAGCAGCCAATATCTATTATTTATTTCTGCAATGTCTTTCCTTATCTCTAGAAAGTGCTTTCATTCTGATTGTGACTATGCAAAGTTAGGATATCCTATATTTTATTCTATGACACTCCTTTCTAATTTGGAGAAGAAATAACTTATGTTTGATTCTCCTGTTCTTTACAACTATACCTGATCCCTTTGTCAGAAATAATAATGGCATAACAAAGGCAATCTTTCACATATGGGTAGACAGTTTTTGAATATTAAGCTTCCCAAAGATATGGGCTTCTCAAATTTAAGAATTTTTCTTAAAAAAATAAACACACACAATAAATCAATCTCAGCACCTTCCCAAGGGTTCTTCATAAATAGCTTTTGACGAAGCCTCATCATTTTCCATGCAATAAAAGAAAAAGGTGTGAGAGGAGGAACAGGGTTGAAGGAACAGCTATAAAAACCACAATCTCTCCAAAAAGAGATTTACTCAGAAGAGAATAAAACATTCTGTTGGATACTCTAATCAGCAGCTATATAAGAAAAAAAAAAAAAAAAAACTAAAAGTTAACCTCAGACATTAATGGAAAGTTTATTGCATCAGGAAGAAAATGAATTCCCATACAGTATTAACTTCATACATTTAAATGAATTGCAGAAACTTATTATTCAAAAACAAAGAATGGCCTTTGGGAAACTCTGCTGCCTAAAAGGATTTAATGGTCAAAGCTTGTCTGGATATTATCATGAATTAAACTAATGAGAGGATGAAGATATTGTTAACAGGAGAGGAGCTCTCCTGAAATGCTAACCTTGCCATTTCTGTCATATGATGAGAAATCAATGACCAAATAAAATGTGCAGCTAAAGCTATTACAGAAAATAAATGCCACAGCATTTATGGAGATAGCTTTTTCCAAAGCAAAAACATACTCGGGTTGGTAGAGAGGAGAAAGAGAAAAACACTCTGGAGAAGAGAATGACAACCCACTCCAGTATCCTTGCCTGGAGAATTCCACGGAAAGAGGACATATTGTGCCACAAATGGAAATGAAATTAAGGCCTTGAGAATAAATTGGGAAGAATCAAAATGTAATGGTCATCATTTGCATATTTTGAGCCAAAATACATATACCTTTATATACATACACACATGCATATATATATATACACACACACACATACATATGTGTGCATAGATGTATAAATTTTAAATGTATACTTTATTCAATATTTTACTTTATAATAAATATAGGATATATGTATATTTTCAGAAAAAAAGATCAGGAAACAGGAGAACAAACTATCTGGCCATCAATATCCAAAATCAAAATAATGCACATGTAACTTTAAAAAGCATGAGAAGGACCATGTAAAAAAACTTAAACATGACCCTTCCTATTTTTCCTTAAAAAAATAAAAAGTAATCTAAGAACAATGATATACATGGCATCCATAAAAGGAAAGCCCCAGAAGTAAGAGTTTGAAAGTATGACTAAGAGAGTCTTCTGTTGAGGAAGGTGGCTCCATATTGCAGATGTTAGCTGTGAAAGGAAGTAGAAGAGAAGAGCTCCATGACAACTATAAGAATACAGAAAAAAAAAATTGTTCTACTGTGGGAAGTTGTTTTTTTTGGTTGTGCTATGAAATGGAGTCTCCAGAGGGTGGCAAGGTGGGGGAGAAGGGGAGTGGTAAGTTGGTTACGGAAAAAAAATCAAAGTATGATTAAACAAAAAAAAGGGACAGATTATTGGAAAAGAATTGGTATTTTGGCAGCAACTTAGAACAGTATAAAGGAATTTCAGGTCTTTAAAAAACTCACTTCCTTAGGGTTAAACTAGAGTGACAAATTAATTTTAAAATTATTAAATGCATGTTTATTAACTTATTTGGTGGGTATAGCTCATAAAGACTGACAAACTTGCAGACACTGAAGCATCAACTTTCAGGACAAAGTTGAGAACTAGGTCCTTGAAACAACAGCCTCCTGAGACTGCCACTGAGGTCTCCATTCCATTGGTGTCTACCTGCAGTGTTTTATACAAAAGGTACTTGAGAATTTATGAAGCAGCTTCTAGGGAAAAGTGGTGAAAGAAAGACTAAGATAGGAAAGAGGATAGTAGAACCTTCTACAAGTATCAAAAATTTCAGGCATACAGATCTCTAAATATCATGAAGTATAATAAAAGAGTATGCCAATTTTCACAGATTGATATTCTTGTTTAATTAATGAAACTGACTTAGATCAAAATGCATGTAATGACGATCTTTTCTTTTTCTTATTCATTTTAACATTCCAAAATTTTCCAAAGTGCATATCTATAATTTGAATAAGAAACAATCATTTAAAAATTCTAGCACAGGTCTGACTTGACTGGCATTAGCAAGAACACATTTTCAGAAGGACTTAAAATCTCATTTTTCTATAGGGAATCATATTGATGATACTAGGATGGAGTTTTTTCCTCTTTAATTCAGAGAAGAGGCTACAGGTGCTATAATGATGGGCTCTTCCGATAAAACAAAGTGGCAAAGCCAATGTCTGGAGTGTAACTCAATTACAGGGATCACATATATGGACAAATACTACATTTAATCTTCAGCCTAACTAATGATTTGAAAAACCTGAAAATATTCTATTGTTGATTCCTTTGATACTCCTGGAACTAATGTCTCTTCATAACTGACACATCTTTTAAAAATATTTTTCCCTTTACAGTTTTAAAACTAGCATAAAAAATAGAACTTTTTATTTTATTCCTCTCAGTCAAAATTACAGAGATTGCTATTCTTGCTACAAAGTATCCTTCAATTCATGCCCCTAAACTTCCTTCTAAGCAAAAGGCCTGTTTCTGAAATATAGGCCTACTTTCAATGTTATAAAAAATCTAAGCAGAGGAAGCCAAATTTGGGCCTTACCAAATTCAAATCTTTTCCTTACAAAGAATAACATTACATCACCCATTCTTCACCAGGAAAAATGTTCTTACATATTTTTCACCTCTTTTTTTAAAAGGGTGCATTGGATTTTATATAATTTTACTTCAACAATGTTGATTTTTAGTGATGAAAAGACATTTAAAATACCCATTGAGAGAAGCAAATTTACAGAAAGAAAAGGTAAGTGACCTAGAATTGTCCCACAGACTTTGTTTCTAACAGTACTGCAGTGCTTACCACACTGAGCTGTGGTTTGTTTTGCATTATCTATCTTTCCCAATTCAACATGAGAGTTGGGAGAAGGCAAAAAATATACTTCACTCATCTTTGTACCCAAACTAGCAAAGGGACTGAAATGTAGTTATAATAATTGATCTAAAATTTTCAGAGGCAATTTCAGTTACTCAGTCTGCAGAGACACAATATGACTCCATCTTCAGAGAATCTATCAGATCACACATTGGTATTAATCTTCTACTTAAAATTCATTAACACCTCTTCCACCAATTCACATGATGGCACATGGCTCCCTTTCCCTCTCTTCTACATGCTGAATTCCTACACATCCTTCAAAACCCAGGACTGTGGCCTGTACACAATACACGTTTGTGCATGTGTGTGTGCATGCCGGCATGTGTGTTCCCCACTGTCTATGTACACATAGACAATGAAAACCCAAGGGCTATCCATCTCTGTGTTCCTGCCAAAATATCTATCACATAATAGACTATGAGAAATGCTTATTAAATGAAATGATAGCTGATATCTAGCAAGTTTGCTGTTCCTTGATCTTGATTAAAAATAGAGCCGATTATTCTCAGTTGGGGCACCAGGTGGCGGTAGTGGTAAAGAACCTACCGGCCAACGCAGAAGACATGAGACATGGGTTCAATCCCTGGGTCAGAAAGATCCCCTGAAGGATAGCAATGGCAACCCACTCCAGTACTCTTGCCTGGAGAATCCAATGGACAGAGGAGCCTGGAAGACTGTAGTTCATAGGGTCACACAGAGTCAGACTTGACTGAAGCGACTTAGCATGCATGCATTCTCAGTTGTTTGAAGTGATTTTGATGTGAATTTTGGGGAACTGGACAAAGCACAATTAACTGCCAAAGTTTGTTACTAATTTAGTTGTAAGGTGGCTCAATAAGATCAGAATCTATAATCTCATGAAAGCAAATCGAAAGAAAAGGGCAAACAAAACACAGTCTATCACCCTTTTGCTATAGTCTTTCATGGTTAAGTGGAACTCACAATCAGCTGGCTATTTTTTTGGACTATGCTCTTAATCAGTGGTCTCTGATTTCATACAACACAATTTTCCATGGACTGGAGCGGGGGGGGGGTGCAATTTGGGATGATTTACATTATTGTAAATAATGATGTACATTATTTCTATTATTATTGCATCAACTCTACTTATCAGGCATTAGATCCTGGAGGCTGGGGACCCCTGTGCTAAACAATAGTCACACTGGATGTTGACTGCTCCTGTCTTTTATTTCAGGGAGTAATGATCGAAGCTCTGGACCAATTTACCCCACCAATTTGCTGATATCTAACTTTTATCCCTCAGGCTGAGTTAGTGAAAATGAAGTTAACAGGATTACGAACCTGCTACCCTCAGAAAGATGGAAGGAAAAACTGTATGAATTATCAGTATACATTAGCATTATACTTTCAAAACATATGTTTATGGAATTGATCACTCATTATTAAAAGAGCTTTTCTGGTATTTAAAGAACTGATTAACTGTAAGAAGTATTTTTTTTTAACATTTTTCATTTAGTTCTTAGTTTATCATTTCAGTCCATTTTTCACATGTGAGTATGGAAAACTCAAAAAAGGAAAAGAAATAGCATATACCCATCATATTTTTTTAATTAATTATTTTTTAGTTTGTTTTGCTTTACAATACTGTATTCGTTTTGCTATACATTGACATGAATCAGCCACGAGTGTACATGAACTCCCAATCCCGACCCCCACCTCCCCCCTCCTGCCCCACACCTTCTCTCTGGATTATCCCCATATATCAGTCCCAAGCATCCTGCATCCTGCATCAAACCTAGACCAGCGATTCGTTTCACTTATGATATCATACATGTTACACTGCCACTCTCCCAAATCATCCCACCCTCTCCCTCTCCCACAGAGTCCAAAAGGCCGTTCTATACATCTGTGTCTCTTTTGCTGTCTTGCGTACAGGTTTATCATTACCATCATTCTAAATTCCATATATATGTGTAATATACTGTATTGGTGTTTTTCTTTCTGGCTTACTTCACTCTGTATAATCGGCTCCAGCGTCATCCACCTCATTAGAACTGATTCAAATGTATTCTTTTTAATAGCTGAGTAATACTCCATTGTGTATATGTACCACAGCTTTCTTATCCATTCATCTGCTGATGGACATCTAGGTTGCTTCCATGTCCTGGCTATTATAAACAGTGCCGCAATGAACATTGGGGTACACGTGTCTCTTTCAATTCTGGTTTCCTTGGTGTGTATGCCCAGCAGTGGGATCGCTGGATCATAAGGCAGTTCTATTTGCAATTTTTTAAGGAATCTCCACACTGTTCTCCATAGTGGCTGTACTAATTTGCATTCCCACCAACAGTGTAAGAGGGTTCCCTTTTCTCCACACCCTCTCCAGCATTTATTGCTTGTTGACTTTTGGATCGCAGCCATTCTGACTGGTGTGAAATGGTACCTCATTGTGGTTTTGATTTGCATTTCTCTGATAATGAGTGATGTTGAGCATCTTTTCATGTGTTTGTTAGCCATTCGTATGTCTTCTTTGGAGAAATGTCTATTTAGTTCTTTGGCCCATTTTTTGATTGGGTCATTTATTTTTCTGGAGTTGAGCTGCATAAGCTGCTTGTATATTTTTGAGATTAGTTGTTTGTCAGTTGCTTCATTTGCTATTATTTTCTCCCATTCAGAAGGCTGTCTTTTCACCTTGCTTATAGTTTCCTTTGTTGTGCAGAAGCTTTTAATTTTAATTAGATCCCATTTGTTTATTTTTGCTTTTATTTCCAGTATTCTGGGAGGTGGATCATAGAGGATCCTGCTGTGATTTATGTCAGAGAGTGTTTTGCCTATGTTCTCCTCTAGGAGTTTTATAGTTTCTTGTCTTACGTTTAGATCTTTAATCCATTTTGAGTTTATTTTTGTGTATGGTGTTAGAAAGTGATCTAATTTCATTCTTTTACAAGTGGTTGACCAGTTTTCCCAGCACCACTTGTTAAAAAGATTGTCTTTAATCCCTGTATATTCTTGCCTCCTTTGTCGAAGATAAGCTGTCCATAGGTGTGTGGATTTATCTCTGGGCTTTCTATTTTGTTCCATTGATCTATATTTCTGTCTTTGTGCCAGTACCATACTGTCTTGATGACTGTGGCTTTGTAGTAAAGCCTGAAGTCAGGCAGGTTGATTCCTCCAGTTCCATTCTTCTTTCTCAAGATGGCTTTGGCTATTCGAGGTTTTTTGTGTTTCCATACAAATTGTGAAATTATTTGTTCTAGCTCTGTGAAAAATACTGCTGGTAGCTTGATAGGAATTGCATTGAATCTGTAGATTGCTTTGGGTAGTATACTCATTTTCACTATATTGATTCTTCCGATCCATGAACATGGTATGTTTCTCCATCTATTAGTGTCCTCTTTGATTTCTTTCATCAGTGTTTTATAATTTTCTATATATAGGTCTTTAGTTTCTTTAGGTAGGTATATTCCTAAGTATTTTATTCTTTTCGTTGCAATGGTGAATGGAATTGATTCCTTAATTTCTTTTTCTACTGTCTCATTATTAGTGTATAGGAATGCAAGGGATTTCTGTGTGTTGATTTTATATCCTGCAACTTTACTATATTCATTTATTAGCTCTAGTAATTTTCTGGTGGAGTCTTTCAGGTTATACCCATCATCTTAAACTATGTTACAAAAACTTGATACATTATAATGTTTAACCCTAAAAAGTATTTTATTGATATATCTCACAATTTAAAGATTTTAACGTTTTTAAATATTTGTTTATTTGGCTGAGAGCTATATCATATGTGTTACTACTTGGTGTTTTATTCTGATTTCATCAGCATTTACTTTTATTTTTGGTAACTGAGTTTTGATTTTTGGTTCCACTCTTTCTAAATTCACTTTAGTATTTTAATCCTTAATTTTACTCAAAACATGTTCATATATGCCATATTCTCCTTAAAAAAGAGAAAAAACACTTAGGAAAAGCTTTAATTATCTACCTCACAGAAGGTCAAAATATAGAAGGTACCAGATAATACTCATCTTCTCAAGTTATACACACTATATATAATACATGAAGTTTAACTCAGTACAAACATTACTATAAAATATAACTATACATATAATATTGTTTATTAAAATTTAAAAATGGCAATGCCAACCCACTCCAGTACTCTTGCCTGGAAAATCCCATGGACGGAGGAGCCTGGTAGGCTTCAGTCCATGGGGTCGCAAAGAGTCAGACACGACTGAGTGACTTCACTTTTACTTTTCACTTTCATGCTTTGGAGAAGGAAATGGCAACCCACTCCAGTGTTCTTGCCTGGAGAATCCCAGGGACGGAGGAGCCTGGTGGGCTGCTGTCTATGGAGTAGCACAGAGTCAAACACAACTAACGTGACTTAGCAGCAGCATCAAGTCACAAGTCTCAAGTTTTATCCACTCTCATACTTTACACAGCTTACCTTTACTCTTTGACAAATTCATTTCTTACAGCTAATTCCTACATGTTTTCATTGCATTTCTAACTTCCTTTAGAAACCATAACGGTACAAACTTGTATTGGCATATCAGTTCTTGGGACAGTGTTTCTAGCTGTTAGATCTAAATCTAGTAATAAGACAAGTGAAGAGTGAAAGTATTAGTTGCTCATTTGTGTCTGACTCTTTGCATCCACAGTCTGCCAGGCTCCTCTGCCCACGGAATTCTCCAGGTAAGAATACTGAAGTGGGTAGCCATTCCCTTCTCCAGGGGACTGTCCCAACCCAGGGATGGAACCTGGTTCTCCTGCACTGTAGGCGGATTCTTTACTTTTCAGCAAATTAAAAAAAAGAGTACAACCAATCAAAATCAGATCTGATACCCAGAGACTCCAGAAGAAATATATAGAATATATTTGAACATTTTAAGCAATACCACACATTCTAAGAAACAGAAATGTGGACTGAGTTGTTACTAAGTAGAACAATTACACTTTTATACATCAACACAGCCTTCTAAGTTGTAACTACATTCTGTATCTCTATTCCTTGTCTTTCCAATCTCAGTTGTGATCCTGTCTACAAGATCATATGTTTAAGTCAGTAAATATGCAGCAAAGGGTTTCACATAAAAAGGCAGATATAAGATGTAGACATGGCACAGTGTCCTACTTCACAGACTACTGTGATAAAATGGAACCATCAGAAAATACAAAACATTTCATGAAAAAATGGAAGTTACATAAAAAATAAGGGCAAACAAAATAAGGAAATCTTATGAGAAAGCTTCATTTGGTACACATCATACAGACGTCAAAGGAAAGGAACTGATTTTTAGTGGTGGTGTAGTAGTTGGGGGCTGGATCCAAGAAGCAGTGAGGATGAGCCAGTAGTGAAAAAAAAAAAAAAAACCAGTCATAGAAAATTATTTTAAATTTTCATCTACATTATGCTATGTTATGCTATGTTTTGAGTCATCATTTACATCTGCATACAAAGAGCCACAGTTTTTTCTAGACAAAAAAAACATAAAATTGATAACACAAAAAGGGCACCATTACAGTTTTAAAACATTGGACTCTTCCTGGCCAATCTTATTTTAATGATATCATCATGCAAAAGAAAGAAAATTATATGGAACAATTGAAAAAATATTCCTCTGTCATAAACTTTGAAATATAACATTATAACGAAAAAGAGTCTCAGGAGAGATTTTGGGGAAAAAAATATATTCTTCAATAATAATTTAACTTGGCCTGAATTCATAAGAATATCCCTCAGTTTTGCAAATTGCCTCCAATTTGCCAAGAGCCATTCTTTTATGCTGGCTTAAAATAAGCAAAGATTACACAAGTACCATGTGCCATCCTAAATAAGGAAAGAGGAAAAAACAAGTACAATATGGTATTTAAACAGCTGTGTGAAGATCACTGGTTAAAACAAGAATCATTTTTTCAGCTGAGCTTGTTATGCTTCATTTTGCTAAATATAAACTAGTGCATCATTAAATTAACCACTGATTTGTAGACCAAAGTCCAGAGCCCCACCTGCAAATAATCCAATAAACATAATAATTTTTCAAATGCTAGTTAAACTGCATAATTTGGGACTGAAAATGTGGATGAAGGAAAAGATGCAGAAATTATTTTGTAACTATAATGAGCAAAATGCAATTGTTTTCATTTTTTGCAGTTTTATTTGCATGAGCCAACAATATACAACAAAAAATACTTCTGTAAATACTCTAGTAACGAATTCACACCAGTCAATTAGTGCAGATTACTGAAGAAAATCAATCTTTTGGAAACAAAAATTTTACATACTATGCAGTCAGTCTAGTGAGCACTGCAAGTATATCAGCTTGAACCAGTTGATAACATAGAGGAAAACAGAGTGTAAGTTTAAAATAATTTTACTTTAAAAGGTCCATGAGGCACCATCTAATGTATTAGAGGTGTTAATTCACTATGTGGTCATTCATTGACCAAAAAGTTAGTACTTATTCACATAGACTCATTTTAGTCTCCTCTTTCCATTATGTTAGAGGATTTTATTTCTCTATAAAGTAAATGAAACATTGTACTAAAATACGTGATTAAGTAAATACATTCAAAATATAACAAATATTTATTTTTTTCAGAGCCATTGTGTCATATAAACCTATTCAGATCAGAAGCTCTTTAAGTGAGATTCATGTAGCCCTCCTTCATCCACCAAAAAGTTCAACAGAGGGAATTGGGGGAGGAGGGTCCGTGTATTCGGATGGAAAAGAAATCTTATGTTTCTTTTCACTCACATCTAACTAAATGTTTAAATTTCCCTCTGTTAAGAAGGCAGACAAAAAATGATGATAATATTAGACTAACTTGATCAATAGATATCACAGATAATTTGAAATACTGTTATACTTATCACTAATTCCAAAACTGAAATACTTATTAGTAATACTAATTTTTATTTATCAATACTATAGATACATTACTATACCAGAGATTTTAAAATATTTTGTTGACTATATTCCAACTTAACTGACTTGCATAATCCTATGCAATCTATTGGATTTGAAAACA
Source organism: Aepyceros melampus (assembly GCA_006408695.1). Taxonomy (NCBI): domain Eukaryota; kingdom Metazoa; phylum Chordata; class Mammalia; order Artiodactyla; family Bovidae; genus Aepyceros; species Aepyceros melampus. Next base: position 199,528 of record SJXQ01009526.1, on the reverse strand, counting down.
TTGTGACATCCACAGACTTCAGATTGCAAAGGAGTCTACTATGTCTCAAAAATAAAAATAACTGTTAACCACCTCTGATTTTTAGTCTAACAAGTAAGAAAAAGGGTAAGAAGGCAAGATACTCTGGACGTTAAAATTGTACTTTGTGTAAATTTTTGTTTTTGTTTAGTTTTGCTTTACTTTTTAATCCCAAGAGAACAATCATTCTAGCTGAAGCCCATCAAAAATACTGCTTTAAGCATCAATGAACACCTTCCTCTTCCACCCCTCGTTGGTTCTACGAAATGCTCTTTGTTTTAGAAGTTTACAGTAATAACGGGCAAAGTATGAATTTTTTGCCCTTACTTACTCATTTTAAAAATAACTTCAAGGTATACTAGATTATGATAGCAGACTGTTTGTAAACCTGACAGTATAGTGCTTTCTATGCCAGGTGAATGTAAACAGCTTCTTGCAGTCCTGGCTGATTGATATAAGGAGGGGAAGGATTTGCAAAATCAATCGCTGTATACTGAGGACTAGAGATTAGAATGACTAGTTCTCCAAAAAAGATCACATCTGGAATGGTAGTGCAGTTGGAAGCACAACTGGATTAAACTTACAATAAAACAACTTCCAAGGCCCAGTCTCCTTTTGCACAAGTCAAGATGGTGAGTAAAATGACGATGTGATATTCAAAAATCTCTACTTTTGAATTTTTCACATATTCATGATGGCTCTAATCTCTACAATTCCTGTGACACAGTACTTTTTGATTACTCTGCTAGACGGGAGAACATTTCCAGGATTTTCACCTGGCCCCCTCCCATCATATCCCTGATTCTGAGTCAGAGACAATATAGCGTTCTGCAGGGTAAACACTGAACAACTAGGACAATGACCACAAGCTGGAACTACAGTGAGATAAACTCAATCTAGAGAGGGAAGCAGGGAAATCAACTCATCATCCGTTCACCATTTTTCCAATGTCTCATTTTTCCAAGAACAATGGTAGTGTTTTGTTTCCCTCAAAAGATTAGCCTCAAGTAAGGGTTATGTCTAGTAATCTTTAAAACAGCTGAGAACATCCCTTCCATAATGTTCAATCACTCTGGTAAATAACTGAGATCCCGCTGGGAATAACTTGAGGGAAGATCTTCAGTATACATTTACAGCAATAGCAACAGTTTATTCTCAGAGGGATCTAACTCTCCCACCTTATTTAAGGATTGTGGACTTGTGAACTGGTTTACGTCTAGAAATTTAAGAAACCACGATGCTCCATGATGGTGAATGAATTCAAGTTTCTGGTCGTGTGACCCAACATTTTCTATGCCCTAAATGTGTATTTTAAGGGTTTAGCCGCCTTAATGATAATAAGCCTGGGGTCACAAAATTCTGACTGTCACTTTGGCTCTTCTGCCCATTACGGTAACTGTACCCACTTTTCCTCTGACAATTATACCTAGATACCCAGGCTCTGTCTCTAAAGGATTCCATGATTCCATTTAAACAAGAGCCCATTTCAGTGGGCTTCCCTGGTAACTCAGACAGTAAAGAATCTGCCTGCAATGCAGAAGACCTGGATTTAATCACTGGCTCAGAAAGATTCCCTGGAGAAGGGAATGGCAACCCACTCCAGTACTTTTACCTGGAGAGTTCCATGGACAGGGGAGCCTGGCAGGCTACAGTTCATGGGGGTTGCAAAGAGTTGGACACTACTGAGAGACTACTAACACTTTCATTTCTTTCCATTTCAATAGTGGACCATAAAATATTTCAAGGCTATCAGAGCATAGAGGAAAATTCCATAATTTTTCCAGGACTTGAGTGTTCCGTTCACTAACACATTTCCCAATGTCTCAAAAAAGGAAGTACTTGTGGGTCACATGGGATACATCCACTCTCCTCTCTCAAATTTTCTCCTAGCAAGATAGAGGCCACTATACAGTCTTCAAGCTGCGAAAAATTAATCCCATCAGAGATACAGGAGGGGCTGGCTCCACAATAAAGGATGGGTGAAACTGCAAGTGAAGTGTAGAGAGAACTAAGGTTTAAAACTCTCAGATTCATCTGAGTTTATCTAAGTATATTCATGTCAATTCTCATGATCCATGTCTATTTAATCAATTCTTATCTTAAATCACTAAGCTTGGGAGGCTGTGAATTCAACTTAATCTGTAATACTACAAATCTCAGGGTCAAATTTGGGGTCTTACTTTCAGATGCAGAAGAACTGCAACAATGAGGAAGACAATCTTAGTGAACCAACATGGAGCTCTGTTTCTCGCATCATACCTGAATTGAGAGTTTAAAGCCCTCAACTCATCATTTCCTTCCTAAAATTTTTCTATGCGGTCAAAAGCAACCAACTCCCCTGAGAATCCTAGGAGACATTTTTCTCACCATAACAGTCAATTAAAACTTCCATTTGATTTCCCAAAGCTTTGATTTTAGAGAATACTTTCAGTAAGAAGGCTGACAATCTGAGTAACTAACAGGGCATTCCAGGGCACTTCTCCATTGAGAGTAAGACCCTACTCTCTCCCTACCAAAACTGATTGGTGTTTAACCCCAATCAGTTAAGTAAATTTTCATCTTTGAAATCTCTTTTCTGAGACCACTTTTGATTATTATTCACTAGGATGGATGTATTCTAGGTATTTCAAACATAGAGCAGGGAATTGATTATATAGATGTTGAATAGGTTAGAAGAAAAAATGGGAGAAAGGGGCATAACCAAAGGCACACAACAAAAACTGGAGTGCCTATCAAAGTCAGGGCACTACCACCCTGGGCTGAGAATGCACGCCTGCGATCATTGCTCAGCTCCGGGAAACACTGCCACAGTGGCCTCTGGGACTGCTCTGTTATTGTGCAGTGGAACCCGTATTACTCCATAGAAGTACAGACAGAGATGCTGCATCTTGAAGTACCCCATCCAATGAAAGGAAATAAACAGTTGCTTCTCTCCTCTCATGCTCCCATTTTTCACCACTGCCTTCCTTTGACTGTACCTGACAGAGAACTTGCTTTAGCAATGGGGTCTGGCATTCATGGTGCGTATGTTTTGTATCTCAGCAATGGAGTAGAATAGGGCAGGGATGGAGTTGAGAGATGATAGCCCTAGCTGGCAGAAACCAAACAGCAATGGTTAAAGTATGATCATTTTTATCCTTCATTAACCATATAAAAAGTAATCTGAATGGTAAATTGCACAGAAAAACAAGTAGCAAAGAGATCCTCAAAATGCTGGTTTCATTCTATCTTACCTTTCCTAATATTCAACAAGTATTTACTGTGTTTATTGCACTTGACATTGTGCTAAATATGCAAAATCAATGACAGGAGTTTTTTTTACTCTACTCTGAGGAAACAAAATACTATATAATATGAACTAGTCGATTTGTACCAGGGACAAATAAGAGAAACATGACTAATGGATGAGTCTAGGAAGGCTTCCGGAAAGAAGTGACTCTTGCAAGAAAATTAGAATTTGGGCAGAATACAGCAAAACTGGGGTATTCCAGGTCAGAAAGACAGTATGTGCAGAGGTAGACAGACAAGACAAAGCAGGTCTGGAAAGTGGCAGAATTTTATGTGGTTGCAACATCAAGTGAGGAATTGAGGGAATTGAAGGGGTTATGCTAGAAAAAAGGCTGAACTGGTTACAGTGAGCAAAGTATGAGTCTGTAGCTCCTACAGCTGATCAGACGGTGTTTTATGGATTTAGACAGTAGTATTGTCAGATCTGTCTGACAAGTCAAGGCTGTATATTGTCACCCTGCTTATTTAACTTCTATGCAGAGTACATCATGAGAAATGCTAGGCTCGAGGAAGCACAAGACGGAATCAAGATTGCTGGGAGAAATATCAATAACCTCAGATATGCAGATGACACCACCTTTATGGTAGAAAGTGGAGAAGAACTAAAGAGTCTTTTGATGAAAGTGAAAGAAGAGAGTGAAAAAGTTGGCTTAAAATTCAACATTCATAAAACTAAGATCATGATATCTGGTCCCATCACTTCATGGCAAATAGATGCGGAAACAATGGCAGACTTTATCTTTTGGGCTCCAAAATCACTGCAGATGGTGACTGCAGCCATGAAATTAAAAGAGGTTTGCTCCTTGGAAGTTATGGCCAACCTAGACAGCAATTAAAAAGCAGACACGTTACTTTGCCAACAAAGGTCCATCTAGTCAAAGCTATAGTTTTTCCAGTAGTCATGTATGTGAGAGTTGGACTATAAAGAAAGTTGAGTATCAAACAATTGATGCTTTTGAACTATGGTGCTGGAGAAGACTCTTGAGAGTCCCTTGGACTGCAAGGAGATACAACCAGTCCATCCTAAAGGAAATCAGTCCTGAATATTCACTGGAAGGACTGATGCTGAAGCTGAAACTCCAGTACTTTGGCCACCTGATGCAAAGAACTGATTCATTTGCAAAGACCCTGATGTTGGGAAAGATTGAAGGTGGGAAGAAAAGGAGATGAAAGAGGATGAGATGGTTGGATAGCATCACTGACTCAATGGACATGAGTTTGAGTAAACTCCGGGAGTTGGTAATGGACAGGGAGGCCTGGCGTGCTGCAGTCCATGGAGTTGCAAAGAGTCGGACATGACTGAGTAACTGAATTGAATGGAACTGAACTGATTGTCAGATCTGATTTGCATTCTAGAAAGATAACTGCCAGAGGAGTGGAGGATTGATGAGAGAACATAACACTGAGGGGATGAAAGAGTAGTTAGCTGTTCAAGTGAAAGAAAACAGAACTAAAGGTGAAATAAACTGAATTAATCCCCACTTGTCCTACATATGCGTAGCCTAAAAAAAGCTCAGCTCTTCTCATCTTTCCTTTTGTAAGTTCCCCAATTTCTAATCAATCAGTTAAGCTCATTTCAAAACCATTAATATATTTTCATTGACCACTTAAATAATTTTATTTCTCTGTTGAGATTAATAAAAATCACCCTATAGACTCTTCCAAACAAAAGATGGAGACACGTAGAATGTAAATGTAAAGAGTTAACTAGTTAAGAGAATGTAAATTAGGTTGTGATGTATTTTTACCTATTTTGTCACAATCCTCTTACAGCAAATCTAACTCTTCAAAATGTTGCTCAGGTTATCATTTAAATTTTGCCATATTCTTTTCATACATAATCACTAGACAAATAGAAGTTTCCCAAAGCAAACCAAAAGGGAAATATTTTTAAGTATAGTGGCAAATCCCACCCACAGAAAAATTAAGAATCAATTGTTATTGCTTGAAAGGTCGCCATCCCTCAGTGACTGACTTTTTTATATCATAATGAAAGGCAATCATTTATGATGCTATCACAGCCTGTTTTATTCTGCCAACCAGGAAAGTGGCCCTCTCCAATTGCAATTGATAGTTCTGCATGAAACCTTATACTAAGTTCTTGCTACGGAAAATTTGGGCAGTTAGGCAGAGGGAAGTCCAAACAACAGGATAAGAAATAGAGAACTAGCCTTGACAAGTGACAGGAACATAGAACACGAGTATTTCCTTAGCATCTTGCTTCTATTTGTATTACAGTACTTAAAATACTTGACCAAAAATTTATCTGACTTCTCCACTAGCCTATGAGAGTCCTTAATGGCAGAAACAATTATAATTCATTCTTTACTGCACAAAGCACAGGACTGACACACAATAAACATTCAATAAATGCTTAAAGAAGAGCAGTGGAAAGAAGTAGTGAAAAAGGACATACACTGAAAGATAAAATAGGAAAAGGTCAAAGATAACATATGCCTACTCCTCTGCATTGCCCAGGGCAATCTGATCTCTAACTAGTCCTTTCAGGGTTATCACTCATAAATAAATATTGCTTTTCATTTCAAGTATCAAAGATTAATTTAAATTTTTTTCAGTGGGATTCTGGACATAATGTATTCCTTAAAAAAAAAAAAAAAACTTTGACTTTTAAAGTATTTCTGAGGCTCTTAGGTTTCTTAAAAATTTACATGGACATTTTTGGGGGCGGAGAATGTTGTCAGATTATCTGCGTACATAACGCAGTTTACTCCCCCAAATAAATCCAACCCTGGCTTCAGAGTTAAGCTCTGTTTAATCTAATCCAGCAGCTTCCCTGGTAGCTCAGCGGTAAAGAAATCACCTGTCAATGCAGGAGACATGGTTTTGATTCCTGGATCAGGAAGATCCTCTGGGGGGGCTAGCAACCCACTCCAGTATTCTTGCCTAGAGAATCCCATGGACAGAGGAGCCTGGTGAGCTCCAGTTCCCCAGGTCTTTCTTGCAAAGGGCTGGATACAACTGAGCACACATGCACACCAGGCACGCGATTTAAACCATCACGGTAATACCTCCTTACTGCCAACTAGTGCTGCAGTAATGAAGACACTAGGTCAGTTTAAGCAATCATGGTAATACCTCCTTACCACCAGCTAGTGCTGCAGTAATGAAAACACTAGGTCAATTTAAGCAATCATGGTAATACCTGCTTACCGCCAACCAGTGCTTCAGTAATGAACGACACTAGGTCAATTTAAGCAAATGACACACATGAAAAGGTTTCTTAAACTCTTAGAAAAAGGAAAAAAGAAAGCCTTCCTTACTAGTCAGCTAATGAAAACATGAGTGCTGGAGCTAATCACTCCTTCCGTAGGAATGTAATAACCACTCTGGCTAGAGTAATCTGCAAAGACGTCATGGTGTCATGGAGGGGAGGTTAAGTCTTACGCCATGCCCCATGTCTTATTGATAGGAAAGAACCTCAAGAGTGGAAAGGAATTGTACGCAGGTGGAAAGAAAGTAAAAGCTAAAGTGAAAGCAAAGTTGCTCAGTTGTGTCCAACTCTTTGGGACCCCGTGGACTGTAGCCCATGAGGTTCCTGCATCCATGGAATTTCCCAGGCAAGAGTACTGGAATGGGTTGCCGCTTCCTTCTCCAGGGGATCTTCCCGACCCAGGGTATTGAACCTGGGCCTCCAACATTGCAAGCAGACAATTTTACTGTCTGAGCCACCAGGGAAGCAGAGTCATAAGCGACAAAGTCAGGTAAGTGTTGAATGTACTCAAAGCACAAGCCAGCCACCCTAACTGAAAGACTGATAGATGAAGACGACATGGCAAAAAGTCAGTAGGAGCAAGATCTAAAAAACAGTATACATATTTCATCACGTTAAGAGCCCACAAAGTAAAATTCTTTGTTGTGATCTAAATGTACCATATAGGACGAATACAACAATAAAGATAAAAGAAAAAATGCTTCAAAAATTTTAGCAAAGAATAAAACCACTATAGTAGTTCTTTTGATTCTTTAAGACTCCATTCTGAAGGAGTACAGCTTAGAATACTCCAGCTACTAGGAACTTCAACTTAACAAAATTCTTTATAAAGGAGAAGAAAAAATAAGCAAGTGTTTTCAATAGATAATGGAAGAAAGGGAAAATTAAGAAATGAATGAGTATATCTGATAGTATTATCTCATATATTTGTATGCTCAAGTAAGAAAAACTTTATCTTCATATTTATAAGCAATTATAAAGGCACATTTGTAAAGGACCTCACATATACCATCTCTATCAGTTCTCCCAACTTGGTAACAGAAGAATTGTTGCCTCCTCATCCAGGCGTGAAAACTGACTCAAGGGGTTAACTGGACATGGAAGACCCAAATTCTGATTCAGGCCTCAGACCCTAAATTCTTTAGCCACTTCTGAATGTTATCTAAAAGATACATATGATACAAAATTTAACAATATCCAAAGCCACCCCGATCTAAATGATGACTAATTATCAGTGCACCGTTATTGATCATGTAGACCTATTGTACAAAGAAAGATTCAGCCAAGCTCAATGTGGTTTGGCAGAACATAAGACTTACATGTTGAGATCCAACATTAAATATGCAAAAAATGTTACACAACTCCCTGGAAATTGAGGTTGATCACTCAGAAAGACTCTAAATCTTTAGCATTTTGAAGACCTAAAAGTAATAAAGCAAAGGAATAAACTAGTAATAAAATATTCAAAGGTCTCAAAATTAAAAGCAAACATTCTTAGTAAAGAGTGTATGAGATTTCATGTAGCTCTTTAATTTGGAAATTTAAAAAAAAAATCATAGCAATCAACAATTCATCTTCACTCTCTCAAGACTAATTACCATGGCCTAAAAAGACCATTATAAGGCTGCTAGGAACAGCCTGCCAATCACTGATTCCACAAGGTTAGTAAAGGCTATTTTTTTTGTCAACTAAAGAAAATTCAGTCTCTTACAATTCTTTAAACCTATTAAAAATAAGATTTTTTTATGTTTGTGAATTTAACATTTCATTACATCCTAAACTACTCAGAGTTACATCAAACTAAAAATGTCAAGAAAGGCTGAATACAATTTGTTATAAGTTCCATACATTCCGTTTCTTTTTTTAAAAAAGATTATCAAGTAGACAGTTACACTATAAAAATATTCATTTTTTTCCAGCCTGCCCTTTGATGAGCACCATGTTAACTATTTATAGAATACATATGGTATTTTTAATGCAATCCTTATAATGCTATACTTATCCAAGCTACAGAAGACTGGAGAAATAGAAACCATGTTAGCATGTGATTCTGCAGTTGTGTTTTCCAATATTTGCCAGAAGCTGAAAAGTTAAAATGTGAAAGAGGGGCCACAGGTGCCAGGACAGGCATCTTTAAGGGGCCTGAGTACAAGTGGAATTGAAAAGCAGATAGCAGCCTTGCCCCAGGCTGCCTGGTTAATACAGATGTGAAAGCTGAGAGGGTACTTGGGTTCTTTACAAAGACCAACAGAGAGTTTGACTGCACAAATAAAATTTCAACTTGAGTACTACAAGGGAAACAGGGGTTGAAATCTGGTAGTAATAGATAGCAGCTATAGACAGATCTCTGAAGGAAGCAGGAGAAAGAGAGATCTGTGAACGCACTCTTAATGAAAAGATTTCATTACAAAAGTTATCACCAAGAAGCCTCAGATCAGACATGAAACAACAGCAGCCTTCAACAGGACTAAACCTCAACCAAAATATTCATTGGAGGACACTGGTATGGCTCAGATCAAACCACAGATCAGTTTTCTAGTTCCGATATGTGGCGAACTCAAAGACAGCACTTAGAGACAATAACCCACAGCTACTGGTTCTAGGAACTCCCGTGGACAGCATGCTGCAGCACAATTAGTTCTCTGTATTCACAAATGGACACGTGGATATGGAGGACTGACTATACCTGTAACACAATTAAGAAAGATTCTCTTAGTTAACATTGTCGTCGGTGTTTAGCTGCTAAGTCATGTCCAGCTCTTTGTGACCCCATGGACTGAATGAGCAAATATATTGTCTGTTTTTCACAAGATTCAGTGTTATGCAGACTGTACTGAATAACTCTAAGATTAGTTGGCTAGTCAGCCAGAAGTTAGCCATCTATAGCAACTATTTCTTTGTATCATTATCTTAAATTGTGCCCACACATTGTGATAACTAAAGAAGAAAATATCCCTCTCCCATGCCATCATAGTGATCAAAACATCACCATGTGCCTTAAGGTAAGAGACTCCATTAGACTTTGAGAGTCTGAGTAGAAGCTACCAAATCTGCCCGTGGGAGAGCAAGGCTGAGGGCATCCTGACACTTTCAGGACTTAGTGAGGAATCATTTGTAATCATGTCACACTCAACAGGGTGGTGAGAGCATTCTTTTTTCACCCTCACAGCATCCAGAGAACTGTTCAGCAATATCAAGCCGTGACCATGATGTTTTATGGCATAAAGATCATAGTTTAAGTCCTCATAAGTGCTAAACACCATCTCTACACAAGTAGAATATCCTTCTATACTAATGTGCTAAATATTATAGACTTCTCCAACATGTTCAAAGGACTTTCCTAGTGGCTCAGTGGTAAAGAATCAGGCTGCCAAGCAGGAGATGCAGGGTCCATCCCTGGGTTGGGAAGATCCCCTGCAGAAGGAAATGGCAACCCACTCCAGTATTCTTGCCGGGGAAATCCCATGGGGAGAGGAGCCTGGTCGGCTACAGTCCAAAGGATAGCAAAAGAGCTGGACACAACTTTAATGACTAAGTAACAACAACATGTTCCAAATGTGATACAATGTCATTTCCAAAAGAGTAAAAACTTTACAGAAAAGCAGATCCAAACAGGACTCATTTTGCCTTGTGAGATGGAATGGATTGGCATAGGAAGTTAGGAAGCAGCCAGAGGAGAGTTATCAGTGAACCATTAAAATTCTCATCTTTCACAGTTATATATTGTCCCATGATCAGCCCTCAAGAATGGTCCCATAATCTATTTCAAGGGTGACTATATTCTACAGGGATAGGTACTATTTTAAGCAAGAGTTTCAGTTCCAGTGCTGATCATTTAAAACCTAAGGCTGCCTAAAAAGCTAAAACAGCATATAGCATAAAAAAGGACAAAGAGTAAAGAAAAGTCAGAATGTTGGCTGAAAATATACCTTCAGGGCCCACTTTCAGGCAATGCCCAAAGTATACTGAGGAGTAACTAATGGCTAATACTTTGGGTGCAGCATTTTACAGACAATAACAATGACTCTATAAGAAAATCGCTTCTATTTTTCTATTTCATTTATATTTTTAACTTAATGAAACTCTTTAATAAGCTATTCATTACTGCTTATTTAGTATAAGGCCTCTTTTAAAAAGTACCCCCATCACCACAGCATCCGCCAGCCTGGGGAGACATCTACTCAGAAAGAGAGGACACGCTATTGATCCTCAGGCGTAAGACTCCTGAGGCTTCACCAACAGAGCAATCACACCTGGCCTGCACACTGCTGCAAAGTGGAGAACATCTGCTCCGGCGGTCATTTCAGGCCCGAAGCTAATTCTACACTATGAATCCAAACAGGTCCAGGCCCTCAAACTGCCTTGTCATTCATTCACCTCAGAAATGTCATCACCTTTACACATCCACCTTCTCAACCAAATCAGAAACTTAGGAGTCATCTCTGCCTTTCCTTCATCCCACAGTCAGAATTTTTGTTAGCTCTTTCATCTCTTCACTTGCCTCCAACTGACTGTCTTAGTGTTTGCTTAAGCATTTCTAACTCAGGTTATTTTATCAGTTTCCTAATTGGTTTCTCTACCGCTGGTTTTATGACCCAAAAATTCATGTCCTGAAACACAGCCAGAGTAATCTTCCTAAAACTTTAAAGCAGTTCCCCATCACCTTCAGATCAAGTTCAAACTCAGCACAGCTTACAAGGTCATTTATGATCTCTTTACTCTCAAGCCTCCTCTCTTACCACTGCTACTTTTCTATGGCACAATACTAAAATATTTGAAGTACTTCAACTGATAATATAATGAGAACAATCCATACTCTCTCAGCAGCAAGTCCCACATTGCTCATTCCCTAGTTTCATTCAATTTGTAGCCCTCCAGGAAACATTCTTAGACCTCTCGCATTTGACCCATTTATGTAAGTATCCTGAACTTACAATTATCACACTATATTGTATTGTTCACATTTTTTCCGCTCTTTCCCTGCTGCTGCTAAGTCGCCTCAGTCGTATCCGACTCTGTGCGACCCCAGAGACGGCAGCCCACCAGGCTCCCTCATCCCTGGGATTCTCCAGGCAAGAACACTGGAGTGGGTTGCCATTTCCTTCTCCAATGCATGAGAGTGAAAAGTGAAAGTGAAGTTGCTCGGTCGTGTCCGACTTCGCGATCCCATGGACTGCAGCCCACCAGGCTCCTCCATCCATGGGATTTTCCAAGCAAGAGTACTGGAGTGGGGTGCCATTGCCTTCTCTGTGCCTTCTCTTTCCCTACCTCTGACTAAAAAGGAGAAATGACCTTATTCACATATGTTTGGAACACATGATACTCTCAATATTTACTGAATAAAAAAATACATAAATAAACATAGGGATGGGAGGATAGGCAAATCTGCACTTCCTTCAAGAAAAAAAAAAATGGCTACCAAACATACATAAACTAGGCTAAGCTAATCCACCCGAAGAAGAAAACAACAACTAAGAGTTTGTCAGAAATTCCACAACATTCCTACTGATTCCACTAAAGTGTTCTGATGGAGAAGCCATAGAAGGATGCTGGCCTTTAGGTCTGCCATATCCTTGTTTGTCTCCCATCACCCAAATAAGCAACTGTTCAAACTGTGAGAGTTTAAGTCAGCACCCAACTGGCTCAGTGTCAACAGATCAAAACCTCTATTGAAAGAAAGGGATTTTAATCAAAATCCTGCTTCATTACATGATTTAATCACTGCACACTGATTAAAAAAATGACGGTAATTATAAAAAATGTTTTCCATCCATTTGAGTGCTCCTTGGAAGCTCACAACTGCTCAGATCTCTGATTTGAGATAATGTAGTCAATGTCTTCAATGCAAATACTCTCACTGGGGGAAAAAAAACTTACATTTTTTTTTTCTCCTAAATGATTTGTCTTTCAGGCTGAACTTCTCAGGTGTTTGTAATATATCCTATAGGTGATATCCTCAAAAATCTGCAAATGAAAACTGTAGTCCTAAATCTAAAGCTCGGGGTTACTATGTAACTCTGCCCTAAATTTTTAATTTCAGAAATCCTTCAATATAAACACCTGAATGTGGTTTTAATTTAAGTAGCCTCTTAGACTCACTCTTCAAACTACAATAATAATAATGTTGGAGAAGACTCTTGAGAGTCCCTTGGACTGCAAGGAGATCCAACCAGTCTATCCTAAAGGAAATCAGTCCTGAATATTCATTGGAAGGACTGATGCTGAAGCTGAAACTCCAATATTTGGCCACCTTATGCAAAGAACTGACTCACTGGAAAAGACCCTGATGCTGAGAAAGATTGAAGGCGGGAGGAAAAGGGGATAACAGAGGATGAGATGGTTGGATGGCATCACTGACTCAATGGAATGGACATGAGTTTGAGCAATCTCCAGGAGTTGGTGATGGACAGGGAAGCATTGTATGCTTCAGTCCATGAGGTAGCAAAGAGTTGGACATGACTGAGTGACTGAATTGAACTGATCCCAGTAGAGGCTATTTTAATTTTATAAACTATACTTTGCTTTATTATGGGCTCAATCTTCCTGCAATGCTGGAAACCTGGGTTCGATCTCTGGATTGGGAAGATACCCTGGAGAAGAGTATGGCAACCCACCCCAGTATTCTTGCCTGGAGAATCCCCATGGACAGAGGAACCTGGGGGACTACAGTCCCTGGGGCCACAAAGAATCAGACACAACTGAGTGACTAAGCACATAATCCTCTTGCTTTATTAGGCTTCCTAGATATTCTGTTTTCAACAAACTGAAGGTTTGTGGAAACTCTTTTCAAGAAGTCTTTGGTGCCACTTTTTCCAATAGAATTATATTTTTAATTAAGGTATGTATATTAGCTTTAGTCATAAGGCTATTGGACACTTAACAGACTAACAGTATAATATAAATATAACCTTTCTATGCACTGGGAAATGAAAAAGTTTTTGTGACTTTTAATCTTTAATGTATATAAATCTTCTTTATCTACCTCTGTTTAACTTTGCATATCCTTTCTTTTCTTCCTTTTCGCTCAACATATTTGTTAGTCTTATTTTCATTGTTTTATTCTCCACTTGGCATCTTGCTTTGGTTTTGTTTTCCAGTTTATGCTTTAGTTAGTTTTGTTCTTAACTGGTAGATATAATTTTTGGTTTCCTTTTTTTGCTGGGTCAATCTATTTTACATTATCTTTGTTGCACTGTTTTGATTTTGCTTATGGGTGTATATGTGTATATTCAGTCACCCTTTTAATTGTTGTTATAAACCTCTGCCTCGACATTGTGCTTTTGCAGTTCTATGGAGTCTTCCTTTCTTTCTTTCTTCTTCCTTTTTTTTCTTCTCTATTTTTAATTTTAATTTTTAATTTTTTAAAACCTATTATTATTTTTTCTACATTTATTTCATTGTTTGCCTTCCCTACTGTTCCTTTCCCCTTACAGTTAATCTTTAATGTACATAAATCTTCTTCATTTACCTCTATTTAACTTTGCATATCTATTCTTTCTTTATCTTTTCTTTCTTTCCTTTCTTCTCAATATATTTGTTAGTTTTGTTTTCATTGCTTTATTCCCCACTTGTTGGCTTGCTTTAGTATTGTTTTCCAGTTTGTGCTTTAGTTAGTTTTGCTCTTAACTGATAAATATAATTTTTTATTTCCTTTGTTCACCAGGTCAATCTACTGTACTTTATTTTTGTCGGACTATTTTGATTTTGCTGATGGGTGTATATGTATATGTGTATATTCCATTATTTTAATTATTATTATTTGCCTGATTTTGTACCTGCCATTTGTCTGGGATTCACGTTTGGTTTCTCGTTTTTGAGTTTTGTTTTAGTCTCACTTAATGCCATAACAGACCACTTGTGGAATCGTCATTCCTGAACATAGCTCAAACCCTGAGCCTTTGTAGTGGAAGCACTGACTCCAAGACCCTAGACTACCAGAGAACTAACCCTAGGGAGTATCAGATAGTGAGAACTCACACAAAGGAAACCACTTGAATACAAGACCAGGCATCACCCAACCCTCATCTAAACAGCAAACAAAACAAAAATGCAAACACAATCATTAGCAGACAGGCTTACCCCCTCACTCAGCCTTGCCCATCAAAGGAAAAACAAACATATTAAAAAACTGAGCACAAATCTCACCCTATAGGAAGCTTACAGAAACCACTGGACCAACCTTAGCAGGGCAGAAACCAAAAGGAAGAAAGAATTCAATCTTGAAGCCTGGGAAAAGGAGACATGGAACATAATACATTTTTTAAAAAAGTAATGAAAACGCTGAGAAATACTACACAAATGAAGGAACAAACCAAAAACACAGAAGTCCAAATAAATAGAGAGGAAATAGGCAAACTACCTGAAAAAGAATGCAGAATAATGATAGTAAAGATGACCAAAAACAAAATGGAGAAAATGCAAGAATCAATCAACAAAGATGTAGAAGACTTAGAGAATAAACATACAGAGACAAATTACACAATTACTGAAATTAAAAATACTCTAGAAGCAATCAGTAGTAGAATATCTGAAGCAGAAAAATGAATCAGTCAGATGGAAGATAAAGTGATGGAAATACCTTCTGAAGAGCAGAATAAAGTAAAAACAATGAAAAGAACTGAGAATAGTCTCAGAGACCTCTGGGACAATATCAAACCCACCAACATTCGAATTATACAGGTCCCAGAAGAAGAAGAGAAAAAGAAAAGGTATGAGAAATTTTTTGAAGAGATTATAGTCGAAACTTTCCCCAACATGGGAAAGGAAATAGTCAATCAAGTTTAAGAGGTGCAAAGAGTCCCATACAGGATAAACCCAAGGAGAAATATGCCAAGACACATATAATCGAACTAACAAAGACTGAACACAAAGCAAGAATATTAAAAGCAAAAAGGAAAAGCAACAAGTAACATAGAAGGGAAACCCCATACACTTAACAGCTGATCTTTCAGCAAAAACTCTGCAGGCCAGAAGGCAATGGCATAATATATTTAAGTACTGAAAGGGAAAAATCTACAACCAAGATTATTGTACCTGGCTAAGATCTCATTCAAAATTGATGGAGAAATAAAAAGCTTTTCAGACAAGCAAAAGTTAAGAGAATTCGGTACTACCAAAGCAGCTTTACAACAAATGTTAAAGGGACTTATACAGTCAAGAAATACAAGAGAAGAAAAAAGATCTACAAAATCAACTTCAAACAATTAAGATAATGGCAATAGGAACATATATATCAATAGCTACTTTAAATGTAAATGGATTAAATGCTCCAACCAAAAGACACAGACTGGCTGAATGGATACAAAAACAAGACTTATATATATGAAGACTACAAGAAACCCATTTGAGACCTAAAGATGCATATAGACTGAAAGTGCAGGGATGAAAAAATATATTCTATGCAAATGGAAGCAAAAGAAGGCTGGAGTAGCAATCTTCATATCACACAAAATAGAACTGAAAGAATATTATAAGAGATAAGGAAGAGTACTACATAATGATCAAAGGATCAATCCAAGAGGAAGACATAACAATTGTAAATATCTATGCTCCCTACATAGGAAAATCTTAATACATAAGACAAGCACTAACAGACACAAAAGGAGAAATTGACAGTAACACAATTATAGTCAGAGACTTTAACACCCCACTCACACCAATGGACAGATAATCAAAACAAAAAATTAATAAGGAAACACAAGTCTTAAATGATACATTAGATGAGATGAATTTATTGATATCTTCAGGATATTCCATCCAAAGAAAGAATACACTTGCTTGTCAAGTGCACGTGGAACATTCTCCAGGATAGACCACATCTTAGTCACAAGTCAAACCTCAGTAAATTTAAGAAAACTGAAATCTATCAAGCATCTTCTCTGACTACACAATTGCAACAAAAAGAATTAAATATCTAGGAATAAACTTACCTAACCTAGATAGTGTATTCAAAACCAGAGACATTACTTTGCTGACTAAGGTCCGTCTAGTCAAGGCTATGGTTTTTCCTGTGGTCATGTATGGATGTGAGAGTTGGACTGTGAAGAAGGCTGAGCACTGAAGAATTGATGCTTTTGAACTGTGGTGTTGGAGAAGACTCTTGAGAGTCCCTTGGACTGCAAGGAGATCCAACCAGTCCATTCTGAGGGAGATCAACCCTGGGATTTCTTTGGAAGGAATGATGCTAAAGCTGAAGCTCCAGTACTTTGGCCACCTCATACGAAGAATTGACTCATTGGAAAAGACCCTGATGCTGGGAGGGATTGGGGGCAGGAGGAGAAGGGGACCACCAAGGATGAGATGGCTAGATGGCATCATGGACTCAATGGACGTGAGTCTGAGTGAACTCCGGGAGCTGGTGATGGACAGGGAGGCCTGGCGTGCTGCGATTCATGGGGTCGCAAAGAGTCGGACACGACTGAGCGACTGAACTTAACTGAACTGAACTGAAGGAGACAAAAGAACTGTACACAGAAAATTATAAGACACTAATGAAAAAATCAAAGATAACATAAACAGATGGAGAGAAATTCCATGTTCTTGGGTAGGAAGAATCAATACTGTGAAAATGACTATACCACTAAACACAATCTACAGATTCAATTTGATCTCAATCAAATTAGCAATGACATTTTTCACAGAACTAGAGCAAAAAATTTCACAATGCATATGGAAACACAAAAGACCCCAAATAGCCAAAGCAGTCTTGGGAAAGAAGAACGGAGCTGGAGGAATCAACCTTCCTGACTTCAGATTATACTATAAAGCCATAGTCATCAAGACAGTATGGTACTGGCACAAAAACAAAAATACAGACCAATGGAACAAGATAGAAAGCCCAGAAATAAACCCATGCACATATGGGTACTTTGTGTTTGACAAAGGAGCAAGAACATACAATGGAGCGAAGAGAGCCTCTTCAATAAATGGTGCTGGGAAAACTGGACATCTACATCTAAAAGAATGAAATTAGAACACTTCCTAACACCATACACAAAGATAAATTCAAAATGGATTAAAGAGTTAAGTGTAAGACCAGAAACTATAAAACTCTTAGAAGAAAACATAGGCAGAACACTTGACATAAATCCAAGCAAGATCCTCTATGACCCCCTAGAGTAACAGAAATCAAAACAAAAGTAAACAAGTGGGACCTGATTAAACTTAAAAGCTTTGGCACAGCAAAGGAAACTATAAGCAAGGTGAAAGCACAAGCCTCAGAATGGGAGAAAATAATAGTAAATGAAACAACTGACAAAGGATTAATTTCCAAATATATAAGCAGCTCATACAACTCAATACCAGGAAAACAACCCAATCAAAAAGTGAGAAAAAGACCTAAACAGACATTTCTTCAAAGAAGATGTACAGATGGCTAACAAACACAAGAAAAGATGCTCAACATAGCTCATTATTGGAGAAATGCAAATCAAAACTACAATGAGATATCACCTCACACCAGTTAGAATGGCCCTCATCAAAAAGTCTACAAACAAAAAATGCTGGAGAGGGTATGAGGAAAAGGGAACACTCTTGCACTGTTGGTGGGAATGCAAATTGATACAACTACTATGGAAGATGGTATGGAGATTCCTTTAAAAATTAAGAATAAAACAACCATATGACCCAGCAATCCCACTCCTAGGCATATACCCCGAGGAAACCAAAACTGAAGAAGACACATGTATCCCATTGTCCATTGCAGGACTATTTACAATAACTAGAACATGGAGGCACCCTAGATGTCCATGGAAAGATGAATGAATGAAGAAGTTGTGGTGCATATACACAATGGAATATTACTCAGCCATAAAAACAAACACATTTGAGTCAGTTCTGATGAGATGGATGAACCTAGAAACTATTTTACAGAGTGAAATAAGTCAGAAAGAGAAAGATAAATATCATTTCTAATGCATATGTACGGAATCTAGAAAAATGGTACCAAAGAATTTATTTACAGGGCAGCAATGGAGAAGCAGACATAGAAAATAGACTTTTAGGCATGGGGAGAGCAGAGGAGAGGGTGAGATGTATGGAAACAGTAACATGGTAACTTACATTATCATATGTAAAATAGATAGCCAACGGGAATTTGCTGTATGGCTCAAGAAACTCAAACAGAGGCTCTATATCAACCTAGAGGGTGGGATGGGGAGGGAGATGGGAGGGAGGTTCAAAAGGGAGGGGATATAGGTATACCTATGGCTGATTTATGTTGAGGTTTGACAGAAAAGAACAAAATTATGTAAAGCAATTATCCTTCACCAATAAACACATGGATTAAAAAAAAAGGAAAGAAAACAAAAAATAGCCCAGAAATAAACCCACACATGTAAGATCAAGTAACTTATGACAAGATGCAAGAATATTCAATGGGAAAAGGACAGTCACAATAAATGGTATTGGGTAAAATGGACAGCCACTTGCAAAAGAATGAAACTAGACCATAATCTTATACCATATTAAAAAAATCAACTCAACATGGCTTAATGACTTGAATGTAGGACCTGAAACCATAAAACTTCTAGAAGAAAGCATAGGTGGTAAGCTTCATAACAGCAGTCCTGATTATTTTAATCTGATTCCAAAACCAAAATCAACAAAAGCATAAATAGACAACTGGGATACCATGCTAAAAAGATTCTGTGCAGCAAAGGAAATTTCCATCAACAAAATGAAAGCAACCTACTGAATTGGGAAAAAATATCTGCAAATCATATACCTGATGAGTTAATACTCAAAATACATAGAAAAGGCATACTACACAATAGGAAAAAAAGTGGCAGAGGGTGTGATTAAACTGTTTTTTTCCCCCAAAAAAGCCACACAGCTGGCCAACAGGTTGATGAAGAGGTGCTCAATGTCACTAGCCATCAGGGAAATGCCCATCAAAACCACCTTTAACATAGCACCTCACACCATCATGAATGGCTACTACCAAAGGGACAAGAAACAATGTGTTGAAGATGTGGATTAAAGGGAACCCTTGTGTGCTGCTGGTGGAATGTGACTTACTGTAGCCACTATGAAAACTAGTGTGAAAATTCCTCAAAATATTAATAATAGAACTCCTAGATGACCCAGCATTTCTACTTCTGGGGATTTACCCAAATAAAATGAAATCACTAATTCAAAAAGATATATGTACCCCATGTTTACTGCCACATCATTTACAAAACATTTATAAAGATAACCTAATTGTCCATCAGTGGATCCGTGGATAAAAGTGAAAATGAAAGTGAGGTCGCTCAGTCATGCCCGACTCTTTGTGACCCCATGGACAGTAGCCTGCACCAAGCTCCTCCATCCATGAGATTTTCTAGGCAAGAGTACTGGAGTGGGTTGCCATTTCCTTCTCCAACATGGATAAAGATGTGGTATTAATACATATATACACAAAATACCATTCAGCCAAAAAAAGGATGAAATCCTGCCATTTGTGACAAACATAGATGGACCTTGATGGGATTATGCTAAGTGGAATAAAGTAACACAAATACTGTATGTTATTACTTATATGTAGAATCTAAAAAACTAAACAGAGAATGAAAACAACCTCAAAGATACAGGGACTAGATCAGTGGTTGACAGAGCATTATGCGTATTTGGAGTGGCAGGAGGGAGAGGGGGCCAGGGTGTATGTTTATTATTAAAAAGAATACTCAGCATCAACAATAACCTATTTATTAACAAAATATACTTTTAGAAAGGCAATAAGAGGTAAATAAACCAAAGTGGAAGTACCAAAAAATAACATGTTAAAGATATTTTTGGAATACTATGAATCTACTGAAACAACTGCTCAGCATTTGGTTGCTTCACCATCTTTTTTCTTTTTAAATCAAATGTGTCTAGAATAATCCTGTCATATAAATGAAAGCATTAATTGAAATTAATATGCAAATTATGGTGCCTGTGTGGGATGTCATTTCATTAATTTCAATTCACTACATAATTGTGTTCTCTGAATATGAGTTTTGCAAATGCTATCCATAAAGAATGCAATATTTGGTGAATATTATTTTATTAGCATAAAATTCAACAATAGCTTAGTCAAAAGGAAATAAATAGTAATCTGAGATTTTAGTCATAAAATAATTTACATGCATATTTATAAATATATATTACTTGAGCTAATCACAGGTGTTTTTTTTTAAAAAATATTTATTTACTTTTAAAGGAACACTAGTTACTTTAGATTCAGGAATGTAAAATAGGACCATTAAAAAATCTATTATCTTAAAATTATAAATAGTAATTCTTAACATTTTGGTATACTTCACTTCTGTAGTCTTGTATAGAAATAGATACACTTTTAAAAAATACGAATATCAAAGAAAGCAAAACAACTATAATTTATATTCTACTTTTTCATTTAATATTATTATCAGTTCAGTTCAGTTCAGTCACTCAGTCTTGTCCAACTGCGACTCCATGAATTGCAACACGCCAGGCCACCCTGTCCATCACCAACTCCCGAGTTCATTCAAACTCATGTCCATTGAGTCTATGATGCCATCCAGCCATCTCATCCTCTGTTGTCCCCTTCTTCTCCTGCCCCCAATCCCTCCCAGCATCAGAATCTTTTCCAATGAGTCAACTCTTCGCATGAGGTGGCCAAAGTATTGGAGTTTCAGCTTCAGAATCAGTCCTTCCAAAGAACACCCAGGACTGATTTTGTTTAGAATGGACTGTTTGGATCTCCTTGCAGTCCAAGGGACTCTCAAGAGTCTTCTCCAACACCACAGTTCAAAAGCATCAATTCTTCGACACTCAGCTTTCTTCACAGTCCAACTCTCACATCCATACATGACCACTGGAAAAACCATAGCCTTGACTAGACGGACCTTCGTTGGCAAAGCAATATCTCTGCTTTTTAATGTGCTATATAGGTTGGTCATAACTTTCCTTCCAATTTACCATAATTTATTTTACCAGTGAATAAATTCCAACATCATTTTAAATAAATATACACTGTTAAGCATTCGTACCTACCAAAATATTTTTAACCATTCTATGATTTTTTGGTGTTTGTTTTTGTTTTAATATTTTAGTATTAGGAATCCTTCTGTAATAAAACACTTCATGTAATTATTTATCTAGCTCTCTGATTACTTCCTTAGAAAAAAATTCCTTGAGGTAGAATTTCTGGATCAAAGGCTGTTAATCTTAATGCATATTATCTAATCCCTTCTAAAACGACTGAATAATCTTACATCCCCACTACAAGGATATAATTTCTATTCCCTTGAACCCCTGCTCATACTAGATATTACTGTTCAGCACTGTCAATGTGGTAGGTCAAAATAGCATATCACAGTTGATTCATTTGCATTTCTTTATTATAAAGGTTGAACTCCTTGTAAAATTTTACTGTAGTAATAATCTACTGGAATTTGAATTTAAGGTATAATGTAGTTTGGCCTATAACTGAATTGTGAGCAACAATTGCTATTTATAATTTATTATTGCTTGAAGTCACATACAGTGTGACATGCTGTGCTTAAATTATATACAGTACTGTTTTTCAAAATTATATTTCATAAAATTTCCCAAAGCAAATCAGAGTAAATGTCTTATCTCCTCACTTCTTTCATTCAGGTTTATACAAAAATGAAGAAAATTATACCTAAAGAGTTTTTCACATATTAGATATTTTAAAAGTAATTAGTCCATCATTGGGCTTCCCTTGTGGCTCAACTGGTAAAGAATTCGCCTGAAATGCAGGAGACCTGGGTTCAATCCCTGGGTTGGAAAGATCCCCTGGGGAATGTACTGGCTACCCACTCCAGTATTCTGGTCAGGAGAATTCCATGGACTGTACAGTCCATGGGGTCGCAAAGAGTCAGACATTACTGAGCAGCTTTCATGGTCCATCATCACCCTCAATTAAGAATTATTAATTAATATTTAATAGTGAGACTATAAAAAAGAGTGCTTATCCAACAACTGTTAAATTTAATGAAAGTTTTTAAAATTTTTCAAAACCACAGAAAATATTTTAATGAAGACCAAAGGTAAGTAATAAAATAGCTCTTCATTTTAGACAGTTACAATAGTTCCAAAATTGTAATATGTAATCTCCCTCCAGAAAGAAAGGTTCCAAGATGGTTCAGTTTTCTACTGTCTTCTCTACTGCCAAATAAAGAAATCCTCATAGCCATATTTAATTTCCAATAATATCTCTGTTTCATGAATATGAAACAGCAGAAGTCAAAGGGCAAAGTGTAAAGGGAAACAGAAAAAAAGAAGCCAAATGACACCATCTCTCCAAGCTAGATTCCACTTCCATCAATAACAGGAGGCTAATCAAGGGCTTCAGCGTTATATGTCACTATGATTTTGTGGCAAACACTTCCAACTTANGTTTACTCTGTGGTACCCCCTCATAGGTCAACAGATGGAGTATCATTAACCAGCTGTAGTACTGACTCTGCCTGAGACCTATCAGCTTGGGTTGTGACTGCAAGTTCAGCGACTGGCAAACCAAAACAAAAAGTCTTCAGATGACCAAAAGAAAGCCCCAAGTTTTGAGGAAAGGCATTCATTCTTCTGACAGAATAACTACATCACCAATTCTTTCAGGACATAACGGGGAAAATATCAACCTTCTCATTCACAAGTTGCACTGGTGGCGGGGTTGGGGGGTGGGGTGTCACATTTAGTAATGAGAATTGGATCCTCTTAGGAGGAAAAAAAAAAAAAGGCAAAACATTTGAATTATCTTGGCAGTGGTCAAAATGAGGAAGTGGCTAAGGCACTATCCAATTTAGGAGAGCTCACTAACCTCGTAAAGCATTGATTAATCTAACTAATCTTGTGTAATCACATTGCTTCTGAAGTAATAACTAAGCCTATCTTTAAGAAAGGAGAGGGTGGCTTCCTTAATCAGTTTATAGCAATAATTCCAAACAGGAAAATAGTCTTAAGGGGTAAATATCTCAGGGAGTAGATGCAGTAACTAGATCTAGAGTCAGTAGAAGCAAGAAGTCTATACTCATGAAATTAAGGCCAATATATTACTAAGGGACTCTTCTGGAAATGAGACAAAAGGAGGAATCCCTGCCTTCTTGGGGTGTGTGCAATAAGGTCTCTGAAGGAAAAGAGAAGATTTCATGAGAAAGCTTGTGCCCTAAGGACTTTGAGACAATTCCATCTATTCCCAGGGACATGGAATATTTTCTACCATCATTGTGGAACTTATAGGAGAACATATTTGCAAAGAATCAGCAAAAGGATCACAGACACAGTTTCATGCCAGTGCCCCAGGATCATTTTCATCAGGAGATGGGAAGGATGACTAAAGTCCTTTCAGTAGAAGTTCATACCAGGAAAGAATCATAAACTCTAATTATGGCTCAATGTGAACAAGTATGAGTGGCAAGTAGCAAAGAGAGAAAACCTGCTCTCCCTGATTAATTTCACGCAGCTTTTCTTGACATGACACACGATGTACAGCTCAGCTTTTCAGTACTTACACTGAAGTAACAAGCCTCTCAAATATCAGAGATTTACACCAACAAAACAGTGATTGCTTAGGTTAGATGTTGGCTGGAGACAGCTGACTACCTTTGCTCAGCAACTGTAGTCAGAGAAGTATCTTCTTTCTGGGTCTGTGCTGAAAGAGCCGTTTCTGTCGGAGGCAGGCCTTCTTGTTGCAGAGGACTAGCAGAACCTTGTGGTGGCTCTTTAGGTCTCTGCTTTTGTTTCATTGTCCAGGTGAATCATATATGTCAACTACAAATTGGCACTTGTCAAGAGAACTGCCAGAAGCTGGACAACAAGGGCGTTTGCCATCTGCCTGGATGGAGATTGAACCTTGTGCTGCCGCAGGTGTTGACCTTCAACACCTCCTGAGGGAGTTCAGGATGGAGTGAGGCACTCTGTGCTCCAGGGAAGCTGGTGGGACCTGACTTTAGATAGATATGTTCAGGAACTGATAAGCGTTTGCCATCTGCCTGGATGGAGATTGAACCTTGTGCTGCCGCAGGTGTTGACCTTCAACACCTCCTGAGGGAGTTCAGGATGGAGTGAGGCACTCTGTGCTCCAGGGAAGCTGGTGGGACCTGACTTTAGATAGATATGTTCAGGAACTGATATCATAATCCCAATCCTTGCTTCTCTTCATATCTAGAAGAGCACTAAATCCCTTCATGGTGACATCAGCTCCTCATGGCTAGCAGAAAACCTTTTGTAAAATGACCACCTAATTGTACTGAAATCCCTCTTCACCAAAATCTCACATATAATGCCTTCCCCCACTGCCTCTCTGGAGCAGTCTCTTAGAACCAACTGAGGCGCTGTCTCCTGGGCTGCAGTCCTCGTTTCGCCCCAAATAAAACTTAACTCACAACCGTCATGCTGTGCATCTTATTTAGTCGACATACAGCGGCATCTTCACAGCAGGTACTAAGGATCACACGGCAATGGACAGGGATGGCGATGCTTTCACAAGGAGGAGAGAGAGCATTGGGAATAGCAACACAATCTTCCACAATGGAAACTCTGGATGTGAACAAGAATCATCTTGACTTTAACAACTGGACACACAAATTTCAAAACAATCTATGGGGATAGAGATGGGCAAATAAACAACCAAGATATTAGGAACTTTAAAAAAAAATACTTTAAAACAAAGAAAATATCTGATGAATCTACAAGTAAGTTTTCTTGATGTTAGAAATTATGTCATTCAAAGGATACTTCTGAGAGTAAAGAAAGTCCAGGGAAGCTCAGACAAGTTCCAGTCACCAAGTCAGACCACTGACTTCACCTAGTCAGGCTGAATGATATAGACTTCACAGTCTAGGCTAGGCTAATATTAAAAGAACAAAATATATAATACTTACTTAACTATAACCTAATGAGTTGAAATATTGAATAAACATATATTTTACTCTGCCTAAATTTCAGGTTTAAAAAAGCAAATAATAAAATATATTGAAGGAACTGGCATGTTGTCTTAGTTTAGAAATTCCCCTAAATTCTTTCCATCTACACTACACTATACGGTGGTGACCTAGGTGTGTGTGGGGGGAGGAAATAGAAAGAAATGAAAATTCCCCAGTAACTGTATGTATAATCTATATTACTTTAAAAGAGGAATTTAGACGTGGATCTGCTTCAGAAAATTTGAAGCCACTTTTTAGGATTTTTCTCTTTTTTTTGATGCTTATAAGGTCAATATTTTATTTATATTTATTTTACTTTACAATACTGTATTGATTTTGCCATAATCAACATGAATCCACCACGGGTGTACACGTGTTCCCAATCCTGAACCCCGCTCCTACCTCCCTCCCCATACCATCTCTCTAGGAATTATTTTTAAGCATTAGTTTTAACAGTTAATCAGAAAATGCAATAAGCTCCTCTTCCCTCTGGGCTTCCCTGGTGGCTCAGTGGTAAAAAACCTGCCTGCCAATGCAGGAGCCACAGGAAAAGCAGGTTCAATCTCTGAGTCAGGATGATCCCCTGGGAAAGGAAATGGCAATTCACTCCAGTATTCTTGCCTGGGAAATCTCATGGAGAGAGGGAACCTGGTGGGCTACAGTCCTTGGAGTTACAAGAGTTGGACATAACTTAGTGACTAAACAACAACAACTCTGTTCCCTGAATTTCTAGTAAATCTAATTTTATGTTCTTAAATCCTAACAGAAATAGGTTGGCATATATTCACACAAGTGTGAAGAATTTATTATTTACATCAGATATTTGGTCATTCATTATTAGAAAGCTCTTTCAGTTCAGTTCAGTCGCTCAGTCGTGTCCGACTCTTTGCGACCCCATGAATCGCAGTACGCCAGGCCTCCCTGTCCATCACCAACTCCCGGAGTTCACTCAGACTCACGTCCATCGAGTCCGTGATCCCATCCAGCCATCTCATCTTCTGTCGTCCCCTTCACCTCCTGCCCCCAATCCCTCCCAGCATCACAGTCTTTTCCAATGAGTCAACTCTTCGCATGAGGTGGCCAAAGTACTGGAGTTTCAGCTTTAGCATCAGTCCTTCCAAAGAAATCCCAGGGCTGATCTCCTTCAGAATGGACTGGTTGGATCTCCTTGCAATCCAAGGGATTCTCAAGAGTCTTCTCCTACACCACAGTTCAAAAGCATCAATTCTTTGGCGCTCAGCCTTCTTCACAGTCCAACTCTCACATCCATACATGACCACAGGAAAAACCACAGCCTTGTAAGACAGACCTTAGTCGGCAAAGTAATGTCTCTGCTTTTGAATATACTATCTAGGTTAAGACCTACCAAATGTGATAGTCTCAGTTTCCTAATTTGTAAAAGGAAATTAAGTCTTACAAGATAATTATGCAAAGGTTTAGAACAATACCTGACACCAAGATAACACTTGATACATATTGGTTATTTTAAAAATAATTTATCCATCAATTTAACAAACATTACAGCTGGTTCTTACAGTCAACTGGGCCAACTGTTGGCAGAGGCATAAACATAAATGAAAATTTGAACTGAACGTAAGAGAACTTTCTGTTCTCCTTGAAATTATCTTTTCTAAAAGCTCCTTTCTCAATGTCATAACATTTATTAATCTGGACAACTGATAATTTCTCAACCTTAAGCAAAATATTTTAAGAAAAGGATTATTAGAAAATCCTGCTAAATAGATACAAGTAAAAACTAAACCTTTTGTATAAATACCACTATAATTCCCTAGTGTCCTTTCTGGCAGATAACTGCTTCTAACCCAATACTTTAAGAGCTGTTTATTTTCACTGAGAGAGAAAGTAATCATAAGCAGTAAAAGGCAAATGCATTTAACTAAAATTTAAGAAGCACATTTTTGTCTGAAGTGATTCATTCTTCTCTAAGCTAGAATAAATAGATGGACTATGTTGACCACCTATCTACTTTTATCAGAGGCACAATAAGAGGATTTTAAGATGAATAAGGAAACATTCCTTCCTTCTGGAAGCTTAGAATCTAATCCAAAGGTTATTTTTTCATGTGCAAATTTCCAACTAGAGTAAAATTTAAATTACTTGCAATTCTCTGAAACTTCCGTGTTCTCTTTCAACCAAGGGTGCCCTGGTTAACTTGTTTTCTGAAAACAAATTAAAAACCTCTGGTTTGTAATGTTTGTCAATATCCATGATATATATACTCCCAGCATGGCTTTCAAACAATCAACAGTTGAACAAGTAGCTCTTAAAGTTCCTGAATATTTCACAGTAACTCTTGTGAGGCTGCACAGCCCAGCTCAGCATCCTACTGTTCCACCTCTATGCCTTCTGCACAACATATCTTAAAACTCCCTTTTCCTTCCAGCCTGGATAGTTTCTATACGAATGTTAAGCTCCTCCCTGCGCCCCCCTCACCTACCTGCATGCTTCCCTGGTGTCTCAGATGGTAAAGAATCCACCTGCCATGTGGGAGACCTTGTTCAAAATCTGGGTTGGAAGATCCCCAGGAGAAGGGAACAGCTACCCACTCCAGTAATCCGGCCTGGAGAATCCCACCACAGAGGGGCCTGGCAGGCTACAGTCCATGGGGTCGAAAAGAATCAGACACAACTAAGCGACTTTCACTTTTACTGTCATACCATTCACTTCAGTATGTCTTTCCCAAATCATTTAGTCTGAGGGTTTTGTTTTCTTCCTTTATTCTTTATTTCTCCTCCAGGGCTCTGGACTCACCACAATACTTATCAACACTGTATCGAGAACACTTACGTGTGTTCCCAGCCTTTTCCAGGGAACTGTGTCAAATCTTTGACTTATCCCTAATTTCTCGCTGCTTGGCACACTTCTTTCTAGTTAGATTATGTCAACACGTGTATGGAAATAAACACCATGGGAGATGTACCATCTACCACTGGAGTTCAAATAAGAGGGATACCGAATAACAATCAAGAAAACTGTCATGTGACAGATGACACTTGAGGACAGGTTTCAAAATGGGTAGAATTTCCACTAGCAGAGATTGGAAAGTGGGGAGAATGTTCTATGTAGAGAAAAGAGAATGAACACAAAGTCCCAGGATAAGGCTATGGGGCATCAGGGGAAAAACGAATCGTCCAATAAGAGGATTGTCAGCTGTATGAGGGAAAGTTTAATAGGAATCCAGTCTGCTTGGATTCAAACGGTTGGGTAAGGAAACTGCATTTAATTGGGTAA
Source organism: Aepyceros melampus (assembly GCA_006408695.1). Classification (NCBI taxonomy): domain Eukaryota; kingdom Metazoa; phylum Chordata; class Mammalia; order Artiodactyla; family Bovidae; genus Aepyceros; species Aepyceros melampus. The sequence continues at coordinate 170,845 of SJXQ01009526.1, read as the reverse complement.
GCAATGGGGAATTATATAATTAGATATAAACTTTAGAAAGACTGTCTGACAGGAGAGTGAAGGAGAGACTGTTATAAGGAAAAAAGAAGCAGAGGAACATATGGAAAATAAGGAAAATTTAAATTAGGGGTTTTTAATGAAGATGTAGATTAGAATTGTTGAATTTGAGAGATGTAATGTAGCTAGAAATCACAGAGCAGAGGTATATCACCTCAACTTTTTTCCTTTCAAAAACAAATCAATAGTAAGCAGACAGATCAAACAACAGAAAGAGTGAAATTATATATTTCCTTGCCTTCAAATCATCTCTCTCCCTCTCTCTTTCAAGTTAAAAAACCCTTTAGCTCTGTATCATAAATGAAAATTTCTTTCTCTACCACAGGGGTGGTAGTAATAACCAATATCACTCTCTTTACTTTCAATATTTTGGCCAAAGAAAATGTATATATATTAATATGACAGTGATTTTTACCTTTAAAAAATGACATACAAACTGTCATGCTTTGTATGTCCCAAGTGCTATGGAATAAATTTTTTCCATCAGTTCTTTAAAAGCATTATATGAAACAAGATATCATTATATATTGGTGAATCTAAAAATAAGTTTATAAAAAAAATCAGAATCATGAATCCAACTCTAGGTTATAAAAGCCAGATGACATAAGCAGTAATTCTCCTGTAGCATACCATGTAATTACTAACAAACTCTCTTCCTCGACTTGATCATAAACTTGCTCTTCAACGCAAATCTATGTGCTTTGTTTTAATCTCTAATGAGTAGGCCACTTCTGAATTACAAAAATCTCAAAACAAAGGGTGCTCTATTTCAATTCTTACTACATTTTTAGAGACTATCAATGTAGGAAGGCTGCCTTTCACATTTTCTCTTGTCAATTATTTTAATTTTTCAAGTTTAGGATTATGACTAGCTCACAGACAATAATGGATAAGTTTATGATGTCATAAAACTAAGATATATAGCATGTGGATTTCTTTGGTAGGGGTATATTAAATAAAAGGACTCTAATAAATCATTAAGGCCTAATGCCTTTACACAAATCACAGAACCCTGGATAAACAAAACTAAAGCCTGCTGGTACTTGGTGCTAGTATAATTTCTACCAGTTTCTCTATTTCCAGAGTAGAAAGAAAATGAGGATTATCATGGGTCCCTCCTGGCCTAAAGCTTCTTCAGCTATCACCTCCTTTTTGACCCTACTTTGGTTCTATATCATATGTATAAAAATATTCATTATTCAATATGTCATATGGCTCTGAAATTATTTTATATGTCTGTTTTCTTTAAAAAAAAAAGGGGGGGGGATTGTTTTTTGTTTTTGTAGATCTCAATGCCCTGAACAATGCAGAGCCTAGCACACAGTAGGCCCTCTATAGATGCTTGTCAGAATGAACTAGCGTGTGCTCACATTGAATTTTTGCTGTTTCACATTTATGCATGTATAAAACACAGCCATTTTTGTAGACCAATTACCCAAAGTCCTAGGGGAAAATATGGACCATTCCTTTATGAAACCATAGATGCTCATTAGTAAACTGGAGTTTACTTAAAAGGCAACAACACAATGTGAAGTGTGGCAATACACAGACACCATCTTAATGCATAGTCTAGGTATGAAATTTTTAGATTAATGCTGGATTTTAATATACAGATAAAACATCAATACAAAAGAATGCACCAATATCTTTAAAATGCAATTAAAGATGTAACTGTGTCAAATTGCTGCAGTGAGCTCAAGTTAGATAACAGTGAAAATTTCAGATTGTATCATCCTATCAAAAGGTCCTAGTATGAGGGCAATCCTGAAGGCTATGCTTTTAATCACAAGAGACTGTGGTAGAGAAAATGTTTTTCTATTAGGAGGACAAAAGCATAATAACTCTTTCCAACAGGGATGTTGAATATCAAGCCCAAGAAAAAACTCAAGGAATAAATTGGACAGTTAATTCAGTAAATGCACACGGGGTGAAAAGATGAGTAGCCATAGAATCAAGTATGTAAAGATACTACCTCCTAAATAGGTTTTGAGGTTTCCAGTAGGCAATACAGTAGATAAAATTTCCCTTACAATTAGGCCAACAGGGTAGCTAACTGCTTATCCTATTAAGAAGACAACCGCGCTATCCAATGGTTACTATTCAGGGGGAGATGGAGGAGAGGAAAGGAGCCCCCTTCTGGTTTGCACTTCTACAGGACAATTCATTTGTGTAAGACCCAGTTACTCATTCAAAGCTAGTATTCAAATCACCATTCTTAATTATAACTGTTGGCTGTAGTGAATAATCTGTGGATGGTTTTGAGTTGCTGCCAAAGATATATTTCCAGGAGACAGGGGAATGGGGGAGCAAAAAATAAGCTTTATGGGAAGAGAAGCTCATTTCCCATAAATGATAAATCAATCCATTATATTTGTGATAATCAATGCCCTGGATCCTCTTCATGTCGTGGTGGGAAGAAGGAAAACCTTAGTGGCTAATCATTATTAATTCATTCATGGCACTAATATTAATCATGAAGAGCTAATGTGATATTAATGTGACTGTAATACAGGCTTCAATAAGAATTTCACTCTAGAATAGAAACACGGTATAGATTTTGTTTTCTAACTTAGTTACCTAACAAGTGCTTTTTAAAGATTTAAGGGAAGAAGGAAACATCTGACATGCTCTCGACCTGAGTATGGAACCAGGAGGAATTATACTGAGGGTTCACTCATAAATTTTCTGGTTGGCATAAGGGTTGTCGGAGTCAGTCAGCACTTCTGACGTTGAAATGTTCTTCCAGGAAATACGTATTGCTGACTGCTGGGGCAGCAGTCGCAGCACAGTCAGGTTTCTCGGAATAGAATCTAATCCCTAATGGTGCCTGTCATTTCTTGAAAGGAGTTTGAGGGGGATGAACAAGTAGGGCAATAAAGCCTGACTTCCAATTTTGAATTTAAGAACCTTTTCTGGAATGACTTTAGTCCAGTCTCTTCAAATGTGTAATAGGATTCACTTCTGAAAAGGCAAAAACCATCTCAATTCAATAGAGTCAGTGCTTCAGAAATCAAGGAAAACGTGATCAATGTCCATTCCTGCTGTCTTAGCCCTAGGGCAGGCCACCATCTTATTGGAAAAACTCAACAGCTGGGTGATCTGGCAAACATTTCAGGCGGTAGAAGCAAATAAGGTCCAACACAATCTGACTCACCTCACTTATCTCTTACTGCTTGCATTAAAGGAGCAGCTAAGAACTCCTCACAAGAATCACATTGTTTCTTGCCTCCTTGCTTTGTTCATGTCAACTTCTCTGCCTAGAACCCCCTTCTTTCCGATCCACAGACTAGCTTCCTCCTCCTATTTTAAAATTCCAGTCCAGCATCCCTCCCTCCAGGAAGTCTTCTCTGCTACTTCCTTGCCCTGACTCATTTCTATGCTTGCTGAAATTTCTGGGTGCACGTTTATTGGAATGTCTCACTACATAGTTCAAATGACCATTTTTCCATTCTTCCCCTAAATATGAATTACTCAACACTTAGGTGTATTTCTTATTTATTCTTTCTAACCTCAGCACTTAACTGAACACCTGCCACATAGTAGAGAACTCAAAAATGTTAAATGAGCAAATTACTTGAATACATGAACAAGTATGTTAACAATATGTTTGAACATAAATCTTCATTTTAAGATTTATGTCATACCAGGCACATCAGTAAGTGCTCACATAATATTTTCCAGCATACGTCTTCAATCTGTTGACTGTTTTACAATTTCTTCATCTTTTTTTTCCTTAGTAATCCCTAATGTCACCCTTTTTCTAATTCAGACAAGTCTCTGCAGCCCAGTGTAAGGTTACACTACTATTCATTTCATCTTTTCTTCTGATGGTTATGTTTGGGAGAAAAATCTTATGGATGTTTCTTCCTGATGTAATCTATGATTTCTCCATCTACAAAACTGAAAAACTAATAATAACTAGAACTAAGTCTTGTGACATGGTGTGACAGACCAGAGGTGTTGCTGTAAAGTCACACTACTAAACATCAGGCCTCTTCCTTTTTCATATTTCTGATAGATTTTGATATATTTTGGAACAAAATAGAAGGAGGGATAAAAGAGGGATAAAATATTTTTCTCTTTTGGGTCAGTGTTCTAATTTTCAATTATATATGTGTGTAACTTCCCACAAATTTATAATTTCATAGATTCTCTTTAGGCTCCTCAAATTTGACACCTCTAGAAAACTGGAGAGCCTCAAACACTTTCCTCTGTTCCCTATGAAAGTCACTCATGGTGGCACTGTCTCAGTGATGGAAGGCGAGAGGTCTTAGTCCATCATGGCTTCCTTTCAGCTCCTACGTGTGCGCATCTGGAGTGCTATCACTTCCACTTTCAAAATCCCTTTTGAATAATTCGTTTCCTTCCCACCTCCAGGGCCTCTGTCTTCTCATTTTTCATTCACCTTATGCAGTTGCTCCTGAACTAGCCCTGCCTTCCAGGCCACCTTCCCTCTTTCATGTCCTCCCCACTCAAAAACAGTTATTTAATTACATCACGCCCCTGCTTAGGACCTTTAAGTTGCTCAGTATAGGACTAGTTCTGAAGTCCTTAGGGTAATACTCATGGTCTTTTCCAATTCATCCTTCAAACACACTTCCAAGTTTATATCATGGAGTTGAAACTCATTCTCTTTCCTCTGGCACATTTGGAATCCCAGTAGTTTATACTGGCTCAGTGGTAAAGAATCTGCCTGCCAGTACAGGAGACAAGGTTTGACCTTTGGGTGGGGAAGAACCCATGGAGAAGGAAATGGCAACCCACTTAGTATTCTTGCCTGGAAAAATCCCATGGACAGAGAAATAGGCTATAGCGGAAGGCTATAGTCCACGGGGTCACCAAAGAGTCAGGCATGACTCAATGACTAAACAACAACAAATAACAAAAGTTTATACTGAGGATGGTCTGGGACGGCAGGAATTAAATATTTGTAAAGGGCCAAGGGTTATGCTGGGTCTTGTGTGTGTTGTCTCCTCCTATTCTACAAGAACTCCATGAAGAGGCCATTAACTTCTTCTATTTTAAAAATGCAACAGTAACAAACCATGGCCCAGAAGAGTTCCAATCCATATTTCCTAAATGATTGAGGTGGCATTCAGCCTGAGATCCACCTGCCTCTACGGTCTTTCTGCAATACCATGCTGACTGGTGTTTCTCAGAAGTGCTTTTTGTCTGCACTTGTATGCTCTTTTCAAGGGGATTTTCTTCTTTCTGTAATATCTGTGTCCATTTTTCCTATTCTACCTGTTAATCTGTTTATATTTAGCTTTTAGCGCCTATATTTCATATAATTCTTTTTATGAAATTTGCTTCATTTTCTTTTCTCTCTTGATGCTTCACACATAAATCTGTCCTATTGCTTATTCCATTCAATTGCAATTGTAATTACCAAACTGTGCCATTTTCAGTGTCAAGGAGAACATCTTACAAACATTTATTTGGAATCTCACACCTTATATAAACATCTGGCACATAAGAACTTTAAATATACTTTAAGCTAAGTGAGAGTGAATGTGTTTCTAAAATGAAGGTATGAGGTTCATATCTTTCTCTGAAAATTTGGATGTAAAAGACATATAAATTTCATTTATTCTATTTCTAAATCAATTTTTGATCATATTAAATCTTCCTCCAAGTCTCCATCCTACTGGACTAACGATAAATTAATTTTGTCATTTTGGAAGTCCTCAAATCTACAAATTTTATGAGGTGCACAAAAGTTGGCAAACAGAATAAAAACTTTTTTTAAACTGTTATGGCTACCTTAGGTTTTTCCACTGTCCAACCTACATGTCCCTGTGGACAGGTCATCCTGCTAAATTGTGTCAAGCCTCAACAGGGCAACTTTCCTGAGGCTGAGAAATCTAGTACCTGGAGTCATGCACTATATGCAGGACTTGGTCATCCCCCTCTGAGTTTCTGTCCCTGCAGAACACTTGTTCTTGGAGAATATACATGCTCTCTACCTGCTTTCACAGCCCATCTCCTCCCCAGTCAAGCTAGAACTTGCCTCTACCACTCCCCTCAACATAACCCTTTCACAGAGTTAATCAGCTGATGCTTTCAGAAAAAGAAAAAACAAGCAAGAGTCAAGTTTGGTTCAGTTGACTTCTGCTTTAGACCCCAGAACACAATCACTGAATGGGGTAAGCAAACACAGAGGCCTTAGCTACTTTCTTTAAATGAGAGAACAAGGAAAAGGGAATAGATGTTTGAGAGCGCTTATTCTTTCTTATTCCTCTCAACTGTGAAAGCACAAGTTCATATCTTAAAAACATATCTTGCCATAATGTCTATACACTTGTTTTAGATATTATGTTGTATATCATTTGAGGGGGAATGGCTGTCTAGTGTATAGTTTAAACATGAACTCTGGAGCCAGTGCTTTAGATTCAAATTCCTGTTCTATTACTTAACTAGCTTATCTGTGTCTTTATTCACCTACTTATAAAATACAAATAATAACAGCACCTTCTTCATGAGGCCATGTGACTGCTAAATTAGTTCATGTATGCAAAGGCCTGGGCTTCCCTGGTGGCTCAGAGGTTAAAGTGTCTGCCTCCAGTGCGGGAGACCCGGGTTCGATCCCTGGGTCGGGAAGATCCCCTGGAGAAGGAAATGGCAATCCACTCCAGTATTCTTGCCTGGAGAATCCCATGGACAGAGAAGCCTAGTACATTACAGTCCCGGGGTCGCAAAGAGTCGGACACGACTGAGCGACTTCACCTTCACCTTCACCTTCACCTTCATGCAAAGGCCTTACAATAATGCCTAGCACATAGTTAGTTCCATATATGGGTAAGTCAACATTTTTGTCACTATGTTCTTTAGGTACCTAATCCAGTATTTCATCTCAAGACATTTTAGCTCTTCTAAATATCAGTTCAAATTTCCAAATGGATGCTGAAACTATTTCTAAGCATTTGCTGACATCAAAACTCACATATTAAAACCCAAACTATCATTCCATCCAAACAAACTCTATTCTCATTAACTTTATTTTTTTACTTTTCCAAGGCCTTCAGAGCAAGTCAGTGAATCCTACTGAATCTCTAATCACTTTCATTTTCACCATCACCGCTAGTTGAGACCTAATTACAGTAAGCTCTCAGTATTGTTGGGTTCCACGTCCAAGACTCAACCACAAATAAAAAACATTCAGATAAAAGTCCAGAAACTTCCAAAAAGCAAAACTTGAATTTGCCAGCCTGGCAACAATTTACATAGTATTTACGGTGTATTCACAACTATTTACATAGTATTTACATCGTATTAGGTATAAGTAATCTAGAGATGATTTAAACTATACAGGAGGATGTGTGTAGGTTATATGCAAATACTATGCTATTTTATTTAAGGGACTTGAACATCAATACATTTTGGTATTTGAGGGGTCTTGGAGCCAATCCTATATGGATGTAGAGGGATGACTATACATACATATCAGATGAAACAGTATATGATTTCTTCTAATTAGAAAGTATTTCAAACTGAATGAAAATAAAAACACAATATTATCAATTTGTAGGATTTCATTTAAACAGTACTGAGGGGAAACATATAACATAAATACCTATATTCTAAAAAGAGAACACTCTCAAATTAATGATTGCATCTTTAATAAATTATAAAAAGAGAAACACAAAAGGCCTAGAAAAGTCAAAACAATTTTGATAAAGAACAGAGCTAGAGGAATTTTTTAAAAAATAAACAAACTAGTGAATAAAATGAAGAAAAAGCCAACTTACAGATGTAAAGGACAAACATGATTATCAGTGGGGAGAAGAGAGGAGGGGCAGTATAGGATTAGGGGGAAAAAAAGAGTTATTATGAGATTACATGAAATCATCTGTGTGAAACTTTTGAAAACTGTAAAGCATTATAGAGTTTAAAGAATATTTTATTCAGTTAAAAAACCATTAAAATAAAAACAAAGTTAAACCAAAGAGGAGATAAGTGATAATACAGATCAGAACATAAATCAATTAAATAGAAAACAAAAATATCAGTGAAACCAAATTCTCTTTCTGTGGGATCAACGAAAGTGATAAACTTTGAGTCAACAGGAGTAAAAGAGAGAAGCACAAATGACCAATATCAAGAATGAGAGAATGATCTTCACTACATATTAGACATTAAAGTGATACAAAGGAAAGGTGGTGAATAATTCTATGCCAATAACTTCAATAATTCAGAGGAAATGAACAAATTATTTGAAAAGTACAAACTACCAAAACTCATACAAGAAGAAATAGATAACCTGAACACCTGTATATCCATTAAGAAATTGATTTTTCTGTTTAAAATATTTTTTTCTCAAGAAAATTTCAGGCCCAGATGACTTCACTGATGAATTCTATCAAATATTTAAGGGAGATAAAAATACCATTTCTACACAAATTCTTCCAGAACATTGAAGGAATGCTTCCCAGCTTATTTTATGAGTCTATCACTGCCCTTATATCAAAACCAGAAAGAAATCATATGAGAAAAGAAAACTATAACAATAACTTCATTTATATAAAGGTATGTTTAAAATTACATAGATCTAAAATTACAAAGACACTCCTTGGAAGAAAAGTTTTGACCAACCTAGATAGCATATTGAAAAGCAGAGACATTACTTTGCCAACAAAGGTCCATCTAGTCAAGGCTATGGTTTTTCCTGTGGTCATGTATGGATGCAAGACTTGGACTGTGAAGAAAGCTGAGTGCCAAAGAACTGATGTTTTTTTTTTTTTTTTTTTTTAATTTTTATTTTTTTAGTTTGTTTTGCTTTACAATACTGTATTCGTTTTGCTACACATCGACATGGATCAGCCACGAGTGTGCATGAACTCCCAATCCCGACCCCCACCTCCCCGCTCCCACCCCACACCCTCTCTCTGGATTATCCCCATGCATCAGAACTGATGCTTTTGAACTGTGGTGTTGGAGAAGACTCTTGAGAGTCCCTTGGACTATAAGGAGATCCAACCAGTCTATTCTGAGGGAGATCAGCCCTGTGTGTTCTTTGGAAGGAATGATGCTAAAGCTGAAACTCCAACACTTTGCCACCTCATGCAAAGAGTTGACTTGTTGAAAAAGACTGATGCTGGGAGGGATTGAGGAGGAAAAGGGTATGATAAGAGGATGAGATGGCTGGATGGCATCACTGACTCGATGGACATGAGTCTGAGTGAACTCCGGGAGACAGTGATGGACAGGGAGGCCTAGCGTGCTATGATTCATGGGGTCACAAAGAGTCAGACACGACTGAGTGACTGAACTGAACTGAAAATTACAAAGATATAAAAATATTCTAAACACACATTTAGCAATTCAGATCCAAAAAAAAAATATAAAGGGGATAAAATGAATCATGAAAGGTAGAGTTTATTTCAGGAATGCAAGTGTGGTTTAATACTCAAAAAAAGAATCAACATAATCTACTGTATTAATAGGCTAAACATGAAAAACTACTATGATCTTCTTCTTAGGCATAGAAAAGGCATTGAAAAAAAAAATTTCCCTTGTGGCTCACCTGGTAAAGAATCTGCCTGCAGTGTGGGAAACCTAGGTTCGATCCCTGGGTTGGGAAGATCCTCTGGAGAAGGGAAAGGCTACCCACCCCAGTATTCTGGCCTGAAGAATTCCATGGACTGTAGAGTCCATAGGGTGACAAAGAGTCAGACATGACGGAGAGAATTTCATTTCACTTCACTGCTACCACCAACATACCACTTAGCGGTGGGAAACTCTGCTTTCCCATTTAGGAACAAAACAAGAATGTCTTTTTCACTTTATTCAACATTCTCTTAGAGGTTCTAGCTAGTATAACAAGGAAAGAAAAGGCATCTAGATAGGAAAGGGAGCAGTATCACTGGCTTTATTCACAGATGACATGACTTTCTATGTAAAAACTCCACTGCAATCTATAAAAAGGCTACGAGAACCATTAAGTGAGTATAGCAAAGTGACAGTTTACAGGATCAATATTCAAGTATCAATTTTATTTTTATGTATTGAATGAAATGAATGGAAGTCGCTCAGTCGTGTCTGACTCTTTGCGACCCCATGGACTGTAGCCTACGAGGCTCCTCTCTCCATAGCATTTTCCAGGCAATATTACTGGAGTGGATTGCCATTTCCTTCTCCAAAGGATCTTCCCAACCCAGGGATCGAACCCAGGTCTCCCGCACTGTAGACAGACGCTTTACCGTCTGAGCCACCAGGGAAGTCTATGAACTACTGTTTATCAGCTTTTTCTTTTATGTATTAAGAACAAACAATTGGAAATTAAATTTTATAAACTACCATTTACAATAGCATCAAAACCATAAAATATGTAAGGATAATTCAACCAAAAATGTGCATTAATCTGTAACCTGAAAATTACAAAATGTCACTGACAGAAAAGTAAAGGTGATGTAATTAGAGAAATTTACCTTGCTTATGGATAGGAAAATGTAATCTCACCAAGATATCAAATCTCCCTAAACTGATCCATAGATTATCTAGACAGTCATGACTATTCTAACTTGCCTTTGACAAGGATACTCATGTCATGAACATGTATCTGTCAAAATATACACTTTAAATTTGTGAAACTTCTTTACAAGGGCTTCCCTGGTAGCTCAGCTGGTAAAGAATCTTCCTGAAATGCAGGAGACTCCAGTTCAATTCCTGGGTCAGGAAGATATCCTGGAGAAGGGATAGGTTACCCACTGCAGCATTCCGGCCTGGAGAATTCCATGGACTGTGTAGCCCACAGGGTCGCAAAGAGTTGGACATGACTGAGTGACTTTCACTTCACTTCTTTCAAGTCACTAATAACCTTAATAAAGCTGTTTAAAAAAATTATCTTTTTTATTTTTTTAGTTTGTTTTGCTTTACAATACTGTATTCGTTTTGCTACACATCGACATGGATCAGCCACGAGTGTGCATGAACTCCCAATCCCGACCCCCACCTCCCCGCTCCCACCCCACACCCTCTCTCTGGATTATCCCCATGCATCAGAACTGATGCTTTTGAACTGTGGTGTTGGAGAAGACTCTTGAGAGTCCCTTGGACTATAAGGAGATCCAACCAGTCTATTCTGAGGGAGATCAGCCCTGTGTGTTCTTTGGAAGGAATGATGCTAAAGCTGAAACTCCAACACTTTGCCACCTCATGCAAAGAGTTGACTTGTTGAAAAAGACTGATGCTGGGAGGGTTGAGGAGGAAAAGGGTATGATAAGAGGATGAGATGGCTGGATGGCATCACTGACTCGATGGACATGAGTCTGAGTGAACTCCGGGAGACAGTGATGGACAGGGAGGCCTAGCGTGCTATGATTCATGGGGTCACAAAGAGTCAGACACGACTGAGTGACTGAACTGAACTGAAAATTACAAAGATATAAAAATATTCTAAACACACATTTAGCAATTCAGATCCAAAAAAAAAATATAAAGGGGATAAAATGAATCATGAAAGGTAGAGTTTATTTCAGGAATGCAAGTGTGGTTTAATACTCAAAAAAAGAATCAACATAATCTACTGTATTAATAGGCTAAACATGAAAAACTACTATGATCTTCTTCTTAGGCATAGAAAAGGCATTGAAAAAAAAAATTTCCCTTGTGGCTCACCTGGTAAAGAATCTGCCTGCAGTGTGGGAAACCTAGGTTCGATCCCTGGGTTGGGAAGATCCTCTGGAGAAGGGAAAGGCTACCCACCCCAGTATTCTGGCCTGAAGAATTCCATGGACTGTAGAGTCCATAGGGTGACAAAGAGTCAGACATGACGGAGAGAATTTCATTTCACTTCACTGCTACCACCAACATACCACTTAGCGGTGGGAAACTCTGCTTTCCCATTTAGGAACAAAACAAGAATGTCTTTTTCAACTTTATTCAACATTCTCTTAGAGGTTCTAGCTAGTATAACAAGGAAAGAAAAGGCATCTAGATAGGAAAGGGAGCAGTATCACTGGCTTTATTCACAGATGACATGACTTTCTATGTAAAAACTCCACTGCAATCTATAAAAAGGCTACGAGAACCATTAAGTGAGTATAGCAAAGTGACAGTTTACAGGATCAATATTCAAGTATCAATTTTATTTTTATGTATTGAATGAAATGAATGGAAGTCGCTCAGTCGTGTCTGACTCTTTGCGACCCCATGGACTGTAGCCTACGAGGCTCCTCTCTCCATAGCATTTTCCAGGCAATATTACTGGAGTGGATTGCCTTTCCTTCTCCAAAGGATCTTCCCAACCCAGGGATCGAACCCAGGTCTCCCGCACTGTAGACAGACGCTTTACCGTCTGAGCCACCAGGGAAGTCTATGAACTACTGTTTATCAGCTTTTTCTTTTATGTATTAAGAACAAACAATTGGAAATTAAATTTTATAAACTACCATTTACAATAGCATCAAAACCATAAAATATGTAAGGATAATTCAACCAAAAATGTGCATTAATCTGTAACCTGAAAATTACAAAATGTCACTGACAGAAAAGTAAAGGTGATGTAATTAGAGAAATTTACCTTGCTTATGGATAGGAAAATGTAATCTCACCAAGATATCAAATCTCCCTAAACTGATCCATAGATTATCTAGACAGTCATGACTATTCTAACTTGCCTTTGACAAGGATACTCATGTCATGAACATGTATCTGTCAAAATATACACTTTAAATTTGTGAAACTTCTTTACAAGGGCTTCCCTGGTAGCTCAGCTGGTAAAGAATCTTCCTGAAATGCAGGAGACTCCAGTTCAATTCCTGGGTCAGGAAGATATCCTGGAGAAGGGATAGGTTACCCACTGCAGCATTCCGGCCTGGAGAATTCCATGGACTGTGTAGCCCACAGGGTCGCAAAGAGTTGGACATGACTGAGTGACTTTCACTTCACTTCTTTACAAGTCACTAATAACCTTAATAAAGCTGTTTAAAAAAATTTCAAAAACCTCCCCAATGGCTCTCCATACTTCTCATGTGATAAAATGGAAGGTTTTTAGTGGTTAAAAAAAAAAAAAAAATGGGCTTTAGGATTTTCCTACCAGCTAAATCACTTTCACTTCTTTGAGTATGGGTTCTCCCATCTGTAGAGCAGACATAATGTCTGGCTGAAATGATTGTTGTTATAAGTAATTATAGCATCCTATTTAAAGTGTCTAGGATAGTAAATGATATCTAGATTTAAAATACCTTAAATGCAAGGTAACAAGTGTAAACAGTCATCAGCGATTGCCTTAGAGACCTGTCCTATTTAAAAAGAAGAGACTAGGGCATAAAAGAACTACTGTACGTTCCTTAGTTCACATTCTGCCTAGGGCTCATTCTGAGTTTATGTCACTTAATAATTTATAGAACCTTATGCTACATACAATTTTAAAACTTGTGAATGATCACAATGAAGTCCATGATTTGGTAACAATACCTGAACTTTCATACCCTTTCCTAGGCAAGTATTTGTTCACAAAATTGCAACCTTATCTGTTGAGAGGTAACTCTTGCCATCGACTTTTTAAAAAATGCATGAATCTCAACCTAAAACAAATTTGATAGACCATAAATGCCATTTGAAATGTACAGTTTTCTTTAAAACTTAACATGTATCTCTGAACTTCCGCAGTTGAGCGTAACTAGGTTTATGACTGTGGGCAAGTCCACAACATTTCTAGATCTCTGTTTCTTCATGTTTATAGAGCAAGGCTTGGATTATATGACTTCCAAGATCTTTTTCTGCTTTCAAAATGAATTGCTGGGATAATATATGATGAATTATTTGAATTCTCGAGGATTATGAATTAATCTTGGATATTTTGAAGCATATTGTTGAATATTTAATTTTATAATGATCATTAAAATACATCTGTGTTTTATCACAGAGCATTATTACAAGCTTATGGAGATATTTTCTTTTTTGGATAATTTGGATCAGCAGAAAATTCAGAGCTCTCAAAATTGGAGAAAGACTGGATCCACTGATACCGCCTTCATGAAGTCTGAAGAATATCATTGTTTTAAAATAAATGTCAGTGAAAAGGGCCAAAGAGTGGTATGGATTGGATTATATTATAGTTACATTAATTGCTTTTTTTCCTCTTTCAAGTATACACATTGAAAAATAGAAAATATTTTTTTAGTTTGTTGTACTTGGAATATTTACTTCAGAACACCCAGTTTTACTCTATCTCAGAAGATGACAGGATAAAGTGTATTCATATTAAAGCTGGATTTCTCAATAGCCTGCATTTTATTTTGGGTTACAAATTTTGGGAAAGAAAAGAACATTGGTAAATAGGATCGATTTGTGTGTGTGCACATTTGGGTGTTACTGCCAAGATTTTAAAAGAAAAATAATAGCCAATAAAATAGGCAATTTTGTGGTCCTACCTAAGGTTTTTTGTCTCATACCTAAGGATTTATCTTTAAAAAGCCATTGTTCTTTGTCTGCTTGCCTAATACATGTATGCATGTATGTTCTAGTAAAAGCTGTAAATATGCTTGCTGAATATAATGCTATAGGAATTCGCAACAGAAAATTTAGACATAATGGTGTCTCTACTACTTTGAGGATAATATCAGGGATAATGAACTTGCATATTAGTAAACAAAAATACTCCTGTACGTTTACATATCCACATTTGTATGTGGTGTGTGTGTATATATACACACACACATAGAGAGGCACACAGACACCTACATACACTGAGAATATTTCAAAAGAAACTTGTCAAAATCACAATAGAAGTTTAAGAGAGCACTCACAAAATTTCCAAATCTCTGGATAATACCCAGAATAATTTTTTTAAGAAATGGAAAAATAATTATAAAACATATTGTGCTAATAAATCAGAAAAGGCGCTTGAAATAATCTCATAAAATGTTATAGCTTAAATAATGCCCTTCATCAGTATTCTTTGTTTAACATTTTATGTTTATTGATAAATGAAGATGCATTTAAATAATTCAAAGAAAACATTAGCTGCAAGCAAGGAATTAATAATTGATAGGACTGGAAGGACTCTTTTCACTTGGGAAATAGATAATATTAGCTTAATGTGGGGCTGTAGGAACAGAGGAAATGTAATGGATCTGCCTGCTTTAAACTGATGATGGTTATTGTGGTCTAAAAGTTGCTACAAAGGCAAAAGCGGGACAGCTCGGCAAGTGCAATAGATTTCACTCATAGGAGCTGACAGTGCAAATTGCGGTCTGATGTGTCAGATTTATACATGGGAGGAGACCTAATGATCACGACATAGACTAAGGAGATAAGAAAAAAAATAAAATGCGAGTTAAAATAATTGGAAAACGGAAAGAAAAAACCCTTTGAACATATCCTGATGTTAAAAATAAGAAAAGATTTTCCTTTTCTCCATCACTATGTTTGAGGATGGAGGCCAGTTAGAATGTAGCTACCTTGCTTTTGATCAGAAACACCCATCATAAGGTTTGAGTTAGAGTCTCACGGCAACTCAGGCAGGGGCTCCAGCTGCACATGTGCAATGCCAGCATCTTTGGAGGGTCATGAGAGAAGAACACCCTCAGAGAGAAGAGGCACATATGTTGGCTATTTTCATCTCACCTGTATTTGTCCTTCTCCAAATACTAAAGAAAATTGAGTCATACACATCTGGGAGCTCCAGAGGCCATTAATTTTGCTCAGTCTTCTCCCTCTCCTCCTTCACTCCCAGTCTCCGGGAGAGAGAGTTCTCTTTGACTGTGCCCATTTAAAGTTCAGATTACTCCCTGGTAAATTCATCTTTTCCATTGGGAAGGATGCCTCAATTTTCTAATCTGGCATAATTTAAATGTATGTCTTTAATAGTTATATTTAACCCATCTTGGCCCAAAAGGACCTCTAAATACAATCAGTCATTTCAGAAAGCATCTCTCAAATTTGTCACTTTTGCTTTAGAATATTAATTTCCAAAAAAACGCAAATTTGGAATTAGTTTCAAAAAAATTATCTCTTTGCTAAAATTTCAGCCACTTACAAAGTCTATGATGTGGAATTTCAAGTTTTTGTACATACTCAATTTTAAGGAAACAACTATACATATTCTGATTAAATCTTAAAGATCAACATCCTTCTCTTCTCATTCCTACTCTTCACACAAAACTCAGAAAAGAAACCATATAAAGACAAGAAAGGCAAAATAAATCTATATTTTCCCCCAAAGTTCAGTTTCTTCATTTGAAAAGGAAAAAGAAGTAGAATAAAGTCATATCCTCAGATACCTCCCCAGGCCCCAGGCAGGCTAAATAAAAGGGCGAAGTGAGCTAGATGAAGAGGGAAAAGCAAAATGAAGAAAGAGTGAGAACTCATGTTGCTTAAGAGCTCTAAGTTATTGCCATGCACAAATATGGATTAAGTATTGCAATGTATTTGATTTTCAAGAGAAATAAGAAATGTGATTTTTATTCTCTGTATGGCATCTCACCAGCTTGAAATGTGAGACCAAATTCAAATAACTTGCTTGAATTGGTCCATGTTATACAGAGCAAAGAGACATGCCAGCATGACCATAAGTCAAGGGAGTGGATCCAGCCAGAAACTCTGGTGCATATTGAAGGGCCCTCTTGCCTTCTCACTTAGGCATGAACTCACTTCCACTAGAAGTCTCCCATTTGTGCAGACTAAAATCTATCATTTTCATCATTGCTTTATTTTGGAAGCCAGTTTTCCTGTGGTTAGCAGACACCAGGCTAATTAGAACTTTATGTGACATTGCATTTTCAAATTTTTCTTAAAATTAAGTTTTAAACTGATTATGAAGAATATCTGCTTAGTGTTGAAAGCACAGAAATTATCCGTAATTCCACCGTCTCAGAGCAACCACTGTTAGCAGTTTAGTGTATTGCTTTTTCTTTTATTTTCCTATATATGTGCATCAAGTTTTTATATATACTCAATTCTATCAATCCCTGGGTCAGAAAGATCCCCTGGAAAAGGGATAGGCTACTCATGACAGTATTCCTGGACATCCTTGGTGGCTCAGATGGTAAAGAATCTGCCTGCTATGCAGGAGACCTGGATTTGATCCATGGGTTTGGAAGATTCCCTGGAGGAGGGCATGGCATCCCAGTCTAGTATTCTTTCCTGGAAAATTCCCAGGGACAGAGGAGCCTGGCAGGCTACAATTCATGGGGTCACAAAGAGTTGGACATGACTGAGCGATTAAGCACAGCACACAGCAAGGGAACAACTATACATTACGTAATTTCTTGTGGTTAAATCTTACAGATTTAATGGCAATCCACTCCAGTACTCTTGCCTGGAAAATCCCATGGACAGAGGAGCCTGAGAGGCTACAGTCCATGGGGTCGCAAAGAGTCGGACAGACTGAACGACTTCACTTCACTATATAGTAACTAAAATCATAATGTTTATTTAGTTCTATTGCAACACTATTCTTAAATGTTATGAATTCTGGCATACATACTAAAAGCACTTTTAGAAAAGGATATTACTGATTGCATAGCTTTTAAAAATTTTTCTAAGACCTAGATCTGATTCCTTAATAATTGGAATTGAAATAATAATTGAAATACTCAGACATAAAAAAGAATAAAATTGATAGTTACAAATACATTAATTGACTCAGAAGGTATTATGCTTAGTGAAATGAGTCAGACAGAAAAAAATACTGCGTGATATCACATGTGGAACTAAAAAAATTAAACTAGCAAACTTCACAGAAAGAAACAGACTCACAGATATAGAGAACAAGAGACAGGCAAGCAACAGATTCAAGTATAAACTCACTGCAGATGGTGACTGCAGCCAGAAAATTAAAAGATGCTTGCTCCTTGGAAGAAAAATTATGACCAACCTAGACAGCATACTAAAGAGCAGAGATGTTACTTTGCCAACAAAGGTCTGTCTAGTCAAGGCTATGGTATTTCCAGTAGTCACATATGGATGTGAGAGTTGGACCATAAAGAAAGTTGAATGCTGAAAAATTGATGCTTTTGAACTGTGGTGTTGGAAAAGACTCTTGAGAGTCCCTTGGACTGAAAGGAGATCCCACCAGTCCATCTTAAAGGAAATCAGTCCTGAATATTCACTGGAAGAACTTATGTTGAATCTGAAACTCCAATACTTTGGCCACCTGATGCAAAGAATTGATTCATTTGAAAAGACCCTGATGCTGGGAAAGACTGAAGGCAGGAGGAGAAGGGGATGACAGATGATGAGATGGTTGGATCGCATCACTGACTTAATGGACATGAGTTTGAGTAAACTCCAGGAATTGGTGATGGACAGGGAAACCTGGCGTGCTGTGGTCCTTGGGGTCACAAAGAGTCAGACACGACTGACTAAATTGAACTGAACTACAAATAAAATAAATAAACTGCATGGTATATTATAAGGTACAAGGAACATACCAATATTCTATAACTATAAATGGAGTATAACCTTTAAATATTGGGAATCACTATGTTATACACTTCAAATTTATATAATATTGTAAATCAATTTTACCTGCATTAAAAAATATTCTCCTAAAACCTAGATCTGATATCTAAATAATTATCTTTGTTGAGGCCAATAAGTTTTATGCTAACCAATGAGGAAGCAAGTTAGAATTGGTGTAGGTCATTATGGCATGTTATGGACAACCAGCTTACAGATGTACAGGACAAATTTAAGATCAATTAGGGAGCAATGACAAAGAATGTTCAAACTACCACACAATTGCATTCATTTCTCATGCTAGCAAGGTGATGCTAAAAACCCAAGTTAGGCTTAAGTACATGAACTGGGAATTTCCAAATGTACAAACTGGATTTAGAAAAGGCAGAGGACCCAGAGGTCAAATTGCCAACATCCGCTGGATCATAAAAAAGCAAGATAATTCCAGAAAAACATCTGCTTCGTTGACTACTTTAAAGCTTTTAACTGTGTGGATCACAACAAACTGTGGAAAATTCTTAAAAGAGATGGAATACCAGACCACCTTACCTGTCTCCTGAGGAACCAGTATGCAGGTCAAGAAGCAACAGTTAGTACCAGAAATGGAACCATAGACTGGTTCCAAATTGGGAAAGGAGTATGTCAAGGCTGTATACTGTCACCCTGCTTATTTAACTTATATGTAGAGTACATCATGTGAAATACTGGAATGGATGAAGCACAAGTTGGAATCAAGATTGCCAGGAGAAATAGCAACCTCAGATATGCAGATAATACCACCCTTATGGCAGAATGTGAAGAGGAACTAAAGAGCCTCTTGATTAAAGTAATAGAGGAGAGTGAAAAATCTGGTTTAAAACTCAACATTCAAAAATCTAAGATCATGGCATCTGGTCCTATCACTTTATGGCAAATAGAAGAGGAAAAAGTGGAAACAGTGACAAACTATTTTCTTAGGCTCCAAAATCCTGTAGATGGTGACTGCAGGCATGAAAAAAGATGCTTGCTCCTTGGAAGAAAAGCTATGACAAACCTAGACAGTATATTAAAAAGTAGAGATATTACTTTGCCAACAGATATCCACACAGTCAAAGCTGTGGTTTTTCCAGTAATCATGTATGGATATGAGAGTTGGACCATAAAGGCTGAGCACCCAAGAATTGATGCTTTCAAACTGTAGTGTTGGAGAAGACTCTTGAGAGTCCCTTGGATTTCAAGGAGATCAAACCAATCAATCTTAAAGGGAATCAGTCCTGAATATTCATTGGAAGGACTGATGATGAAGCTGAAACTCCAATATTTAGGCTAACCCAGATGCAAAGAACCAGCTCATTGGAAAAGACCCTGATGCTGGGAAAGATCAATAGCAGAAGAGAAGGGAATGCCAGAGGATGAGATGGTTGGATGATATCACTGACTCAATGCACATTAGTTTTGAGCAAGCACCAGGTGATGGTGAGGGACAGGGAAGCCTGGCATGTTGCAGTCCATGGGGTCACAAAGGATTGGACATGACTGAGCGACGAACATAAAAGGAGATCACTATTAGTTACTCATCTCCATTCTGAGCTTTCCTGTTTCTTAATAATATGTTTATTGATTCACCTATTCTTTAATCCATACATACTTTCATTTTTATGGCTTTATTTTTAATCTTGCTTTTGGTATTCTAGATGCTGCACTATGTTCTAGCAATACAGATACAACTATGACACAAACCCAAACTCTCATGAACTTTTTTAATAGGGGACACAGTTAAGGAAATGTATGACTAAAATCCCATATAAATACTAGAAGTGAAGACCTCAGAGGCTTAAAGATTTCATTTTTTTTCCTTTGATATATATTTTTAAGTTGTAAATGCAAACCTTTAATTTTTACTCTATAGTTACTAGTTTTGAAATTTCTACTCAGCTCTTGATCATATATTCATTATCATAAGCATTAAAAAAACACTTGTAAGTTCTAGTTAATTTATATTTCTATACATCCTTGCAGAATATCCATAGTCTCTGTGCTCAAGTAAGTAGTAAGTAAAGTCACTCAGTCGTGTCCGACTCTTTGTGACCCCATGGACTGCAGCTCATCAGGCTCCTCAGTCCATGAGATTCTCCAAGCAAGAATACTGGAGTGGGTTGCCATTTCCTTCTCCAGGGGATCTTCCCGACCCAGGGATCGAACCCGGGTCTCCCGCATTGGAGGCAGATGCTTTAACCTCTGAGCCACCAGGGAAGTCCTCTGTGCTCAAAGAAGTTGCATTTTAGGTAACAGTGATGTTAAATGGTTCTGATTCTAAAGTCGACGCCTTCAGACTTTTACCATTTCCAAACTCTTAGAATTTTAAATGTATTATAAAAGAATAAAATGACCAGTTAGTATTGTTTTATACAAGATTTACTTTGTTGCCTACTTAAGTGTCTTAGCTTGTACTATAGGAGAGGAATGCATTTGTTCCAGCTGAGAACAGATACAGGTTAACACTTGGAAAGCCTGTGCCCAAGAGCCCAGTAACTGAGTGTCAAGATTGGCAGCTATCTAAACTGGGGATGGCTAGAAGTGTGAGACTTTTTAATTCTGTTCAGGCTGCTACACCCAAATGCTACAATCTGGGTGGTTTATGAACAACAGAAATTTATTTCCCATAGTTCTGGAGGCTGGAAGTCTACATCGGATTTCCAGCACAGGCATATTCTGGTGAAGGCCCTTTTCCAGGTCGCATACTACCAAATTCTCAACTTCTCTGTGACCTCATGTGGTAAAAATAAGGATGGGAGTGACATGGGGTCTCTCTTATAAAAGCAATAATCCCACTTCAGGAGGGATCTACTCTCATGACTTAAGAACCTCTCAAAGGTCCCACCTTTTAATATCATCCCACTGGACATCAGGATTTCAATTTATGACTTTGGGGGAGACAAAAACATTTAGGCCATAGTAGAGCCAGAGGCACAGTGAGAAGATCAGGACTAAAAGAAGAAATCAGATTAGCCAGACCTCACCAGGTAGTATGGCGACTCTGTAGGGGGAGCAAAGGCATATACACTCCAGGACTCAGATACAATTCTGCCTGATTACTGAGTACCACCCTCCACCAATTTTTTATTCAGCTTGCAGTGCTTTCTGTATCTTGTCAAAAGAACAAAAAGCACAATTTGGTTTCTGGTTTTAGAACTTCCTACTGTTGATTATGTAATAAAAATTGATATTAAATATGATCTCCAGATAAAAGTTTCAGAAGCCCAGACATTTGCTGTGCATACTTATTTGTAAAGCAGGCATAGCACTTCCTAAGAACCATACTTACAAGCTGCTTTAAGAACTATTCGTACATAAGGAGTTTGAAATTTAAAAGCTTAACTTAAATGTTAAATAAAAATTTAACTTATTAAGAATATATTCAGAAATAAACCCACACCCACATAATCAGTTTATAACAAAGAAATCAGGAACATAAAATGCAGAAAGGACAGTATCTCCAATTAAAGTGTTGGGAATATTGGACAACTACATACAAGAAATGAAACTTCACTACTACCTCACACCAAATATATACAAAAAGTGGATTAAAGACTTGAGTGTAAAACCCGAAATCATAAAATTCCTAGAAGAAAGCAAAGGTGGTAAGCTCCTGGACGTTGGTCTCTGCAAGGATATTTTAGGTTTGACATCAAAGACAACAAAAGCAAAAATAGATAAGTGGGACAGCTTCAAACTAAAAAGTTCTTCACAGAAAACAAAACCATCAACAAAATGAAAAGGTAAATATGGAATGGGAGAGAATATTTGCAAATCTTATATCTGATGAGAGTTTAGTATCCAAAATATATAAAAATACATACAACTCAATAGCAGAAACAATCCAGTTAAAAATGGGCACAGGATCTGAATTGGCATTTTTCCCAAGAAGATATACAGATGGCCAAAATGTACTTGCAAGATGCTGAACATCACCAGGGAAATGCAAATCAAAACCATGGTGAGATATCACCTTACAACCTGGAATGGTTATTATCAAAAAGTCAAGTAATAACACAGTTGGCAAGGATGCGCCAGGAAGGGAACGCTCAAGCACTGGTAGAAATGTAAACTGATGCAGCCACTATGGAAAAAAGTATGGAAATTCCTCAGAAAATAATAGAACTACTATATGATCAACTTCTGGATATTTATCCAAAAAAAAGAAAATACTAGCTTAAAAAATATGTATCCCTATATTCACTGCAGCATTATTTACGATAGACAAGATATGGAAGCCACGTGTGTCTATCAATGCAGGAATGGATAAAGAAAATGGGGGATACACACATTTATTAGTCAGCCATAATAAAGCAAGAAATCTTGCCATTTACAACAACACGGATGAAACTTGAGGGAATTGTGCTAAATGAAATGTCAGACAGAGAAAGACAAGGATTGTGTGATCTCACTTATGAGTGGAATCTAAACCACAAGTTCACAATCACCACCACCACTCCCACAGCAATAGAGCTCATTGACAATGGAGACTGATCTTTCTCAGGGCGATGTAGTAAGTCAGGAGGTGCAAATACAGCATGGTGACTGTACTCAATAAAACTTGTATTGTGTATTTCAAAGTTGCTATGAGAATAGATCTTACAAATTCTCACCTCCAGAAAAAAAAATTTTCTAACTATGCATGGTGTTGGATGTTAACTAGATTTATTACAGCATTATTTCACAATATATGCAAATACTGAATCAATACATGTATATATACCTAATATGATATGCACCTAAAACTAATGTATAATATTTCAATTATACCTCAATTCAGGAAAGTTTCTCAAGCTATCTCAAAGTCCCGTGGACGGTGGATAGTAAATAAACAACCCCTACCTTCCGCTTACCTCCAAACTTACTGATGAGAAAAGACACGTGAAACAAGTGGAAAATAACACAAGACAAGGAAAAACTGCGTCATTAAGGTCTCATACCTCATTCTGCTCACTGGAACTTCTCTTTACAGAGAAATCTGGTACATAAAGAAATGTGTTCTAGTAAAGCCATGGTAAACATTTGAACGTGGTAAAGTTGTAAAATACTCTTACCTCAGTTCTTTATTCTTGGATGATTTCAAACTGATTGAAAGTGGTCTGTTCTACAAGCAAATCCTCATTTCTCAGCTGTCACTTTGCCTGGTGGGTTAAGTCAGGACATGTTAGGTTAACTACTGCTAGCAAAGAGGAAAGAAAGATAAAGGATAAGACACTAAAACTGAAGAGCAGAATTCAAAGTGATATCAGAAATAACCAATCAGTGGGAATGTACTGAAGTAACTCTTGAGTTGAATGCCCTACAGACATAAGGATTCCTCACACTGCACCCACTAAGGATGGGCTAAGATCACAGGGATCGCCTGAGTTTGAAATCCCAAGTAACTCAGATTCTTGCTCACAGCTGCTCACCAGTCCTTTTGTCTACATTCAGTGGTATGTATGTGTGTGTGAAAAAATCTGTCATGTCCCACTCTTTGTGACCCCATGGACTGTGCCTGCCAGGCTCCTCTGTCCATGGGCTCTCCAGGCAAGAATACTGGAGTGGGTTGCCATGCCCTCCACCAGGGGATCTTCCCAACCCAGGGATCAAACCCAGGTTTCCCGTATTGCAGGCAGATTCACTACCATCTGAGCCATCTGGGATGGTGCTGCTGCTGCTGCTGCTGCTGCTGCGTCACTTCAGTCGTGTCCAACTCTGTGCAACTGCAGAGACAGCAGCCCACCAGGCTCCCATTCCTGGGATTCTCCAGGCAAGAACACTGGAGTGGGTTGCCATTTCCTTCTCCAATGCATGAAAGTGAAAAGTGAAAGTGAAGTCGTTCAGTCAAGTCCAACTCCTAGTGATCCCATGGACTATATAGCCTACCAGGCTCCTCCATCCATGGGATTTTCCAGGCAAGAGTACTAGAGTGGGGTGCCATTGCCTTGGTAGACATGTATATAATGATGGGCTGCAGAAACTGCAGTAGCAAAAAGCAACTTTTTTTCCCCAGCCAATATGGCTCCTCTCAACACAACACTGAGTTGGATGAGCCAGCAATGACAGTAGATACATACATCTGGATTTTGTTTTTTAAACTATACATACTGCTTTTAATAGCATGATTACAGCTGTTAAGTAAGTGATGCCTCTAGATGCAAGAGGACTGCAATCAGAAGCACCCCAGCCAAGAGGCATGGGAGCAGCATGCTTTCTCATTATTGCCAGTTAGTAAGGACAGAACATATGGTCACTTCACAAAGGTGAGTTATCAACCAACAAACAGGAATCCCAGCCAAGTTTCCCAGCCAGATTCCTTCTTTTAAATTCATTTATACTCTCTATTTCTTCTTCTCTCTTATTTTGAATTATTATTTTTTTGGTTTTTTCTTTCCTAATCGGGGCAGGATATATCTTAGGAAACTCATTTCCAACCAGGAAAATAATAGGAAATCAGTGCTCAGAGTGACACCCTGCCCATAACTTATGGACAGTGAACAGCTAGCAGCTGTAACTAAACAATGTTGTCCCTGGCAATAGAACAGGCAGGCCTGGTATCAATTTGGTTCTAATGTTTAGTAGTTGGGTGGTCTTAGGGATGTCATAGAACCTTATTTTACCCAAGAATCTTCAGCTATAAAATGAGTAAGCCCCATCTCAAAGTCTGCTGTAAGGATTAAGTAAAACAGTGGCTCTGGCAAGACCAGCATTATGCCTGCCACTGACATGTAGTCAAGAAGGACTGTTATTGATATTAATCTTAAAATGGCATTTTTTTAAATTTTCTGGTGATAATACAGAGCTTCAGAGAATTCTGACTGTAACTAAGGGGCCTTAAAGTGAAAGCAATTCCATTTTCTTTTCTCTAAAATGAAGACAGCTCCTAGAGATTCCCAGCCCAGCAGCCCCTGCTCCCTCATGAGAATGGCCCCACGCCCTTCCCTAGCTGAAGAGTTAGACCACACTCACCCTGTTGGCAGTCCAGCAGATCCAACCTTTGCCACTGGGGTTGATATTTATTGGCACCAGCCCCTCCACCTCGTAGCTGAGAGGGTCAGAGCAGAAGGAAATCCTTTATTTGGTTTCCAGAGGCCACTGATGACCAAATGACTACAGCTGGGAACATTCCTGGGGTCCACTTTCAGCTATTCTTATCTGCCTCCTTACCTGGATCCTTTTGAATGCTTCCATTTCTTAGAATCTATGCCTATATCACTATTTTCCACCCTCCCAATATAACTTTGAAGATGTTGCTGTTTTAAGACTGAAGATAAAGAACCTTAAATTTAAAAAAAAAAAGTTGCACTTTTGTTTGTGTGAGATAGAGAGACACATTGTTTGTTCTTTGTAAAAAGTTTAAACAAGGTAAAAAATGTCCTTAGGCATTGACCCACTCCTGTCCTGCAAGTTCCTGGGCTTAGATATTTATGTCCTCCATCCCCATCCTCCCCTTGTTAACAAAAAGGAACAATTTGAAGAGAAAGTATATATAATAATTACACTAAAAAATACATTAAACAATATTAAAACCCCAAACAAGAAAAATTTAGCAGACGGTCAGCACCATTTACCCTATTTTCTGACCTCTCGACCCTCTCCCACCCCAACATCCCTCTCCTCGAATATTCTCCTACACCTCCTGACAGAGTCTCTCACTCCCCCAAAGCTCTGGTCATGGGACTCACCTTTGGTGGCTGAAGGAGACCTCAGATGGATGGTCTGGGGAGAGGGGAGCATCAGGGAATGAGAGGCTAAGAAACACCCAGGCACCGAAGACTAGCAGAAGAATTACACAAAATAATCAACCGTCTGAGCTACCAGGGAAGACCCTAAGCAAAAATACCTAATACAATTCCTGTTTCATAGTAGTACTTAGCAGACCAAGAAAAGTATCGCAGCAAGGTTTCTACAAGGTAATATAAGCAAACCAAGCTTGGGTCCACTCACTGGCAGAGAGTGAAGCCAGTCTACTGAAGGTTGTGGTGAAGGAAAGTGCAGCGTTTAGTACAAGGCCAGACAAGCAGTAAGCACAGCTCACGCTCAAAAGGCTCAAACTCCCCAACAGCTTTCAGGTTTTTAAAGACAGGGTGAGGGAGAGGGTTTCAGGGTATGCGATCAGCTAATGACATTCTTCTGACTGGCTGGAGATGAGGTAATTGGGAGTCAACATCATCAACTTCATATGTTTAACTTCTCCCACCTGGTGAGGCTTTCAGTATCTGCAAAACAGCTCAAGGGTATGGCTCAGGATATTATCTATAGTCTTTGAGGAAGAACTAAAGGTGCTTGACTTCGTTGAATGGCTAAACTATTACTATTTTGTCTTGCTTGACTCTTTTCCTTTGTGTCTGCATTTCCTCGCTTGTTTGATTAAATTTGCTCTTTGGGATTACAAAAGGTCTAGGAGGGTACAGTTTTTCTACAAACAAGAGGCATGCAGAGGACATGGAGGGATCTGTCCCAGGAAGGCCTCATGGGGTCCTGCTTGGTTACAATCCCCCATGTTTCGATATTCCTCAATCTTGAGGGAGAACAGGTATGGGATGAGAAAGGGAATAACGTTTTGAATAGAGTGGTTAATCATGAACTTTGCAGAGCAACTTAATTTTAGGGAGACTCAGTTTCAGTAAATTCTGTTGCCATTAAGTTGCTAAGCTGTGTCTGACTCTTTGAGAGCCCCTGGTCCATATATAGCCTACCAGCCTCCTCTGTCCATGGAATTTCCCAGGCAAATCACTGGAGTGGTTTGCCATGCCCTCCTCCAGGGGATCTTCCCAATCCAGGGATTGAACACTTATCTCCTATATTGGCAGACAGATTCTTTACCACTGAGACACCAAGAAAGCCCTTCAGTAACTTCTCCTCATGTGTGAATGTGTCATGTAGACATGGAATAAAGGAGGCTAAAACATAAGAACTCTGTCACATTGTAGGGCTTCCCTCTAGCTCAGACGGTAAAGAATCTGCCTATAATGCAAGGGACCCGGGTTCTATCCCAGGGTCAGGAAGATCCCCTGGAGAAAGGAAAGGCAACCCACCCCAATATTCTTGCCTGGAGAATCCCATGGACAGAGGAGCCTGGTGGGCTACAGTCCATGGGGTTGCAAAGAGTTGGACATGACTGAGAGACCAACACACATAGACATGCATGGAAAAGCTTGCTATAAATAATTTCACAGCACCATTGTTCCTCATCTTCTCCAATCATGTTACAGTCTGTACAAGCAAAAGAGTGAAAAAAAAAAAAAAAAGAAAAGAAAAATACAATATTTACTTATACAATCATCCTTCAGGTACCAGTAGGGTGTCTGTTCTAGGACTCCTGGGATATGCAAATTTGGAAATATTCATTTCCCTTATATAAAATGGCATAGTATTTACATATAACCTACATACATCCTATGTATACTTTAAATCATCTCTAGATTACTTATAATACCTAAACAATGTAAATGTTATGTAAATAGTTGTAAATGCTATGTAAATAGTTGCCAGGCTGGCAAATTCAAGTTTTGCTTTTTGGAACTGGCAGGAATTTTTTTTTTTTTTTCTGAATATTTCCAATCCACAGTTGGTTGAATCTGCAGATGTGGAAGTCACAAACACAGAGGGCTATGCTGTTCAAGGTTGTTACCAAGTACACACATGTGCGTACGCACGTGCACACACACAACAAAGTAAAATACTTTAAATGATGATGAAATCAGGGTATAGAAAAAATTAGGGTAAAAAAATATAAGCAAAACAAAAAGTGAAATTAACTTATGGCATGCTCTTTGTAAAGTTTTCTTTCTATGCTGGCTAGAAGAGGACCACAGGTTTTATTTTGAGCTTGCGTTATAATGCAATAAGGCAGCTAGATTTTAGCTACCCAGAGTAATTCTTGCCTCTCACATGTTCATTATCGCTAGAGTTTGTTTTTATATCGGAAGCTCCAAAGCAAATATCACTACCTTCTGACACAGAATATAGTCTACAGACTTTCTATTTGGTTAAAATTTTATAATGCTTAATTTAAAATACTCTGCATCCTTTAGAAAAATGGGGCTGCATGTGGAACAGTTGCAGTCTGAGATGGCCAGAAGCAGGGAGAGGAGACTGGAGCTTGGCTAGCTGGAAAACGTACACCCCCATCTTCTGCTCAGCTCTGCCCCATGGAAATGTGGGCCGTGTGGCCAGCATTTATTGGTCAGTTCTTTCATTTCCAAGGATTACTTAGTTTGGTTTCTCAGATCTACTTGTTCACTGGGTGATGAGCCTAATTTTTAAAAAGTAAGTAGATATAGAAGATGATAAAGTCAACATTCCAAACAGAATAAAAAAGTGTCACATGTGTAAAAGAGAGTAGAAGTTAGATGAAAATAATTTTTGAGTCTACAAATAAGTATTGGGGAAGATATGGAGAAAAGGGAACCCTTGTATATATTGCTAGGACTATAAACTAGTACAGTTGCTATGGAAAATAGCCACTCTAAAAAATAAAAATTAATTCAAAAAATACATGCACCCCAATGTTCATAGCAACATTATTTACAATAGCCAAGATATGGAAGCAACTATCCATAGATATCCAAGCATCTATCAACAGATAACTGGATAAAGAATATGTGACACCACACATACATACACACACACATACACACATAATATTGTGTATGCTTGCACGCTAAGTCACTTCAGTTGTTTCCAACTTTTTGTGACCCCTGATGGACTGCAGCCCATCAGGCTCCTCTGTCAATGGAATTCTCCAGGCAAGAATACTGGAGTGGGTTGCCATTCCCTTCTCCAGGGGATCTTCCTGACCCAGGGATCAAGCCCACATCTCTCAGGTCTCCTGCATTAGCAAGCAGGTTCTTTACCACTAGTCCCACCTGGGAAGCCTCCAGTGTAATGTTGTGTGTGAATGTGTGCCAAATTGCTTCAGTTCGTATCCGACTCTTTATTATTCAACCATAAAAGAATGAGATTTTTGCTATTTGCAATGATGTAAATGGACTTAGAAGCTATTATGCTTAGTGAAATATGTCAGACAGGGAAAGACAAACACTGTATGTTATCATTTATATGTGGAATCTAAAAAATAAATCGAAGGTGTTTAATAAGACAGGAAAACACACATAGAAACAGAGAAGAAACTAACGGTTACCAGTGGAGAGAGGGAAGGGTGGAGGACAAGATAGTGTTAGGGGACAAGAGATACTATTACTAATAAATAAGCAACTAGGAAATATTGTTCAGTGCAGAGAAATATGGCCATTATTTTATAATAACTTTAAATGGAGATAATCTGTAAGAATATTGAATTATTCCATTGTACATATACCTAAAACTAATATAATATTGTAAATCAACTATTCTTCAATGAAAAATTTTAAACAAAAACAAAGATATTTTATATTAAAAAGTAAAAAAAAATGTTTTTGAGAATGCTCCCTTCCTTGACATGATTACTAAGGAGACAACAACCAAGAGCATGCATTAATAGAGAGCTTTTAAGTTTTGAAAGATGCTTTCCTTCACTGGGATTATCAAACTTTTTTGGAAAGAAACACAAACAGCAGACAAAAATTAATGGTTAACACTGAAGATCCAGGAGTACAGACCAAAGTAGGCCCTCAAAAGTAAGAAAATTCTTTGAAATCTTACATTTCATCTCAAAAGTTCATGCAAAATTTCATGACATACATAACTGTGCTTATTTTAATTAAAGGTCCAAATTCAAAATGATTTCAAGTATTCTACAAAATTTTATGACAAAACTGATGCCCTGGGAAGATGCAGTGTTTTTATTCTGTGGTTTCAAGGACCTGTCACCACTGCTACTTGCTTCCCAGAAGGATGGGGAGCCCGTCTGAGGGTCAGGCAGCTGCATAAATTCCACCAGACTTCATAATAGCCTTTATGTGGATGAGTAAGTGATATTCTTGTTCTTTTTAGCAGATACAGAAAGTTAGACTTAAGGAAATGAAAGGCTTACCTCTTGCTTCTGGTTAGTGATGACTGTGGACCTAAAATCCAGGTCCTTTAATTCCATGACTTCCCATTTGGAACCTCCAAATTCAGTTTCTACCAAACTTCAGTCCACACTTTGTGTGACTGCTATTACAACTTGAGGTGGTCTTCCAAAGCCTGGAGATGCAACATTTATCTAAAGAATTCCAGGCAATGAGACAGTTTTGTTAATTCTGTTTTATTTTCAAAATGTCTTTATGTTGATAGAGGATAGTCAGCATGTATGTTAGGAATTTGATGTGCTGAGAAGTTCTGCTTTGCCATATATTTGCTGTCTGCTGGTTTTGTTCACAAATGTGAAGCAAGGGAATAATCTCTTGTGTTGTAGTAGTGGCTGTGTTATAGACTACTGACAACAGGTAATGAAAATCGGACCTATTCTTTTAGATGACTGGCATTAAATGGGATGGCTCTTTGCGAGGTACCAGCTCTTTCTAACTGGTGGTCTTTTGAAAGAGGCTTTTCCATATGTGTTTGCCTTCTGAAAGAGTATTGGATGGGGGCAGTCTATCACCCTTTCCAATAGACAAGATGGATTAGTTTCGACTGACTCTGTGTAAGAAGCTTGGTTCTGGTCCAGCTGGCAAGGGCATAAAGCAAAGTAATTACTTGAAAGTAAAAAGGAAAGAAAAGAAAAAGATAGATATTGTATCCAGTATCCTCCCTGTTTACTTAGGATTCCAAATTTCTTTTGAATTAAAAAAAAATACATCTTTTTAGGGCCAAAAAATAAAATTCCATAGTATCCCAGTGGAAACCCCTCCAATAGTGGTTTGGGTGTTAATAGTGGTGTTCATTATTTTTCCTTTGAAAATATTTATTGAAATCATAGTAATTAATTTTATACCAGACTCTCAGAATCTACATGGACTCTTGAGACAAGTGAAAGCATTAACTATAATGGAAAATGTGAACACCATTCATTTCTTGAGACAACTGCTATTTAATATCTGAGCTACCAGGAAAGCCCATTTAATATATAAACTATATTAACTCCTAACCCCTCTGTAGTGGTGAAATTCTAGATAAACAATTGTCAAGTAAATATATGTCATAAATATATAAAATGTTAAAATGAAATTATAAAATATGATTGTTTTATAGTTTTCAAGGGAGCAGAAGAGCAAAGGAGTAGCTTAAAATCTCAAAATGTTTTAGGTGGATGATCTAATTGATATAAATACCCTTGAAAAGTAATTAAGAACAGGGACTACAGTTCCTAATTATAATTATCAGAAGTGAGGTAGAGGTTTCATGACTTTTTCAAATCACCCATCATAGGCTTATTCAGAAAAAATGTTATAGTTGGCTTATTCACATACTACTAAGAATTTTAGAATTTGTGAAATAAAAAAAGAAAGAAAGAAATATGTAAGGGCATTGAAGGAAGGGGAAAAAATGCTTTGAATGGATTAGTTTTCTTCTCAATGATTATCCTTTCCCCAGTTCTTCAGGATTAAAAATTTTAGAAACATTTTCATATTCAAGTAACTATCCAAAGTATTTAATACCATACCAAAAAAATGCTACTTAGAAAGCAGGTCTCAAGAAAATATACTTTTCCATTTTTAAATTATTCTTCATGATTCACTGCAGCTTAGGCTTTTTCAGTGGCAAACTCTACTAAATAGGAACATAGCTGGAGAGGGATTCCACCCTACACACAGATATTAGGCAAGGAGACTTATCATTAGGTGACAGCTATGTGAAGAAGGGCTTCAGGCAGCATACACCTGTGTCTGAACACAAAACATGGCAGTTAGGTATGCTTCTGCACAGGAACTTAGAATCTGTGAGGAAACAGATAATTTCTATACAGTCCAAGCCCTCAATACTCAGTTTTAAAAGCATGTGATTTTCCAGAAATCACCGTTTTGTTTTTGTTGTTTAGTTGCCTTTGTGACCTCACGGACTGTAGCCCTTCAGGCTCCTCTGTCGATGAGATTTCCCAGGCAAGAATACTGGAGTGGGTTCCCATTCCCTCCTCTGGGGCATCTTCCCAACCCAGGGATCAAACTCAAGTCTCCTGTATTGTCAGGCGGATTCTTTACCACTGAGCCACCTAGGAAGCCCAGACATCACTGTACGTTGTGTTATAGAAGTACTCTAGGAAGAACATGCTGGAGATGGCAGGGAAATTATTCTGCAACTACTACAGCTTAGACACTGACTGATTGTAAAAAACTGCCAACTGCAGGAGGGTCCAGGAGTCCCCTTGCTGATCCAGGCTTCAACTCCTAAGTCTGATTGAGAAAGGTCAGAGAGTCTTAAATGGTTCTGGTTGTGAAGGGGTAGAATAAAGTAGCAGCTATTTAACAAGTATATAAAAATATTGCAAGGTTGTAGTTATTAGTACAGCTACGTCAGTTCATACCACTGAATATCAGCCCTGGTATTATGCTGTAATATTATTGAGTGATTTGTTTTCTACTTTGATTAATTTGTAATCTAATTTTAAGTTTTCAATGGGAAAATGCATTCTGAGTTCTGTTTGCTATTTACACATTCTACTTTACTATATATACACGGGAACTTTTGAAACACAAACTCATTTTATATTGGACATCACCTGTAACATGGGTATTATACCATATTACCATCTGTGGTCTTCTCAAGAGATATATTTTGAATAATAATATATCTTAAGCTCTTCCCCTAGCCAAATGATAACTGAGTGTCTACATAGCCTTTTAAGTATAGCTTATGCTTCTTAATACTTAAAAATGACGTCTCAGGACTTCTCTGGTGGTTCAGTGGCCAAGACGCCATGCTCCCAGCAGCTGGCCTGAGTACAATCCCTGGTCAGGGAACTAGATCCCACAGGCCACAACTAAGACCAGGAGCAGACAAATAAATAAATAAATGTTTTAAAAATGAGGCCTCTATTCAGCTACTTCAGGAGAAGGCAATGGCACCCCACTCCAGTACTCTTGCCTGGATAATCCCATGGATGGAGGAGCCTGGTAGGCTGCAGTCCATGGGGTCGCTAAGGGTCGGACACGACTGAGCGACTTCCCTTTCACTTTTCACTTTCATGCATTGGAGAAGGAAATGGCAGCCCACTCCAGTGTTCTTGCCTGGAGAATCCCAGGGACGGGGGAGCCTGGTGGGCTGTCGTCTATGGGGTCACACAGAGTCGGACACGACTGAAGTGACTTAGCAGCAGCATTCAGCTACTTCAGATTTTCAAATTCAGAATTTATTCTAACTTTTGGAATCCTCATTAGATAAATGAGACAAAGTTGTGCTGTGGTAGAGGGGGCCCAATTGATGTGAAAGGAGACCAGCAAAGGGCCGGCCTTGTGAGATTGGTGACACTCTTCTACTTCACCGAGGTCCGCATGTCTGATGTTTAACAACTCCCCTTCTCTGGACCCACCCGGTCCAGTCCAGGAGCCACTACCCGCATGTGAGTATTTATTAAAATTTTAGTTCCTTAGTCACATCAGCCCCGTTTCAAA
Organism: Aepyceros melampus; assembly: GCA_006408695.1. NCBI lineage: Eukaryota > Metazoa > Chordata > Mammalia > Artiodactyla > Bovidae > Aepyceros > Aepyceros melampus. The sequence continues at coordinate 136,913 of SJXQ01009526.1, read as the reverse complement.
TATCCATTAGCAACATATGGCTAGTGGCTAACATACTGAACAGCACAGATGCAGTTCTATTTCATTGAAGAAAGTTTTATGGGATAGTTCTGGTCCAGAAGTTTATTATATCTTACTTTAATTTCTCTCACTTACAGTAAAAACATTTCATCTTTTTTCTGTCTCCAGAGGAGGGAGAAATAGTTTAGCTCATCAGTCAAAATTTATTTTCAAGTTCCTAAAAACGATTATTGTCATGTTTTTCACTTGTGTGCTTTTAACCAAACTATTCTACAGAAGGACCACCATGGGTCCTTTTATTCCAACACATGGTGAGATTCTCAAAATCCAAAGTTTTCTATGCCTTTATTTTGCAATTATAAATCTGAGGTCTGCATTTAATTCTCTAACACAAATCTAACATTAAGTGTTACATTGTGCCTCTAGGAATCTCCCTTAGAAAATTTTCTGTTAAAAATAAAATGACACTGGCTTTATAACCATTCCTCCCAGTAAAGAAAAGAAAAAGAAATCAAAATGAATATTCAGGCAAGTTTCTTATGTTGCCCAGATGCAGATCCACTAAGAACAAGGAAAAGACTTTAGACCAAATTCAAGTTTTCAGGGGTAGACACTGTTTTCATGGGTAGACACCTCCAACTTTCTCCTAGACATCACTCTGACTGCTGAATATGATTTGGTCATGCCTCAATGGTGTTTTCACTAGACTATAGTACACTACACAAACCAGATAAAATCTAGGGAGAAAAGTCCACCCACTATTTAATCTCCATGATGCTAAGCTCAGGTAAGATCAGTTGTTTCACTGGGTTGACTGATTCTTTAGGCGCATCTATCTTATCTGTGAAGAGATGTAATTTAGAAACTAGCAGCCTCTTAGTTTCCCATTTGTATCACCAGACAAAACAAGTGACAACAGATTTCTCCCTTGCAGTGATTTTATATATACCTTTTGGTTTTATCACCTGCAGTAAGAAACTTTTCAGAGTGTTAATTCAACTCTTGTTCCCTTTGACCCTGACAGACAGAATTGCAGATAAGGGTGTGTTTTTATCCTTTCAACCTTGGCTCCAATAGGGGTTGAGATGGCAGTGGGCTTGAGAACACTACCGAAAGGATTTTTTGCCAAGCTGGCTGGCATTTTGTATGCTTGTAGTGTATTGATGCAGTATTTGCACTGGCATCATGATTGCTGTCCTCATTTTTTAAATGTAGCTATTAAGAATGCAGCTTTTGTTTATTTTTATACCGTTAGAAGAAAAAATAAAAATGCCTTGATACTTACAATCAATGGATGTGATATGCCAGGGTAAACCCCTTGGGTAAATCCCAAGCTAATTTTCCCTTTATAATATTTCAGTTTTAGTTTTAAAAAGTCATAGCTGTTTATTGTTTTTTATTAAGTCCTGTTTAAAGTAAAGATAGGGATGTTGAAGATAAATTATATCAATACTACCAACTCAATTTCTGGAATGTAGCTAGTCTATATAAACCAGGCTTTTGAATTTCGTTTTCTTTTTTGGTCTTAATTTTGTTTCTGACCTTTAAAAAATCTATCATCTCCAAAAATATTTTGAATTTTGAGAAATTTTTTAATTCTTCAGATCTCTTCTGAAGCCAAAGATAAAACTAGCCAAACTGCGCTCAAAGTATTAATACATTCATTGAAGTTCTCATCAACTCTTTTTTTTAATTGTGTATATACACGGTAATGAAAATTATTTAATCAGATTTTCCCATGTTTAGAAGAGCAAATAAACTTAGTTTGTGACACTGCAAGGGATAAATTGTTGCTAACACATGCATTTCAACAAATCAATTGCTAAATTTTGATCACCTCTCTTGCTATATTCTCATTTATAAGTCTGTTTTCCATTCTTGCATTATCTTATTCCTGGAGCATATAATAATCTCATAAATCTGACTAGGTTCCTATATTCATCTGCCTATAAGATCTGTGTAAAAAGTAACTTCTTTTTACATATTGCAGATGGGTTCCTATCTAAAATGTTAAAAGATTGTGTATTGTACAAATCTGTCTCTAATGTCAGATTCAAAGCTCCCCAAGTTATGTACTCAAGTGGCTTCTTCCAGTCCATAAGAGCAGACCTGGGCTTTATCCAGCTTGCCAGGAATACAAGTACTGTTAGGAAAATTTGTTGAAATTTCTCATACTACCTATAGCTGTTGATGAAACAAGATCCCAGCACCCACCCACCCTCACCCTCACCCTCAAATCTTTATGTGATATGATATGAGTACATCATAAGACTTCCTGTATGTAAAATCCCTTCTTTTCCTTCATCACTTTTTTATATTTTCCAAACCATTCCTTTAAGAACCACGTCAAATGTTTCCTTTTCCAGAAATCTCTGAAGTCCATTTTAGAATATTTACAGCATGTATTACCTTCTGCATTATGATATACCTGTTTGTAAGTTTGTCTTAATTACCCTGCTAGATTTTACGTTCCTTTGTGACTGGGGATTGTGTTATAATAATTTTTGGTTTCCACAGTGCCTAATATAATATTCTTATTTAGACAAAAAGCAAACTCTGTCCTCTTTTGAGACTGTGTAAGAGCTTATTATGTAACAGATAACCTAAAAGAATCAATCAAAAGGAATCCTATCTTGTACATTTAGATACTACCTTTCAAATGCTTATATTCTCTTACATTATAATTGTACAATACCTTAAATAAGACCATAGATTTTAATTAAATAGAAATAAGTTTAGCTTAGATGAACCAATATAACAAATAATTTTTCCTATTAAAATTTATTAAACTCAACTAAAGAAAATGTATCTACCCAATTAATTCTTTCTAATATAGGTAGAGAGCTCATTCTATCATAAATTTTTCCTCACTGAAAAAGGTTTTCCTCTTCTAGTCACTCTTAGATTCTCAGTGTTAGGTCTAATCTACTTTCTTGTCCTCCTTTTTATTTTTTGCCTTCTTCTTGAGTTATATTCTTGACCTAACTGACTAGTGGTGGGTATCTAAGGTGCCCTCTGGGTGTATTTACTAGCCAATTGCTGTCATGCATGAGTTTTATAATCTTAATTCCACAGCATGCAAATTTCCAGCTACTCTTTCATCAAAGTCTATTGTTTCTATTTACAACTGAAGAGTCCATGGATTGTCACACTTACTCCCGAAAAGAGTAAACTTCCAGAGATCCTACTTGGAAGACAGGTCATTTCAGGAAAGAAACTCTTCTTATTCTGTGTTTACCCATCTTTCACTTAACATCAAATATGCAAATCCATAAGGGATTGTGTAACACACTGCACTTGGTTAAGAACTTGGGTGTGGCAGCCAGATGGAATGAGTTTCAAATACTTATCCTACCATATCCTAGCTGTGTGAAGTTGGACACAGTACTTAACTTCTCAGAGCTTGACAAGTAGGGAGGGCTAAGAGTACCTGATGTAACATAGGTAAACACTTAGCCCTGTACCTGGCTGGCTTTAGGTTTTCAATAAATAGTAATTATCATAATTCCAAGGATAAAGTTGGATTAGCAGCAGGGAGGAAAGAACATACTGGATTAGGAACCATAAACTACAGAGATTGGGGTGATTAGAATGTGAATATGAATTGGGAAGATCTAGTCAGACCTGAAAACAAAACAAAACAAACAAAAACTGTTGAGATGGAAAAATGAAATAAACAGAGGAACAACTCAGAATAGCATGCTAAGAAATCTGTATTTGTTTCAGAAAGTTAGAGTTACATGATACAGTTCCCTGAAGTGGGTGGCAGAAGGTATTTAAAGTCTGACAGCACATGCAAGAGAGTCTGAGGAAGGGAGACATTGAGGCTAGGAGCCCTTGGAAGTGTGGCAATGACTCAGCCAGGTGACTGTGAGGATGCTGATCCTCAGAAACAGAGAGGTAGTGTTCAACTGAAATGACACTGAAGAGGAAGATCCAGTAGGACTTGGAAGCTTCTGGAATATGGGGAAGGATATGGATAGGATGGATAAGACCTTTAGAGAATGCTGACCCCATAAACAGAAATAGGCTGATTGGGAAGCAGACTAATTTTTGCAATGGGATTTGTCTTAATCTGTTCAGGATGCTATAACAGAATATCATAAATGAGGTGGCCTATAAACAACAGAAATTTATTACTCACAGTTTTGGAAGCTGGGAAGTCCAAGATCAAGTTGTTGGCAGATTTAGTGTCTGGTGAGAGCCCATTTTCTTGTTCATAAATGGCCATCTTCTTGTTGTGACCTGCAAATTTGGGAGGGAAATCAACCTTCAGCATACAGCAGGATATTAAATTCACTTTTAGGCAATATCAGTTTGAGTTACAATGAGATAATGAGTAATGAATATTGCTTAGGTCTGAAATAGAGGAATCTCTAGCCAGAAGTAGGTTTTAGGTCACTCCGATGAAGAGTACTGTGGGATGAGTACCAGCAACCAGCTTCTCTTACTCCATAATTGTGATTCAGATCTGCTTTAATTTCTGAGCCTCCCTAAACCACACTGTAGCAAACAGGTTTGCTGAAACCTGTCTCTTGAAAGCGTTTATCACCATATTTGTTGTTGTTTAGTTGCTAAGCCGTGTCTAACTCTTTTGTGATCCCATGGACTGTGGTCTGCCAGGCTCCTCTGTGCAGGGGATTTCCCAGGAAAGAGTATTGAGGAGTGGGTTGCCATTTCCTTCTCCAGGGGATCTTCCCAACCCAGAAATCGAACCCACATCTCCTGCTTGGCAGGTGGATTCTTCAGTGAGCCACCAGGAAAGCCCATCACATTTACTAATTAATTAACATTCACAGCACCAAGAAGCATAATAACAGGGAATAAAAGAGGCAACATTTCCAATATTCCCAGAGTCATAACATGCTTTTGCAGTAGTAGATCCAAACAGACTGGAATTTTGCAATAATCATATTACATGGTAGGTCTGGTCAGAGCAGAGTTTCTCAGCTGAGGGTGATATTGTCCTCCAGGAGACCATTAGCAAGGTCTGCAGACTTTTTTTTTTTTTTAGTTCTCATAATTGGGGGAGGGGTGCTACTAGCCTCTAGCTGGTAGATTTTGCTAAACTATCTACAATGCACAGGATGGCCACTCACGACAAAGTGCCGTCTGGCCCAAAATATATAGTGACTGAATTTATAGTGACTTTCAAGCAATTTACCCTATTGGGATATGTCTTACACTTCATATACTCAGACACTTTGTGGAGTAAATATTTGTTCATTTCTTGTTGATGGGTTGATTGATACACTGAAATAAGATCCCACGTAGATGTATTTACCCTCAAGGTTTTCCTACAGCATAGATGCTAAGGCAGCATTTACTCTGCTTCTGGCTCTGGAAATTGGCAATGTTATATAAAAGACCAAGGCCATATTCCTTTTCTGACTTTATGTGCAAAACCAATATTCCTGCTCCTAGTTTCTTTATTCAACAGGTTTGCATTCTGTTTAAAAAAGAAAATAAAAATTTTAATAATGTTAAGGATCTTATGAAGAATGCTGTGTTCAGAATTCCATTGAGAAAAAAAAAAGAAAGAAATAGATTCAGAATGTCAGTTTGCCCTTAAGTGATGTATTAGCTACAAGAAATCTCATTACAATTTGATGCCTGAATCCCTTGAAGGAAAGATCTTACATTGTGAAGGTAGCATATGTGTCATGTGATGTAAGTACTTACTTTTATTGAATAGGTAAGTATATAATAGCTAAAAGCCCCATAAATCAGCTAAATGTCCTCTCAATTTATAGAGGATATTTGATCTGAGAACATTACTGTCTGGTGAACGACGGGGAGGAAAAGGAGACACGAAATGCAATAGAGATGGATATGGTGGGTAATTCCTTTGGATTCAGAGTATCAGATTTCAAGTCACAAACGGACGACCTGCACTGTTTCTGTACTGTCCATAGACCGCCCAGGCAATTTTAAAAATTAAGACTTGCATATTAGACTTGGTGAATGGGGAGTTACATGCATATAACCAAATCACTCCAGAGAGACATCCAAAAATAACGGGAGAGGATGAATGCAGTATAGATATATTCGAGGAAGTCATTTTTCATTGGACTTTTTATTTAACCAAATTGAATGGTGATGAAAGAAAAAAGCAGCTCTATTTGGTCAATATCTGTCAGACAGCCTTTTAGGCAGGGAAAGGAACTGCTCTGTCTGACAGTTAGGAATGAAGGACAGATCTCAATAGCCCAGAGGGTTAGCTGGCACTTGCAAGGGTCAGAGGAGCGAACTGGATTATCTTCTCTTTTCCCATAGAAGGGGTGGGGGACAATTTCATGTCAGTCATGGAAATTCTTCAACCCTTTCTCTGTACGTTTTTGCTTTCTAGCAGATATAGGTTCTTGTATGTTAAAAATCTCATTCTTGGCCTTTCATAATTAGAATTTCACTTGCTTTCTCTTTTCTGTCAAATACTTGAATGAGAGACCTAAAGCTACTTTCTTCACTAACCTCATTAACCTCCTAAACTGTCTGATATTTGGCTCTCAACCCCAAGACTAATACCACTTTCTAGGCACCAAGGGTCTCTTTTCAGGTAGTAGAAGCACTGAGTTTCAAGAACAGAAACTTTGCCCCCAACTATATCTAAACACAGTTGTCTTTTTGGTTGTTTGTCATCTTTATAAACCACTCTGAAGATCTAAATAGTGCTGAACGTTCTCCTGGTTCTCCACATTCTCTGACCACTTCTTTCTCCTACTCTAGTTTCTTTTGAACTTCCTGACACAAAGTATGCAGGTTCTGAGTTCATTTAAAGAAGCTTCAGATATGCTTGCCCTCAAGCCGTTTCTGATCTCATTAGGAAGACAAGCCTACTACATACGTGAAGCAAAAGCACAAGTCAGCATATAAATGAACACAGGATCACCAGAGAATCCCCACACCTTTCCCACAATAATATTTAATAAAGGTGAATGGATGGGTGTATGGACAATGGATGATGAATGAATTAATGAATAATTATATCAGGAAGCCACAGTAGTCCAGAAAACTTTGGGAAGACTGAAGGAAAGTGCATGAAAGAAATTTTAAATTAGCCTTGAAGAGAAACTAGAATAGAGGATTGAGAGAGAGGACATCTTCTGGGCAAAGGCAATAGAATTAGCAAAACTTTGGAGATAAAAATAAGAAAAGATTGTTTCTGATACTCTCTCAGCTATAGTTTTTTCATCTGTACAATGGGGTTGATAATAGAAATCACTTTATAAGATTGTTACATGAGTTAATGTTTATAAAATGCTTTTGTAGTGCCAGGCAGAGATCATTCAATAAGTGTTCCATTATAATTAGTACATCTGGAGAAAATGAGACTTAAAATATCTATTTACAATAAAATATTCTAAGCAGTTATCTGCTAATAATAAAATGTACATAGTTCTATAATTTATTACTCTAAGGAATACTGGAAAAGCACTGAAGCATTTTAGGAAACAAGAGGATACTTAAAAAGACCATGTTCTTACCTGTTGCTGCTTACCTTCAATAATTTAAAGTATATATTATTTAAAAGTGCTGCTCATGTAGTAACCTTTACTATGATAAATTCGGGTATTAGCTGCTTCTGAACTTTTGAACCTGTTGTGGGATTGAATCCACAACCAATACAGAAATGTTTCTTGTCATTTTATAATTCATGAAGTTAAATACCTTCTGCTTGCTATGGTCATTGAGGGAAAAAGTATTGAACTGGTAGGCCTGAACTCCAAATGGATCTTTCATATACCTAGAAAATGTTGATTTGTGAAAGCTCGGTTGTACATCTTCTTGGGTTTAAAACCAAGTAAGATTTATACTGTGGCAAAAACTGCAGTGTAGCCCAGGCCTGCCCTCTGATTCTGAGGCTCCAGCTGTTTGCTGGGGCCTATTTTTTCCCTCTCCTTTTTTCCCAAATTACTTTTCCCCACAATTAATATAACACATCACATCCAAATATAGAAGCATTATCATCAGTTCAGCTCAGTCAGTCGCTTAGTCGTGTCCGATTCTTTGTGACCCCATGAATCGCAGCATGCCAGGCCTCCCTGTCCATCACCAACTCCCGGAGTTCACTCAAACTCATGTCCATCGAGTCGGTGATGCCATCCAGCCATCTCATCCTCTGTCATCCCTTCTCCTCCTGCCCCCAATCCCTCCCAGCATCAGAGTCTTTTCCAATGAGTCAACTCATCACTTATTTCAGTTAGATTTTTTTTTTTTTCATTCCAAGTTCCTGAGGGCTTCCCTGGTGACTCAGTGGTAAAGAACCTGCCTACCAATACAGGAGACACAGGTTCAGTCCTTGAACTGGGAAGACTCTACCCACCATGGAACAACTAAGCCCATGAGCTAAACACTGAACCTGTACTCTGGAGCCTGGGAGCCTCAAGTACTGAGCCGTGTGCTATAAGTACTAAAGCCCATACGCCCTAGAGCCCGTGCTCTGCAGTAAGAGAAGCTACTGCAATGAGAAGCCCATGCCCCACTAGAGAAAAGCCCGGCAGCAATAAGGACCCTGCATGGCCAAAGAGAAAAATAAATAAATAAATTATGAGTTCCTAAAATCTCACTTAGCATTGATTTATTCATCAGATACACACTCTATAACGAGCTTCCCAGGTGGCTCACTGGTAAAGAATCTGCCTACCAATGCAGGAGACATGGGTTCAATCCCTGGGTCAGGAAGACCCCTGGAGAAGGAAATGGTGACCCACTCCAGTATTCTTGCCTGGGAAATCCTATGGATAGAGAAACGTGGTGATCGACAGTCCATGGGGGTCTCAAACGAGTCAGACATGACTTAACAACTAAACAAGGACAAGGACACTCCACACTCACCAGGGTGCTAGGTGGTAAAAGCATAAATACAAATATAACATGGCCTGTAATTTTTAGGACACACCCTCTGGCGTGGCAGAGACAGAGGTGTAAGTTAAGTGATATAGTTAACTGCTGAAGCACAGACGCTGGAATTGCCCAGACTGATGGAGTGGGGGAAGACTCCAAAGAGAGCTGGAATTTGAGCAGATTCTAAAGGATGGAATGGAGGAAGTCACGTATGCAAAAGACTAGAAGTGAATGGTGACACTTCCACTGAGGTCTGGAAGAAACTGGAAAGAAATGAGGTTGTAGAGATAGGGTTGAGGTTGGAATAGGCACATTGCAAAGGACTTTACATTCCTAAAACCAATGTGAAATTTTATAAAAAATTTCTTTTCCAAACTGCTTCATTCCATATATGAAGCTTTGACAGTTCCATCACTATATTCAACACACTAAATCTTCTGATACTACAAGTACTTTGTAAGTTGCATATGATATGAATGTGTACTTTTTAAAAGTTTTTTTTCATTTTTAGAGTTATAATTGACGTACAACATCATATTAGTTTCAGGTGTACAACATATGATTCATTTATGCTTTTATTTACTTCACTGCTATTTTCTAAAGAGAGTTTAATCAGCAAAGTGTGGTCAAACTTGGAAGTTACTTAATTACCACTCTGAATAACATTCTACTTCCTCATGATCTATTAAAATAATTCAGTAATTACCTTGACCTTTATTTGAGCACCAAATGTTACTATAACCAGAAAAATGTGTTTATAAATAAAAACAGAAAGTCTATTAACTTATCTTCACAAGTGTTCTCATTTCTATCTCCATTTAAACCCCGCTTAGATTTATGGCTCATTTCATCCAGTCAAGTAATATCCTTGTCAGTTTCGATATTCCATGTTATCCTCATTTGCCAATTCCTTCTCAGACTTTACGCCACATTCAGCCATTTGAAATATTCTCATCTATTTATTAATGTAACCTTTACTGAACTGTGTTCTTCAATTTATTAGTATATCCTGTATTGAATACATATTAATACATATTTATTAATATTTGTATTTTATTGAATGCCCACTATGTGCAAGGTACAGTTAGGTCCTAAAGTGAAAATTCAGTAGGCTTAGTCCTGACTTCAGGTTGATTATGGTCTAGTGAGGAAGCAGACTGGAAAGAAGTGGTCCCATGTAAGGAGACAGATCTACACGTGAGAAGAGGCATCTGGGTTACAATCCTGGGAGACTTTTGAGCAGAATTTAAAAGAATGGCTTAAAAATTGCTGAGGGTGCAACTGATGGTTGTACACAGTTCCATGGACCTATGAGAAGGATGAGGGTCTTTTGTATCAGCCTCTACTTGATTATACCCACCCAGAGGAAATACAACTGGAACAGAGATCACACAAAATTCCAAACCAGCCAACTTTTAGATCATATCCTAACTTTTAAATCTTTGCAGCCAACAAAAACCTTCAATTTCCAAAAGGAACAAAGTAGAGGATAAAGCAAGATAATATTAATGGCAGTGTGTTTTCATCGGTTTTTACAGTTTCCAGAATGACTTGTTGTTCAGTGAACAAGTAAGGGGACAGGTAGATTAGACTAAATTGCATCTGGCCTCCTGAAGTCAATTGGTTTTGTTCTTACCCAGTATCTCACTGCATTGTGATCAGAGGATGCATGTTGGATATCATGTAATATGGATAGGCATAGAGAAGCCAAAAGGGCCCTGGGGATTTCAGCCCACTGTCTTGCAGATTTCTCTCTTGCCAGCATCAATCTCTCCTAAACTTTTGTTAAAAGGGGAAAATATAGAGACAGTAGTATTCTCTAAAATGCCTTTAAAATAATTTTAAAAGCATTAAAAATAAAAAGACAAATTTGTAAGGAATAAGAGCAATCAGTTTGTAAACATAGCAGAAACAAATCTGAATTTTAGTTCTTACATGTTTTACATAGACTGAAAGGAAGAAACAAGAGGAATTTCATCACATTTAATTTAAAAAAACTATATTTACATGAGCCTGGGATTTTTCTCACCCTTGAGCATTTTTTGAGTATTTACTGTATTCCAGGTACTAGATTAAATTCTTTACATAGACAATCTCATTCCAACTTCACAATAATTTTATGAAGTAAATACTAAGTAAGTAAGTAAAGTCGTAAATACTAGCAGTATTTATTTATGGCCACCTGATGCAAAAAGCTGATTCATAGAAAAGACCCTGATGCTGGAAAAGATTGAAGGCAGGAGGAGAAGGGGATGACAGAGGATGAGATGGTTGGATGGCATCACCAGCTCAATGGACATGAGTTTGCGCAAGCTCCAGGAGATGATGAAGGACAGGGAAGCCTGAAGTGCTGCAATCAGTGTAGTTACAAATAGTCGGACATGACTAAATGACTAAACAACAATAACAAAAATACTAATAGTATTCCTAATGAGGAAACTGAGGCTCAGTTAGGTCAAGAATCTTGACCAAGAGCTTATGACCAACTAGTGCCAGAATTAGGGTTTCTACTTAAGCATACTATTTTTAAAAATCTTTTTTTTTTTTCAGTCCTAACCATCTACCCTCATGATTCACTTGCAGCAATTGCCATATTCTCTGTGCATTTCAATTTTTAACCTATCATTTTGCCCTCATATCTGCAAATTTTCACTTCCAAAGAACATACATTTACCAGATCAGAATTTGATATGTTTATTATCTTGAGGAACCTTTAACTATTTACAAGGCAAATTTATTTTATCTAACTAAATACATAAAATGGATTAAGTATATGTAAAATATCATGCAAACACACAGGAACAAAGTGGCAAGGCATTCATTACAGAACAAATCTCAGAGGCTGAGGAAGGAGAATACGATGGATGCTGAGAATGCCTCTCAGCTAACCCCATGGGGCACCCACGTGGTGAGCCCTGTCTGCACATTGGCCGGATGCCACCCCACTGGCAAACCATGCTTTGTAAACTACTGAAAATCCTAAAGGACCAGATTTTGTTGGGAAGCCTAAGCTTTGCATTTCTTAGCTCATGCCTCAGCTACTGAGGGCTGAAAATACGTTTGAATCTTACTGAGAATGAGTTTGGGGTAACACTGTGCTTTTATTTCTATGCCCGAACTAAGAGCTATGTGCTAATAGGAATGTATGCCTTGGATGAGAAGAGTCTGCAGGAAACAGCAAGGGAACAAAAGGCAGTTACATGGAGTTAGGGTTCTGTGCTTGTCCTAAGATAGTAGCTTTTGTGAGGCTCTAACAAAACATTGTGTTAAAACAAATAAATTAACATAAGACATTCATGAAGAGTGGTTATTTGCAGTACAAAGTGGATCTACAGCTGAGGCTGTTTGGATGCTTGCTTTCTGTTTTAGTTATTCTATTTTCAGCCCCAGTTCTCTCCTCTGCTTTTTGTGGCTGTGACTGGGACTCTACAAGCTGTATTTCTTGTTAATTTTGTTAGTAAGAGGCACTAAAGATGAGTTTCCTGGGTGGTGCAGTGGTAAAGAATCCGTCTGCCAATGCTGGAGAAGCAGGAGGTGCAGCTTTGATCCGTGGGTCAGGAAGATCCCCTGGAGTAGGAAACGGCTACCCACTCCAGCATTCTTGCCCAGCGGAGAGGAGCCTGGCAGGCTACAGTCCATAGATCGCAAATAGTCAAACACAACTGAGTATAAGCACACGGATGCACAAAGAAGGGAGGACGAGGGAAGGAACTCCCATGTTTCTGATTTGCTTGTGAGAGCTACATGAGTTGCTTGAGCGATGACCCTTCTTTTTGGCAACAGGCTACATACTCCCATATATATATACACATATACGTATGCATATTTACATACAGAGAGCGAGCTCTAATGTACTTATATTAACCAAGTCATCTTTTCCTGGTGCTTTGCATCTATCTGATAGATGATCTCTTCTTAGTACTTGTTGTATAATGAAATATTATAATAAAGCCCTTCTATAGTTGTAATCAGTTATAATTTTTATTTTTTAATTTGGAATAAAAATTAAACTCCCTAGGGACAAGTTAGTTTATTTGTGGCAAAGAGGGATTTCTTCTATATTTAGAAATGAAGACTCCAATAAGTTTCTGGTTATTAACGTATATTTACAAAATAGTATATAGATGAATTAAGTGTAAATAAAAACAAAAATGTATGGACTGTGTTCTCTTTACAGTTCAGACAGTTTGAGAAATGAAGGAAAAACGTGGCTATTATAGACTTACTCTTCCCATCATCCTTGAAAAGATAAACTAAGTAATGAGCAGTGTAGATCACCTATCAGATACAGTCTACTGGCAAGGAGTCCATAGCAGAGGTATGAAATCTACCCTACTAGCAGGGCTACATTACTACTGGGAGCATTAAACATTGGCTCTGTTCTTGCTGTGTCTATGTATAGTGGTATGAATTAACATGTCCTTGTTAATTAAGCTACCTTGTTTGGCAAGGTAGCTTAAGAAATGCATATTGCCTCATCACTTCGTGAAAAGGTGTTTTATATTTTATTTTTAATAAGTATAGTTATTTTAAATATAGAAAGATGTTTACCAAGTTCCTAAGAACAACAGAAAATGTTTTTATTCCAGTGCTACAATTTTTAGGAGGAATTTTTGTTAGTACATCCATAGAAAATGATATAAGATTTACATTTTTCAAAATGAACAATGTATTTCTTTAACCTTTTAAAAACTCATTAGTCATCTGCTTTTTGATACATTGTTTTTTCAAATGACAACAAAATTTTTCCATTAAGATTTGATAGCAATAATATCAATAAACATTTAATGAATACTGAAAAATCTTACTATGGGGGTGAGCCTGATAATGAAGTCAGAAAAGTAAGCAATAAAGAAATGGTTACACATCAAAATTAAATTGCAAATACATTAAAGTAAAATGATCAACAAAAGGAAAACATTATAAAACAGTTAATATTCCATGTTGATGTCAACTTTCTGTGTCATATTTAATTTTTCTAGAGGAGTTTCTTAAAGCAAATTCTGAAATTAAATGATCTAACAAGAATTATTAGATAAAGATTGACAAGGGAGTTCCTAGACTTTGATTTTGAGCTTGTATCGCCAAATGGTCCTGGTGGTCCTATAACCAGCCCTACCAGGACTTTGGTTCAAGCAGCAAATCGGTGATAATATGTAAGTAAAGTAAGTAAAGTCACTCAGTCGTGTCTGACTCTTTGTGACCCATGGACTGCAGCCCACCAGGCTCCTCAGTCCATGAGATTCTCCAAGCAAGAATACTGGAGTGGGTTGCCATTTGAGAACTGGAAAAAAGAAATATTGTCCTGGAAAATATGTTTTTCTAGACAAGTCTATTTTTCTTATCACAGACTATGGTAAAGAAGATGAAGAATGGAAAACTGATCAACCACTTGTAAAAGAATGAAACTAGAACACTTTCTAACACCATACACAAAAATAAAATGGATTAAAGATCTAAATGTAAGGCCAGAAACTATAAAACTTCTAGAAGAAAACATAGGCAAAAGACTCTCTGACATAAATCACAGCAGGATCCTCGATGACCCACCTCCCAGAGTAATGGAAATAAAAGCAAAAATAAACAAATGGGACCTAATTAAACTTAAAAGCTTCTGCACAACAAAGAAAACTATAAGCAAGGTGAAAAGACAGCCTTCAGAATGGGAAAAAATAATAGCAAATGAAGCAACTAACAAACAACTAATCTCAAAAATATACAAGCAACTCCTACAGCTCAATTCCAGAAAAACAAATGACCAACCAAAAAATGAGCCAAAGAACTAAATAGACATTTCTCCAAAGAAGAAATACGGATGGCTAACAAACACATGAAAAGATGCTCAACATCACTCATTATCAGAGAAATGCAAATCAAAACCACAATGAGGTACCATTTCACACCAGTCAGAATGGCTGCGATCCAAAAGTCTACAAGCAATAAATGCTGGAGAGGGTGTGGAGAAAAGGGAACCCTCTTACACTGTTGGTGGGAATGCAAACTAGTACAGCCACTATGGGGAACAGTGTGGAGATTCCTTAAAAAACTGGAAATAGAACTGCCTTATGACCCAGCAATCCCACTGCTGGGCATATTCACTGAGGAAACCAGAATTGAAGGAGACGCGTGTACCCCAATGTTCATCACAGCACTGTTTACAATAGCCAGGACATGGAAGCAACCTAGATGTCCATCAGCAGATGAATGGATAAGAAAGCTGTGGTACATATACACAATGGAGTATTACTCAGCCATTAAAAAGAATACATTTGAATCAGTTCTAATGAGGTGGATGAAACTGGAGCCTATTATACAGAGTGAAGTAAGCCAGAAAGAAAAACACCAATACAGTAAATATGGAATTTAGAAAGATGGTAATGATAACCCTGTATGCGAGACAGCAAAAGAGACACAGATGTATAGAAAAGTCTTTTGGACTCTGTGGGAGAGGGAGAGGGTGGGATGATTTGGGAGAATGGCATTGAAACATGTAAAATATCATGTGTGAAACGAGTCACCAGTCCAGGTTCGATGCATGATACTGGATGCTTGGGGCTGGTGCACTGAGATGACCCAGAGGGATGGTACAGGGAGGGAGGAGGGAGGGGGGTTCAGGATGGGGAACACGTGTATACCTGTGGCGGATACATGTTGATGTATGGCAAAACCAATACAATATTATAAAGTAATTAACCTCCAATTAAAATAAATAAATTTATATTTTAAAAAATAAAAAATTAATTTTTTTTAAAAAAAAGATGAAGAATGAAAAGCGGGATGATGAAATTTCCCAGGATTGTGGTGATAATTAAATTATCACTCAAATATTATCCTTAGTCATTTCACTCCTCAAAGATGATAAAAGAGCCCCATAAAGGTTTGTAGTAAGAGAAAAATGCATTGAAATAATTAATACCAAATTTCCTTAACTCTTTTCACATTTACCTAATGTGATGAAAAATCTGTCTAGATTTAAACAAAGGTAGCAAAATAAAACTGAATAAACAGCATTCATTTATTCACTCTATTCATCTACTCATTCTGTAAAACGTTAGCCAACATCCACCATGAAGGTGAATGTCTCTTTTTCTGAAAGTATTATTTACTGAGTATTTCCAATATGTCAGGCGTCTTGCCCACAACATGGTACAATATGAAAGAGCTAATGTCCCCTGCATGTAAGTTCATAGTCTGGTGAACATTTTCTTCTATTGGTACCAACGTTTTGGCCTTTGTCATACCTCCTGCCAAGAGGTACCATTATATTAAAGCAAGCCAGGCATTCCATGATTTCATAATATGCAGTGCTCTGAGAGGAAGAAGTGAAGTTCAACAACCATGAACAGAACCTCACAACTGGGAAGCACTGACAGCCTACTCCATAAATACTTGTACGTTGTTTAAGAATAGAAAGAAATCCAGCATTTATAGGGAAATATTCCTTGGTCCAAGAGGAAGAGACTACAGAAGAAAAAGAAGCAAGAAAGCAAAACATGGAAAACACTTTGAAAAGAAGAGAAAGATAAAGAAAGCAGAAAGAAAAACTGAAAAAGTGTTAGTGTAAGAGTTTGCAGATGAATATTATATACTCAGATTGGGAATGATAGTCAAGTCTCCAGAAAGAACTGGAAGGCCATTCTACTTCACTCCACCATATCTGTAGTTCAACTTACCACAAGTCTTATTTCATTTCCATTATGAAAAACCTAGGGTAGCTGCTGCATTATACGATCCTCATCAGTCACTGACATGGCCCTCGAGTAAATAATCTCTTGTGCAGCATGATACTGCTGCCAGTAATGAGCATATAATAGTGATATATTAGCATGTTAAATAATGACATGCAAAGTTACAGTGTATATGTTGATGTCATGTCACTGCTAACCTGCTACTTGCACTAAATTTGTCATTCTCAATGTAATGTGTTGTTCCAGATGGAAAATTTAATTTTATCTGATTTCCCCCGTTCACTTCCAGCTCTGGATAATCACAAACCACTTTGGGCTCTCTCCTGTCTCCCTACTTTTGTCACCTCCTTTAATCACTCTATCGCTAAGAAAACCAGACACGTAGTTGGCAATGGGCACACAGATGGACAAAGGAAAAGTCTTCTCCTGGAGACCTCACACTTACTTTGAAGTCTGCTCATCTGGGAGAAATCTAGGTCCGGAACCATATTTATATTTGTTATGCAGGCAAAGCAGCAAAAGAACTTGGAGGGCAGGGATGGAGAAACATATGGTAAGGCTGGCTATTCTGGGTCCCTAGTGAGGTGGTGAGGCATCTCTGATGGAATGAGCTTTCAAAGTCATCAGGAACTACAACACAAACACTGTGCCACATGACACCATCTGGAAAAAGGCCTTCAAAGTTCAAAAGAAAGGAAAGCAACTTAGCATTCAATCCACAACTAAAGTTTAGATGATCATGAAAAGTTACAGGCTTAAGATTAACCCTCTGTGATCAAAACTGCTATGTGAAGTCTTTCATTGAAAGAAAGCTTGATAAGGTTGTAAACCTATGAGTACAACACAAGCTGCCTAAATAGAAGAATTTTGCTTCTTATTAGTAAATAATAATATTATTATTTGGCTTATCACTTCATTTCATTCTTACAACAAATACATGAATTGGGTTAAGACTTCAGGGATGAGAAAAATGAAGGCAAGTGATATGCCCAATGTTATAGCGATAGTTTTGAAAGAAGGAGGCCCAAGTGTCCTGTGGTTTGGCTTAATTTTCTTTCTTATGTGCTATTTCATCTTGCTGCTTAAAAATTAATGGAAGCGAGGATAATTGTAAACAAATAAAGAGCACTTGCAGATGGTGTGTACTGGAAATTAGATTTTATGTAAATCCCTATGCAGGGTACAAAGACTTCCCTTCTATGGGCAAAACAACCTATGTCAAAGAGTTAATAAAATGAATTAGAGCAATTTTCTTTCTTATGGAAGCACACTGTTTTCAATAAAACAACTGTAGTAGATCACCAAATGCAAAAATTATCTTCCAGATATTTCAGACTCAGAAAGCTAAACATATACATAGAATGTACAGGTGAGTGTTTTTTCAATACGTGAGAGGCATACAACATGGTAAAAATAAGAATGGGTATGAGTGTTTCAGATAGCATTCAAACTTGGTATCAAATACTGATGGTGATCATAGTAATAAGTTTAATTCGTGCTTATTTTTCAATTCTTAAAATCACACCAAGTGAAAAATCTCAATATGCTGATAATTTTAAACCTCTCTTCAAGTTCAAAAAAAATTTTTTCAATGAAATGAGAGCAGGCTTTAGCCTCAAAACCTTTAGCAGGAAAAATCATCCAGCTAGAATCTATTACATTGTATTTTCTTTTATATTTAGATCTTATTATGAGTCACTAAATATTAATGCCTATTTACAGAAATGACATAAAGTTTCTTTGTAAAATATTCATTTAATTTGCAATGGAACTGGTTAACAACACTGAGTGATAATTATATAATATGGTACTGGATGAACCTGGGGAAACCTTGATGTTGGTTCATTTTCGTCAGAACTTAAACTCAAAATAAATAGTTAAGGATGCCTCCTTGACCTGCAAATGTTATTCTTTGAAAATAGGAAACTTAGAAAGGAACTGAAAGCTGGGAACTGGCCTCGCAACTCTCAGGCAGGCAGTGGTATAAACAGAAATTGAACATAAACAATTTCACAAAATACCAGCATGGAAAAGGCCAGCCATTCTGTGACCACAATGGATCAAGACAAAAGACTAAACCCACAAAAATGACCAAGAATATCCCCATTCTGGCTGATGTGAGTGACTGTTCCTTTAGCCTCACTTTATTCTGCCCATCATCTAGCTAATATTTATGAAAATACTCCAGCATAGATTTATCCCTACTTCCTAAGAGCATTCAATCCCACGCAAAGCTTCACTTTCTTAAGCCTGTCCAAGGTCTACAAGCTTAAAGCCCAGAAAGTGAAAGTAAAAGTGAAGTAGCTCAGTCCTGTCCGACTCTTTGCAACCCCATGGAGTATAGCCAACCAGGCTTCTCCGTCTGTGGGATTTTCCAGGCAAGAGTACCGAAGTGGGTTTCCATTTCCTTCTCCAGGAAAATCCCAGAAGTCGTGCCCAACACCTTCATTCTTAGAGGTCCATAGTGTGTTCTCCCTCATAATAAGCCAATAAACTGAACCATGTTTAATCAGAGGTGTGCTTCTACTCCTTGGCTTGAGGGAATCGACATATTGGGGTAATCGGGTTTAATGGTCCCTCTCAAAAATGAATCAAAACTTGAAATTCTCCCTAACCAGAAAAATAATATTTATTTAAACCATTTGTAATTATTTACAATTGTAATCTCATTTTAGTCCATCCAGTAAACCAATTAAAACTTTGAAACAGACCACAATTTCAGAGTTGACCTCACACTCTAACTCATATTTGTCACTTGTCCCTCTCAAAGCATTTCAGTTGAGAATATGAACAATGTGACAGTAGCTAGCAAAATAATAAAATAATTATAATGCTACCATTTTTGCTTGCCAACATATCAAACTCTGTGATAGATGTGTTTCCCCATATCTTATCTCATCAAACCCTTATTACAACCTTCCAAAATAGATATTATTATCCCACTTAACAGGGAAATTGAGGCTGGAGAAATCAGGCAGTTTGCCCCACATTATCACCCAATATAATGAATAATCTCAAGGTTTATGATAGTTCTATTCTCCTTTTCTGTTTATAACTAGGAAAGTCAAGTTCAAACTTCAAAACTGACTAAGAATAGGAAATATTATTATGGCTTAACCTAAAATTTTATTAATAGTTACATTTGAATATTATATTATTTGAATATTAATAATTAATATTAAAAATTATATTCTTCTTTTGAATTGTTTAATAAAAGGAAGTGAAAAATACTCAAGAGGTAATACTAGATCCATGTAAATAAGATTATAGAAACTGTTTTTTCAGAGAAAACTCATTGCTTATATATAGCAGAAACATTAGTAGAGAAATTACTCAAGATAAAGATATTAACTGATGGCAGAGGACCAGATCCACTAACTAAAGACTTTGCTTCTTTGATCCCCTCAAAATTTATTTTGTGATCTTTCTCCAGTGGATCTTATTAGTTTCAAGAAGTTGTCAATTAACCTGGATTGCTAACTATTTCCAGCATATAGTACTACTTCTCCTAAAAAGAGTTTTATCTCAATAGGGAAATCATGAACAACAACATGTTACTTTACGACTCAAAATAGTCAGTCTTAAAACATAAAATGTTATTTTGTTTTCACAAACATGTAATACATAATTCATATGTTCCAGGTCTACACTGGTTCACCTACATGATTTATTCTATTTTCTCCCAACCTCTGTGATATAGATAGTATTATTCCCATTACAAGCCTTGAAACACTAAGTAATCTACTCAAGTTCACACAGATAGCAGATGGCAAAACCAGGATGTGAAACTGAATTTCAGATCTCACCAGAGAAGCTGGAGAGTGGAAAAGTAGGGAGGTCTCCAAAGGCCTATATAGTAGGGTTTCCTGATCAAATGATCCACAGAGAATACATAAGAAGGCCCAAACTCAGTAATGCATTGTTTTTGCCACATGACCTCATTGTACTTTAGCTGGTATGGTTGATGTGCAGCAGAGTAAAACTTACGGGAGGACGCCATGAAAGTACACAGTGCAAAGCTCAGTGAAAAGACCCAACAAGTTCTAGTTCCCTTAACCGTGGCATATGGGAACATATGTCTCAGTGCTGACTCGCCTGTCTGTCTCAATGCCAGGAAACCTGAATGTGCATTCCAGAATGTATTTGGATACATTGCAAACAAATGTCAGAGCAGGCATTATACCCCCCACTAATGTACATTTGCAGGTCAAGAGGGTGATGCTGGAAAAGATTAATCCCTTGCTGAGTATTATCCATCAGAATGCTTTTAAATGCTGGCATATGGGCAGCTAATAGATTATATATCATAAACACAGCTGTTGGAAGAAAAATGGCATTTCACAAGTCATACAGTTAAAATCTCTAATCTCCAAAAGTATCAGAACAAGAGCAGGGGGAGGGGCAAGGAAGGATGAAAATAGAGCTTTTCTCGGAAAGGGTTATCTGTCTCCTGGATGGTACACTTTGATTCCTATTGTGTACAGCGCCTTCTTACTGAGCTCTGGGTAAAGGAGCATCAGAAAGGACTGCTTCAAGATGAGCAACATGTGGCAAAAGGAAGATGGGTTTGACAAGGGAAGAAAAAAGAAAATTTTACCTCAAATTCGTGTTTTTCCATAATATATATATATTGTATGTGTGACTAATTGTTTGAATATATATATACATATATGTAGCACTGGGAACAATAGCAAAAGTCTGCCCATAGTATATATTTTTTGTTGTATTATATAAAAATTATAAAGAATTATAAAGAAATATCAATAATGTGACTCTATATTTCAGAAAAAAAACATAACATTCTGTTATTTGCTTGTCAATTTTTCTAAGTATTTGTACATGTATATATGTTTTCCCACAAACTGCAATCATTCAGTATATACTATTTTCTACATTATATTTTTGGCTGCATAGTATTTTGCCACTTGGATATAGCATATTTTAATGCAATAAATGTTGTTCCTTATTCTGGTGATTCCTAATTTTCAAAATTAGAAACAAATATCCTGTGTATAAATCCATGTATGCACCTCTGCAATATGACCTCACCTTAACTAATTATTGGAGAAGGCAATGGCACCCCACTCCAGTACTCTGCCTGGAAGTTTCCATGGATGGAGGAGCCTGGAAGGCTGCAGTCCATGGGGTCGCTGAGGGTTGGACATGACTGAGCGACTTCAGTTTCACTTTTCACTTTCATGTCTTGGAGAAGGAAATGGCAACCCACTCCAGTATTCTTGCCTGGAGAATCCCAGGGACGGGTTAGCCTGGTGGGCTGCCGTCTATGGGGTTGCACAGAGTTGGACATGACTGAAGCGACTTAGCAGTAACTAATTATATACGTAATGACCCTATTTCCAAATAAGGTCACATTCTGAAGTACTGGAGGGTAGTAAATATTTCAACATATGAATTTTCTAGGGGCACAAAATTCATGACATCAAACAATGTATAATAAACAAGTCTTGTTCCTTTGACTAGCATACCTATCTCCTTAGCAAAAAGTGCACTCTTTCAATGACTATAGTTTTTTATTCTAATATTTGATGGGGTAAGTCATTTTGCTAACTTATTCTTCTGAAGAATTTTTCTACATAGTCTATGCTTATTTTACCAAATGAGTATCAGGACAAATTAGTCAAGTTTCCAAAACATTATGCCTCTGGGATTTTTATTTTAACATTGTAGAACTTATTGGTTAATTTAGGGTACAGTTGCATTCTGATAATGTTGATTCTTCTTATACAAGAAAATGGTGTTTCTATTTATTCAAGTTATTATTCACGATCCTCAGCTGCATTACAGTTTTCCTCATATAATCTCTGTAAATGTTTTAAGTTTATTTCTATGTATTTGCTGTTATCATTGAAAAAAGGGTAGTCTTCATTTTGTTTTCTAGGTGGTTATTGCTGATATATAAGAAAAGCATTGGGTTTGTTGGATATTGACATTGTTATCAGCCTTATATTGAATGCTCTTATGGACTTCCTTTGATTTTCCAGATATACAACCAACCACATACATTAACAAGTATTTCTGGGTTTTACTTTTCTCCTTACACTTTCTAGGAAGTCTTTCTAGGTCTTGGCTTTTTGTGTGTTTTTTGTTGTTGTTATTATGTGTTTACTTTTGTGCAGCAGATTATCCTGAGTAATCCTTTTAGAATTAGTTTGTGGATGGTAAAATTTACAAATCCTTGGACATCTCAGAGTATTTTTATTCTTCATACACACATGAATGTTAGTTTGTCCAGGATTAGAACCCTAGCTTTACTGCTATCTAGCATTGTCAATCAGAGAAGGCAATGGCACCCCGCTCCAGTACTCTTGCCTAGAAAATCCCATGGACAGAGGAGCCTGGTAGGCTATAGTCCAAGGGATCACTAGAAGTAGGACTCGACTGAGTGACTTCACTTTCACTTTTCACTTTCATGCATTGGAGAAGGAAATGGCAACCTACTCCAGTGTTCTTGCCTGGTGAATCCCAGGGACGGTGGGATGCTGTCTATGGGGTCGCACAGAGTCGGACACGACTGAAGAGACTTAGCAGCAGTAGCATTGTCAATATGATGTCTGATGTCAATCTGATTTTCTTTGGGAACTTTTAGAATTGTCTCCTTGCCCCTATAATTTTGAACTGTGGTCAAAATACATGTAGATGTATAGGCCAATTTAGCCCATTATGTTTACATTTGGTGTTTGTTTTTCTGTTTTTTGTTTTTTTGTTTTCAAAATAAAGATAAGTGACTTTTTTTCAGCTATAGAGTTTTATTCTGTTTATTCATTGATTATATCTTATGTGGATGTTGAATACATATATTTTACAGAAATTTAATGTTAAAATGTATAATTTGGACTGTATAAATGTGCACATATAACTGTGAATGCATATATATGAATGTTGAAATATAATTTTGTCATATTGAAGTTTATTACTGGTTAAGTACATATATATTAAGTATATGCTTCCCTGGTGGCTCAGATGGTAAACCGTCTGGCTACAATGTGGCAGACCCAGGTTCGATCCCTGGGTTGGGAAGATCCTCTGCAGAAGGAAATGGCAATCCACTCCAGTACTCTTGCCTGGAAAATCCCATGGATGGAGCATGGTAAGCTACAGTCCATGGGGTCACAAAGAGTAGACACAACTGAGTGACTTCACTTTGTTTCTTTGATGAGTTTGGAAAAGTATGTCCAAGCAAGATATAAATTTCTGCTATGAACTAAACTGTGTTCCCTGAAAATTCATATGAAAGTGAAAGTTGCCCAGTTGTGTCCAACTCTTTGTGACTCCATGGATCATACAGTCCATGGAATTCTCTAGGCCAGAATACTGGAGTGAGTAGCTATTCCTTTCTCCAGGAGATCTTCCCAACCCAGGGATCAGACCCAGGTCTCATGCATTGCAGGCAGATTCTTTACCAGCTGAGCCACCAGGGAAGCCCTGGTATACTGAAGCTTTAATCCTGAATATAATGGCATTTGGAGATGGGTAAGAAGGTAATTAGATTTAGATAAAGCCAAATTAGAGATACCAAGGGAACATTTCATGCAAGGATGGGCTCGATAAAGGACAGAAATGGTATGGACCTAACAGAAGCAGAAGATATTAAGAGGTGGTAAGAATACACAGAAGAACTGTACAAAAAAGATCTTCAAGACCTAGATAATCATGATGGTATGATCACTCACCTAGAGCCAGACATCCTGGAATGTGAAGTCAAGTGGGCCTTAGAAAGCATCACTACGAACAAAGCTAGTGGAGGTGATGGAATTCCAGTTGAGTTATTTCAAATCCTGAAAGATGATGCTGTGAAAGTGCTACACTCAATATGCCAGCAAATTTGGAAAACTCAGCAGTGGCCACAGGACTGGAAAAGGTCAGTTTTCATTCCAATTCCAAAGAAAGGCAATGCCAAAGAATGCTCAGACTATCACGCAATTGCAGTCATCTCACATGCTACTAAAGTAATGCTCAAAATTTTCCAAGCCAGGCTTCAGCAATATGTGAACTGTGAACTTCCAAATGTTCAAGCTGGTTTTAGAAAAGGCAGAGGAATCAGAGATCAAATTGCCAACATTCACTTGATCATTGAAAAAGCAAGAGAGTTCCAGAAAAATATCTATTTCTGCTTTATTGACTATGTCAAAGCCTTTGACTGTGTGGATCACAATAAACTGTGGAAAATTCTGAAAGAGATGGGAATACCAGACCACCTGACCTGCCTCTTGAGAAATCTGTATGCAGGCCAGGAAGCAACACTTAGAACTGGACATGGAACAACAGACTGGTTCCAAATCAGGAAAGGAGTATGTCAAGGCTGTATATTGTTACCCTGCTTATTTAATTTATATGCAGAGTACATCATGAGAAAAGCTGGGCTGGAGGAAGCACAAGCTGGAATCAAGATTGCCGGGAGAAATATCAATAACCTCAGATATGCAGATGACACCACCTTTGTGGCAGAAAGTGAAGAGGAACTAAAAAGCCTCGTGATGAAAGTGAAAGAGGAGAGTGAAAAAGTTGGCTTAAAGCTCAACATTCAGAAAACGAAGATCATGGCATCTGGTCCCATCACTTCATGGCAAATAGATGCGGAAATAGTGGAAACAGTGTCAGATTTTATCTTTTGGGGCTCCAAAATCACTGCAGATGGTTACTGCAGCCATGAAATTAAAACACGCTTATTCCTTGGAAGAAAAGTTATGACCAACCTAGATAGCATAATCAAAAGCAGAGACATTACTTTGCCAACAAAGGTCCGTCTAGCCAAGGCTATGGTTTTTCCAGTAGTCACATACCGATGTGAGAGCTGGACTGTGAAGAAGGCTGAGCGCTGAAGAATTGATGCTTTTGAACTGTGGTGTTGGAGAAGACTCTTGAGAGTCCCTTGG
Organism: Aepyceros melampus; assembly: GCA_006408695.1. NCBI lineage: Eukaryota > Metazoa > Chordata > Mammalia > Artiodactyla > Bovidae > Aepyceros > Aepyceros melampus. The sequence goes on along the minus strand of SJXQ01009526.1, from coordinate 111,487 downwards.
ACTGCAAGGAGATCCAACCAGTCCATTCTGAAGGAGATCAACCCTGGGATATCTTTGGAAGGAATGATGCTAAAGCTGAAACTCCAGTACTTTGGCCACTCATGCGAAGAGTTGACTCATTGGGAAAGACTTTGATGCTGGGAGGGATTGGGGGCAGGAGGAGAAGGAGACGACAGAGGATGAGATGGCTGGATGGCATCACTGACTTGATGGACGTGAGTCTGAGTGAATTCCTGGAGTTGGTGATGGACAGGGAGGCCTGGCGTGCTGCAATTCATGGAGTCACAAAGAGTCGGACATACTGAGCAACTGAACTGAACTGAACTGATGAGGGTGGGGCCTCATGGGATTATTGCCTCTTTAAGAAGAGGTATCAGAGAGCTTGCTTCCTCTCATTCTCCACCCAAACACGTCAAGCAAATATCATGTGAGGACACAGTGAAAAGAAAGCCGTCTGCCCAGGAGTTTAGTTGCCTTAAAATTATTCCATATTATTCACCTGCACACCACTCCTAGGTTATCCTCTCAGCCCTAATTCAAACTGTACACTTTTTTCAACAAACTCATTCTTACTGTCTTCTCAACCATTCAACAACCAATGAGAACTTACTTTATTAAGCCTATAATGCACTCGAGTAAATGCTAAAGTGACAAGGAAATTAAAACAGAAAATCTTAAGCAACCGATCTTCTGATAGAAGGGAAAGACATACACAGGGAAATATTAGCCAAAATTATCTGATCATTAGAATCACCTGGGATGATCATTTATAACACAGTTTTCCAGGCTCTATTCCTAGAGAGTGTAATTCAGTACTTTGGTTAGGTTGTAGGATGGGAGGCAGGGGCTAAAAATCTTAGTGGTTTTCAATAACAGCTATATATGCATAGAATTACCAGGAGAACTTTTTAAATATATCAATACTGAGACCCTATCCCAACCCAATAAAATCAGGATGTCAGACGTACAACTTAAGGCATTGAAATCATACACATTTGGCTTGAATCCTGGTTTCACCACTTAAAATCATGTCATTGAACTAGTTACTCCACTTCTGTAAATAACAGTTTTGCTTTGTTTTAATCTTCAAATGGGAATAGTGATGGTTGTAACATTGGGTTGTTATGAGGTTAAATGAGATAAGGAATGCAATGACATATAGTAAATATCTGATAACAGTACCTAACATTTATTAAACATTTACTCTGTGGTTGACACTGTGTTAAACACTTTACATGAACTGAAACAACTGTTATATTTTTATCTGCAATTTGTCAATGAAGGAACCAATGCATGGGATAGTAAAGATACAGTTAAACAATTAGTTAACAGCACTTGTGACTGTTACTTGTCCAGTACTTGTGACTATCACATACACATCAATAAATAGTCAATATTTTTATTTACTAATATTGTTGAATAATTATCAGACAATCTGTAATAAATGTGAGATGAACAAGTTGATATTCTGATATGAGTTTTGAGTTTTATGAGCTGAGTTGGGTCCTTTTCTTCTAGGCTTGTCATGTGAAATCTTTCAAAATTAAAACCCTGATAAAGAATGTCTATTCCATCCCCCTCCCCCAACACTTTTCCAGTAAAGAAACTGAGTTCATTGAAAGTTTGTTCATGGGACAAAGTTCCATGTTACAGAAAAACTCCACATGAACCATTTGGTCAACCCAATAAAATTATGCACACCTTGATCAACCCTCCCTGACTATCTTAATGACTTTATGAAGTCCAATCAATTTCTCTTGCCTCAAAACAGATGGCAGAAGTCTGTGGAATGCTGGTTACCCTCAGTTGACGGCAAAATCAAGGTTGAGCTGCCAGATGGAGCTTGCACTGTTTAAAGGTACAAATAGGCTAAAGTTCCTCTCTGCCACAAAACCTAGTCTTTGCGCTTCCTTTCACATTTTTTTTTCAACATCTATTATATTCTTAAAAATAGAAACACATGTCTCTGCCAGTCCCTCCATGGGATCCCAGATGAAAAACCTCTAAAGGATAAAAACAAAATGCAATTTGAATCAAAGTCTGTGAAGCTTCCCAGACACACCAAGCCAGGGCCATTAGGAAGCAGCGGGTAAGATGCCGACAGCCCACCAACAATGAGACCGCAGGATCTGCAGCTAGGAGGACTTCTGCAGTCATCCTCTACTCACCAGACTTCTCCCTCCTCTTCTCCATGCTTGCATTTGCCCTAATTGAAAAGATCCTTTGGAGATGGCTTCAGCAGAGCAGAATCGCTGTTCCTTACTCAAAACTTAACCCTATCTTTCCCCATGGCTTTGGCTCTGGATTCTCGTTCTACTTTGGGCAGTGAAAGTGTTAGTCACTCAGTTGTGTCCGACTTGGCAACCCCATGGACTGTAGCCTGCTAGGCTCCTCTGTCCGTGGAATTTTCCAGGCAATAATACTGGAGTGGACTGCCATTCCCTTACCCAGGGGATCTTCTGGACCCAGGGACTGAACCCATGTCTCCTGCATTGCAAGCAGATTCTTTACTATCTGAGCCACCAGGGAACGAGTGAAATCCACATGACTAGAAGTAAAGATACAATGAAAAATTATGAAGCTTTCTCTCTTCTTTGATGCTAGGTTTCCTCCCTGTACCTTTATGTTCCCTGTTTCTTAAAAGCTGCTCCCAGGGGAGAAACTAATACTCTCTATTACATTTATTGTTTGGCTCTTTCAGAGCTCAGAGTTTAACACCCAGGCAGAGAGTGCAACTTACATGGTGGTATTTCAAACATCAGTAAAATGGTGAAGGTTATCTTGCAGCACTCCTGATATCGTACTTCATGAACTTTCCTGATGGAAAGTTGATGCAAACTGGATTTTCATAGCAATTCACCTTAACTTATTCAGATTTAGCAAGAGGTTCTGCTGATGGAGGTTGGTCATTAGTTGTGATATTGTTTACCGCTATGTGTTAACATAAACTAAAATCCTACTCACTTAATGACAATTTAAGCCCTCAATAACCTAATCCTGTGCTATTTTTCCACTGCTCCTTGTGATTCAGCCAAGCTCTCAATTGTTTATTTTCCGTGCTTGCTTCAGGTTTGCAGTCTTCATGGTCTCACTCAAAATTAGAGTCAGCCTGGCATAATGGCAAGAGCACTCAACTCAGATGGGGCTGAGTGGGGAACATGGCTTAAACAAATTAAGTGATTTATGCAATATGATAGTTATATGACTTTGAGCCTTTAGCTTAATCATCTGTAAAATGACACTTCCAACTGTGCAATGTTCTTAAAAGGGTAATGTAGGATGTAGAGTGACTATATACAGATAAGGCACTCAATGAAGTTATCTTTTCTGAATATGAAAATTTTATTCATCCTTCAAGATGCAGCTCAGGTAACATCAAAAGTGTTCACTTATCACCTCTACTGGGATGCAAATTTTTCCCTCTTTTCAACTCCTATCTTACTTTGCCCTTACCTATCTATTATATGGTGAAAACATCTTTCTATCTGTACAATATGGGACCTTGAATTGACATTCATATTGTGGCATGTGTAAAGATAAAGGGCAGAGAACTCCCCTGGGGAATCTATGTGATGGTTGTCCTATGTGGGGGCTTCTCTTTGGAACAGAAAGTAGAGTAACCGTGAGCCCTTGCCAATTCCCTGTACCTAATTATGTATTCTTGTGTTTTTTTCCACTGAAGACTGTCCAAGACTGTACAGATGTCAGTGCCCACAAAGCCTGATTAGCACCTGGGGAGAGAGAGGGAGATGAGTACTGTGGAGGGACCCAGAGCTGAAGGAGTTGTGTTGATGAAAAACATCATGAGATTGGGAATAAGTGTGCTATTTGGGATCTGGATAATGAAGTGTGGCAAAAGTTGTAGTGTGTCCATAATCTATAATTATCCGACAAAATGAAGATTAGCAGAGATCAAGAAGGTGCCACAGGACCCTCGGCAGGGTGACTGGAATTCTCTTGGTGGACAGTGATCTCAATAGCCACTTTTCATCAAGTCAAACACTCCTCTTTAGAGAGGCAACCTCTGAGCATCTTTTCTATCACCCCCCATCAGCTGCAATCTCACCTACTGTTATTTGAGGTACTTGTCACTATGTGACATCTTCTTTGCCTTTCCTTACTACCCTCCACCTCCCATCCTTAGAGTCAAGGGTTTTTATCTGTTGTACTCATCACTTATCCATAGAAGAAAGTGGGTCCTTGGCTTACAGGAAATATTCATTAATTATCTAAGGAATGAATGGATGTGATGACTTCTCAAGGTGCTTCATAAAAGGAAGACAATGAAAAGGGCAAGCTAATGTGGAAGAGGAAAGGTAGGTAGATGCCTCACAGTAACTGAAGCTGTCAACTCAGTTTGTGGATACATGGGAAGTATTCATTCAGCTTTCCTAGAAGTGCTGGAGGGAACACTGTCTGGAGTTCCCATGGCAGCAGGTGGGTGATTTCAGCCCTCATTGGCTAGAGAGGACTACAAGCAGTTAGGTTTCGGGTATTCTTGAGTTGTTTTTGTGAATCTTATCTTCTCTCTTAGGCTCTTAGGAAAAGCTGAGAAACATCCTGAAATTCCCCAAAGGACCTAATACAGGGTCTCACTTAAAGAACTTGAAGAACTTTAAACTTAAAGGACTGACTTTAAAGAAAGAATAAACGATTACCTGATTTTGTTCCACCTAAACAGAGTATGTGTTAGAAATAAACAACATAATAAACCAGAAATGCTCAGTCATTATAAGTATTGAAATTTTCAGTATCTGATATGGTACTAAAGATTTCTATTAGAAACTCCTAAAGAAGTATCCAGTAGAAGGTAACAATTCTTTACTGTGAAGTCTGAAACATCTCCTCTTGGGGCTTCCTTGATAGTCAAGGTGTTTAAGACTCTGCTCCCAATGCAGGGGGCATAAGTTTATCCCTGGTCAGGGAGTGAAGATCCTGCATGCCACCTGGAGTGGCCAAAAAATAATAATAATAATAAAAAATAAAATTTCTCCTCTTGCCACAAAATGAAATGGTACACAAACGCAGATAAGCATAGCTGGTAACTTAGCAACCATAAATATTTACAAATAGTCAAGTTAGGACCCATCAAAATATCAGGGTAATTATCGGCAAACTGTATATCACACAAATGCTTTGAAATCAGCATTTCAAAGGCAAAAGGAATCCTGTTGTGGGTGACTGCCCCAGCTGCTTTTGACTGCTCCTGGAAGTGTCTCTCAGTCTCTTGGGTTTTGTTGAATTGAATTGATGTGACATAAAGTCGCAATGGAGGCCAAGCCAGTGTGTAGTTTAACCTACCATGCTCTATCACTAAGCTCTTCCATTTGGATGTCATGCCGCGGTAGCCTCGTTAACAAGCTGCAGAAACTAGAATTATTTACTAGATGGTCACCCTCGAAAGAGAGTCAGTAATTTTTTTAAAAGGTGAGGAATCTGGAAAATTGTGGTAGTCTAATTTTTTTTTTAAATACTCATGAACTATATATGAGGAAGTTTTATATTATATACTTTTAATATTTCTCAGTATTAGTTTCAAAGATTCTCTAGTAATCTAACTGAAAGTGAATATGTCTGCTTTTTTAAAGGAAAGAAACAAGGAATGGAAAGAGGGAGAAACAGAGAGAACCAGAAGGAAGATTGAACATATAGGCAGAATGAAAAGAGTTGGTGGAAAAATTAGTACTAAGTGACTCGTCCTTTATTTTGTGAATCTGAGTGATGCCAAAATAGGCAGGCAAAATAATTGCATGACATGTCAATTAATACTTAAACTAGAGACAAAGGGATCAACCGAGCTTCCTACTGACCTGATTGGGAGAAAAAAAAAATCAAATTGCATTACAATTAAATTTGAATTCAGTTGTATACACCTTATCCTTACAATTTTTTTAAAAAAAAATTTAATTTCTAGAAGATCTTAGAATGTATTCAATTCTCCATCTGCTATCTTACAACTCCTGTACAATAGAGCTTACAGTTGGAGCCAATTTATTTTGCAGTTCACAGTCTTTCAAATTCTTGGAGAGAAGAGGTTTTTTCTGCCAAGATTCACACCAAAGCAACTTGATAGTCTTGCCCAAGAAGGATCAAATGTGAAACTAGATGACAGTGAAAATTGCGCAATGTGCCCTTCTCTGTAGCCAGTCAAGTGCAAAGAAATTTGCGTTGTTGCACTTGTGAGGCTTTTCAAATGTGCAGAGAAAACAGTTGAGCATAGGGCTTCTGGCCTGCAGCGTTGCCTCACTAACCGTTTGTTTTCTCATCTAAAACTCTAGAGGGAAGAAAGAAAAGGCAAGCATATCCATCCCACCCCTCCTTTTTAAATGGGGTGGCCATGCCAGATATTCTGAGTAACTTATTCAGCCCAAGGCTAATAAGCTGAACAACTTGTTTTGGCTACACATTCCTCATCTCCATATGGAATTGCTTGTGTGAGTTTTTTGGACTATTATGTGGTCAAAGGGAGGATGTTAGATAAAAAAAAATCCTCAGCACTTTCCTTTTCTTTCATATAAATCCACTTTCAAGGCTGAAGTAAACTGCATGAATTGCCCAAATCCTTAGGCGGAAGACATCACAGAATATCACATAAGCACCATCTTTAATAGGTTTGAAGGCATGCCTCTTAAATTGGGCTAAATTTGCTGATAAATCCACCATAGCTAACCTTGCCTACTCTGAACCTAGCCTGGGGGCTTCTTTATAAGGAAGGCATATTTTCACTGAACCAAAGTAAATCTTAATTACATATTTGCTTACCATGGAGAGCCATTTTGCTTCTGAATGGGAGGCTGTAACTGATAGAAGGTGGAAAGTGGGTTGATGTGATGTATTTTACAGAAATCTGTTAAAAAATATAAATAAAGAGGAAAAAAAAACTCCCAAATTTTCAGATAGAGTAAGGTAGTTTAGAATTTAGCAGACTTAGTTATTCACTGTTCTTTATGCCACAATCTTCCCAGGGAAATGTATCAAAATATTTTCTAATGATTCTTCAATACCAAATAGGGTCCTTCCTTAACAGGCTGATTCAGGAGTTCCTATGTAGAACTCAGTTTTCTCCTGTTTCTTAAAGGTAGGTCCACATATAATTCTGAAAGTTACTTCAAACTCCAGAGTGGGAGATTTTTATTCTTTAATATTTATTTATAGTTTTCTAAAAAGAAATTATTCTACAATGAGGCTGTGCAATGAGTCAGCAGGCTTCAAAAAGAGGCACTGTTCACTCATTCACTCATTCATTCACTCAGTCATCCATTCAGAAAACATGCATTAAGAAGTTTTAAAAAGCCAGTCACTGGGACATCCCTGGTGGCTCAGTGGATAAGAATCTGCCTGCCAATGCAGGCGACCCAGTTTTGATCCCTGGTCCAGGAAGATTTAACATACCTCAGATCAACTGAACTGATACACCACAACTACTGAGCCCACGTGCTGCAACTGCTGAAGACGGCATGCCTAGAGCCTGTGCTCTGGACTAAGAGAAGCCAGCTCAGTGCGAAGCCCACTTGCCGAAATGGAAGAGTAGCCCCTGATCATTATAATTAGGGAAAGCCCGAGCAAAGAAACGAAGACCCAGCATATCACCTCAAAACAGACAATTACTGACCTAGGTGCTGAGGATTTAAATATGCATAATTACAGTAAGAATGCTATCAGAAAGTCCATTCCCAGTGTGTGGCTGCTTTGAAAATCCAGGCTGAGTAACCATCCATGATGCCAACTTCCTAGAGAGACTATATAGTCAAAGGCCATTGATATACTTTTCACTTTCCAGTTCAAAGCTCACAAAAAGTACAGGTAAACATATAGGTCCATGAGGGAAATACTCAAATATTTCTTTTGTGTGCTCTGCTTTTGAAGATGTTCATGCGAAGGATAACTCTTATAGGGAAAAACAAAGACAAAAAAATGTAGAAGTTACGAAAAACTTTTAAAGCAAAAACACCTATATATTCCCTTAAGGATGAGATTAACATTACAGACTCCATAGTGTTTCTTCGGAATCAAAACCCTGTTCTTTCTCCAGAGGAACCACAACCCTGATTTTTTTAACTTTATGTGAATGATATCATACTATATGTTTTCTTTTGCATTTGCTACTTTTGTTTAATGTTATATTTTTTAAATTAATCCAGGATGTTGCATTAGTTCTAGTTCATTCATTTTCATTGCTGCATAGTATTCCATTGTATGAATTGTACACTATTTAGAATTCTGCTGATGGGCATTTAGGGTGCTTCCAGTTGTCTGTCTATTACAAATACTGATACTAATGCTGGAATTGTTGGGTTATAGGGTATGCTTACAGTCAACTTTAATATATATTATCAAACTGAATTCCAACTAAAGAAATCAAATTTACACTGTGACAAGCAGCTTGTGGGTTTCGGCTGCTCTATTTGCCCGCAAACATCGGTTTTTGTTGTTTAGTCTCCAAGTCATGTCCAACTCTCTGTGACCCCATGGACTGAAGCATGCCAGTCACCTCTGTCCACTACCTCCCGCAGTTTGCTCAAATTCGTATCTATTGAGTAGGTGATACTATCTAATCTCATCCTCTGCCTCCCCCAACACTGGTATTGTTAGACTTTAAAATTTTTAATTAATCTGAAGGGTGCAATCGATTCTCTTACAGCACCTTTCAAAAGCTGTGAGGTGTTCTCACTCATATTTAGGTCTCTGAGCCATTGATAAGTTTTGTGTATAAGATGAGAAAAGGTCCAATTTTATTTTTATATGAATGTTCAATTCCAAATATTTCACTTAAGAAAAGTCTTTTATTTTTTCACTGATCTACTATTGCCAGCAAACTTGGAAAACTCAGCAGTGGCCACAGGACCGGAAAAGGTCAGTTTTCATTCCAATCCCAAAGAAAGCAATGCCAAAGAATGCTCAAACTACCGCACAATTGCACTCATCTCACACGCTAGTAAAGTAATGCTCAAAATTCTCCAAGCCAGGCTTCAGCAATACGTGAACCATGAACTTCCTGATGTTCAAGCTGGTTTTAGAAAAGGTAGAGGAACCAGATATCAAATTGCCAGCATGCGCTGGATCACGGAAAAAGCAAGAGAGTTCCAGAAAAACATTTATTTCTGCTTTATTGACTAAGCCAAAGCCTTTGACTGTGTGGATCACAATAAACTGTGGAAAACTCTGAAAGAGATGGGAATACCAGACCACCTGACCTGCCTCTTGAGAAATCTGTATGCAGGCCAGGAAGCAACAGTTAGAACTGGACATGGAACAACAGACTGGTTCCAAATAGGAAAAGGAGTACGTCAAGGCTGTATATTGTCACCCTGCTTATTTAATTTATATGCAGAGTACATCATGAGAAAAGCTGGGCTGGAAGAAACATAAGCTGGAATCAAGATTGCTGGGAGAAATATCAATAACCTCAGATATGCAGATGACACCACCCTTATGGCAGAAAGTGAAGAGGAGCTAAAAAGCCTCTTGATGAAAGTGAAAGAGGAGAGTGAAAAAGTTGGCTTACAGCTCAACATTCAGAAAATGAAGATCATGGCATCNCTGGACTGGAAGAAACACAAGCTGAAATCAAGATTGCCAGGAGAAATATCAATAACCTCAGATATGCAGATGACACCACCCTTATGGCAGAAAGTGAAGAGGAGCTAAAAAGCCTCTTGATGAAAGTGAAAGAGGAGAGTGAAAAAGTTGGCTTAAAGCTCAACATTCAGAAAATGAAGATCATGGCATCCGGTCCCATCACTCCATGGGAAATAGAGAGACAGTGGAAACAGTGTCAGATTTTATCTTTTGGGGCTCCAAAATCACTGCAGATGGTTACTGCAGCCATGAAATTAAAACACGCTTACTCCTTGGAAGAAAAGTTATGACCAACCTAGATAGTATATTCAAAAGCAGAGACATTACTTTGCCGACTAAGGTCCGTCTAGTCAAGCCTATGGTTTTTCCCGTGGTCATGTATGGGTTTGAGAGTTGGACTGTGAAGAAGGCTGAGCGCTGAAGAATTGATGCTTTTGAACTGTGGTGTTGGAGAAGACTCTTGAGAATCCCTTGGACTGCAAGGAGATCCAACCAGTCCATTCTGAAGGAGATCAACCCTGGGATTTCTTTGGAAGGACTGATGCTAAAGCTGAAACTCCAGTACTTTGGCCACCTCATGTGAAGAGTTGACTCATTGGAAAAGACTTTGATGCTGGGAGGGATTGGGGGCAGGAGGAGAAGGGGACGACCGAGGAGGGGATGGCTGGATGGCATCACTGACACGATGGACGCGAGTCTAAGTGAACTCCAGGAGTTGGTGATGGACAGGGAGGCCTGGCGTGTTGCGATTCATGGGGTTGCAAAGTGTCAGACACGACTCAGCGACTGAACTAAACAGACTATGTCAAATCTGTTATGTATCATATTTGCAAGAATCCCTTCATCTGGCCTCTCTTTTTCTTCCTTTAGGATAATTCACACTGTCTTAGTAGAGTTTTAAGTTTTCATATCTGAAGTACCAACTTCCCCTACTTGTTTTCTTTCTTAAACATCTTAGCTACTCCTGGCCCTTTATATCGATACATATATATTTTAGAACCAGCTACCAAGTATTAAGAAGAAATCCTCCTGGCATTTAACTGGGATTACATATGATACACTTGAGATGTATTTGATGGGGCTACACAAAAGCCTCAGTCTCTGTGTTCCAGTTCAAGACTAACCTGAGGCTAATGTGAGCGCAGGACCTCACTGTAGGAACTGGCTGACAGCTTTGTCTTTGCTGCCTCACGATTCATCTCCTCCCTTCCAGTTCTCATCCCTTCACTCACCCACAGGTGATGATCACAAGCACTCTTCAATAAACATCCCGTCTACAAGTCTGTCTCAGAATCTGCTTCCTGAAGAATCCAATCTGTGACATAGATTAAATATTTAATTTGGATTTGAATTTTTTTTTTCAATTTGATGGGGCTACACAAAAGCCTCAGTCTCTGTGTTCCAGTTCAAGACTAACCTGAGGCTAATGTGAGCGCAGGACCTCACTGTAGGAACTGGCTGACAGCTTTGTCTTTGCTGCCTCACGATTCATCTCCTCCCTTCCAGTTCTCATCCCTTCACTCACCCACAGGTGATGATCACAAGCACTCTTCAATAAACATCCCGTCTACAAGTCTGTCTCAGAATCTGCTTCCTGAAGAATCCAATCTGTGACATAGATTAAATATTTAATTTGGATTTGAATTTTTTTTTTCTCTGCCTGCTGTACTGTCTCTAACTCTAAAATCTGTGGAGTTTCTGAGCACTTGTACTCCAACAGGAAATCCTATACAATATTGCTCCTGAACAAAATAAAACATGACGCACAATGGGCTACGTTCCATGACTTCACTAACTTTCTCATACATCTCATTGCACAGAAGCTGCTTACATAGAATGGAAATGGATGCTGCAAATCAGAAACAATATATAATGTTGTTTCTTTTATAGCTATATACCAAGCAACTGGAAACCAAACAATGAATACAGGAGCAGTGGCTTCTACTTGTCCAAATAATGATTCATTAACACTTTTAACCCTATTCGTCTTGATTCTATTGATTTAGAACTTTAGTATCTCTGAGATGTATGCTTCCACCATGGAGCACTAACAATTTAAGGATAAGCTGATATTGAAATCCAGCAATTTTGGAGTCTTTTGTGCCAAAAGGCAAATGGCAAATTAAAGGACTGTAATACTGGCTAGGGGGAAAAGCCTAACTGTCAAGGGAAATATTTTGTAACTGCCATACAATGGGAAGTGTTTACACATAACCAGCAGATTTCTGAAATGCCTCTTTATATGATGACTCAATGGACGTGAGTCTGAGTGAACTCCGGGAGTTGGCGATGGACAGGGAGGCCTGGCGTGCTGCGATTCATAGGGTCGCAAAGAGTCGGACACGACTGAGCGACTGAACGGAACGGAACGGATGATGACATCTAGCAATAAAATGGAGAAGGCAATGGCAACCCACTCCAGTACTCTTGCCTGGAAAATGCCATGGACGAGGAGCCTGGTAGGCTGCAGTCCATGGGGTCGCAAAGAGTCCGACACGACTGAGCGACTTCACTTTCACTTTTCATTGTCATTCATTGGAGAAGGAAATGGCAACCCACTCCAGTGTTCTTGCCTGGAGAATCCCAGGGACGGGGGAGCCTGGTGGGCTGCCGTCTATGGGGTCGCACAGAGTCGGACACGACTGCAGCGACGCAGCAGCAGTAGCAGCAGCAGCAATGCTCAAATATTCCAGGATCACTTTTTCTTAGAACAAGAATCCTGACCAGTCAGAAATATGTATTCCAGCCAGATAAGGCAATGATTTACTGGGTTTAAAATATGGAAATAAGATAAATTTTTTCTAGTTAATTCACAGAATAAAAATCTTCAATTTAAATATATTAGAGGTGCCAAAAGTGTGGAGGTTAAGACCACCATTTTGAGCCTGTTTCATATAACAGACCCTAGAGCTTCTGTGAAAGGGCATTTCTATTCTCATACTGCCTAACATTTTTAAGTGAATCCCCAGACAATATATTCTCTTTTTAAAAAAAAAAAATTTTTATAAATTGACTATCACTTGAACTTTCTAACTTATATACCTTTACCTAGTAATTAGAGTCGACATTGGTACCTTAGACTGTATTTAAATAGAAAAGCTGTTAGCAACAAAATGTAAGGAAACAAAATCTTTTTTTTTCCCCTAGTAGTAAAGGTTTTCTCAGTCTTTACTAAAACATGTAGCTATCAGATAACTGTATCATACCCCATAACCATCAGTAACAGAGTAGATTATCCCTGTGATAATCATCTGTTCCCAGCCAAAATGGTTTGTTAATTTACCTGATTGCTAGCATTCTGATTATGATCTCTTGACATATGCTTAACTTCAATGAAATTCCAGTCACTGTTATATTAGATAATTAATTTACTAAGCATGCTGTTATAAAATATCCTACTCCAAAACTCTATTTTCTAGTTGTAGGTCATAGGTTTAAGGTCTGATATTGGTAGTAGATAGTCTAAATTTAAACCAAATTGACAAACTAGACATTGATAAATCACCAGGACCAAGTGACCTCTGCTAACAACTTAGGGGAAAAACTCACAGTGAAAGTATTGAACTCATAGCTAAATCTATAACCTGTCATTCTAAAGTGTCTGGGCCAGAGGTCAGTCAGATTGCTAATGTAACTCACATCTCTCAGTGCATTCTTGAATGTTAGAGCTAATGAGTGTTTTCATTAATAAGATGGTAAAATACATAAAAATCAATCTGTCTCCTGTTATATTATCAATAACCAGTTATTTTTTTACAAAATCATCAACAATGGCAACCACAAACAAAAATAAAACAAACAATAATTGTACTAGCCCAAGGAATTAATTGGAAAACTTGTGAATTTGTAGGAATAAAGTTATAAATATTTTCTGGGAAATATCATAGTTTAAGAAAGAAATTTAATATTATCAGATGTCAATTCTGAAACTAATATGTTTACACATAGTCCAATTTCAAACAAAACACAGTGTTAATTTTTGATTAACTTTCCAGAATAATTCTTTCTTAAAAACAACTTGACTTAAGTATATTTCTTATATCAGAAATTTCACTCATTTCAATTCACAATCTAATGATTTTTAGTAATCTTTACTTACTACTGAGTGAAGCCATCAACTTAAGTTTTAAAACAATCCATCACCCCCAAAAGATCCCTCATACCTATGTCCAGGTCATTCTTACATCCACCTGTAGCCCCCATTAACCACTAATCTACTTTCTTCATCTATATATTTACCTTATGGGAATACCAGACCGCCTGACCTGCCTCCTGAGAAATCTGCATGCAGGTCAGGAAGCAACAGTTAGAACTGGACATGGAACAACAGACTGGTTCCAAATCAGGAAAGGAGTACGTCAAGGCTGTATAGTGTCACCCTGCTTATTTAACTTCTATGCAGAGTACATCATGAGAAATGCTGGACTGGAAGAAGCACAAGCTGGAATCAAGATTGCTGGGAGAAATATCAATAACCTCAGAGATGCAGATGACACCACCCTTATGGCAGAAAGTGAAGAACTGAAGAGTTTCTTGATGAAAGTGAAAGAGGAGAGTGAAAAAGTTGACTTAAAGCTCAACATTCAGAAAACGAAGATCACGGCATCTGGACCCATCACTTCATGGGAAATAGATGGGGAAGCAATGGAAACAGTGACACTGTTTACATAGGAGGGCTCCAAAATCACTGCAGATGGTGACTGCAGCCATGAAATTAAAAGATGCTTGCTCCTTGGAAGAAAAGTTGTGACTAACCTAGACAGCATATTAAAAGCAGAGACATCACTTTGCCAACAAAGGTCCATCTAGTCCAGGCTATGGTTTTTCCAGTAGTCATGTATGGATATGAGTGTTGGACTATAAAGAAAGCTGAGGGCAGAAGAATTTATGCTTTTGAACTGTAGTGTTGGAGAAGACTCTTGAGAGTCCCTTGGACTGCAAGGAGATCCAACCAGTCCATCCTAAAGGAGATCAATCCTGAGTGTTCATTGGAAGGACTGATGCTGAAGATGAAACTCCAATACTTTGGCCACCTGATGCGAACAACTGACTCATTGGAAAAGACCCTGATGCTAGGAAAGATTGAGGGCAGGAGGAGAAGGGGATGACAGAGGATGAGATGGTTGGATGGCATCACCTACTCACTGGACATGAGTTTGAGTAAGCTCTGGGATGCGATGATGGACAGGGAGGCCTGACATGCTGGAGTTCATGGGGTCACAAAGAGTTGGACACAACTGAGCAACTGAAATGAACTGACCTGAACTGAGACATGTCATTTAAGAGAAAGCTTACACTATGAGATCTCTTGTTCCTAGCTATTATTAGCATAATATTTTTGAGGTTTATCCTTTGTGCACCATGTGCTAGTAGTGTTTTTATTGCTGAATAGTATTCTACTGTATGAATATTGCTCCCAAAGTAACTGTGAGATTACCAATAAAATAAATGTTAAAAGAACCAAATCATTTTGAAGTTGCAGAACATATGGGAAGCTTATCCATATGACATTATAAATCTACAATAATATAAACAGTGTGATATTATTGCAGGAAATGACAGACATGTAATAGAGAAA
This sequence comes from Aepyceros melampus, assembly GCA_006408695.1. Taxonomy (NCBI): domain Eukaryota; kingdom Metazoa; phylum Chordata; class Mammalia; order Artiodactyla; family Bovidae; genus Aepyceros; species Aepyceros melampus. The sequence goes on along the minus strand of SJXQ01009526.1, from coordinate 96,330 downwards.
ATTATAATGTTATTTAGACATAAGATGCGGTATTTATAAGAATTCAATATATAGTAAGAATTTGCCTCAAATCAATTATTAAGATAATTGATTATTCAAGAAGTGATGTTTAGATGACTAGTAAACATAAAAATAATCTTAGATTCTAATTGCATACCTGATACCATAATGACATTAATCACAATTTAAAGATTCAAATGTAAAAAGTGAAATTATTGCATACTAGGTGAATATTTATACAGTCTTTAGGCTCATAGGAAAGGCAGAAACTATTAAAAAAAGAATTAATATATTACAATTTTAAAATTTATGCACAGCCTAAATTGTATAAATTGCGAATGACAAAAAGAAAAAAAATTTACAGAATATAAATGTCTAATAAATGGTTCATATTTTGATATGTAACACAAAAACTATTTGCAACACATTTATAAAGAAATTCAGCCCTAATGTAAAATATATCAAATAACAATGCCAAAGAAAGTTAAAAATACTGTAAAATTTTGCTCATTTTTATATGCCAGTGAGGTAATGCTCAAAATCCTTCAAGCTAGGCTTTAACAGTATGTGAACCAAGAACTTCCAGATGAACAAGCTGAATTTAGAAAAGGCAGAGGACCAGGGAAGAAACTGTTAATGTCCTTGAATCATAGGAAAACCAAGGGAATCTACTTCTTACAGCAAGAAAACAGCTACTTTTGCTTCATTGACTATGCTAAATAAAGCCTTTGACTGTGTGGATCATGTCAAATTGTGGAAAATTCTTAAAGAGATTGGAAGACCAGACCGCCTTACCTGCCTCCTGAGAAACTTGTATGCAGGTCAAGATGCAGCAGTTAGAACTGGACATGAATCATTGGACTCGTTCCAAACTGGCAAAGGAGTACATCTGGGTTGTATATTGTCACCCTGCTTATTTAACTTATATGCAGAGTACATCATGAGAAATGCTAAGCTGGATGAATCACAAGCTGGAATCAAGACTGCTGGAAGAAATATCAACAACCTCAGTTATGCAGATGATACTACTCTAATGGCAGAAAGCTAAGAGGAACTAAAAAGTCTCCTGATGAGAGTGAAAGAGGAGAGTGAAAAACCTGGCTTAAAACTCAACATTCAAAAAACTAAGATCATGGTATAAGGTCCCATCACTTCAAGGCAAATAGATGTGGAAATAATGGGAACAGTGAGAGACTTTATTTGAGGGGGGCTCCAAAGTCACAGCAGATGGTGAATACGCCATGAAATTAAAAGATACTTGCTCCTTGAAAGAAAACCTATGATAAATCTAGATAGTCTGTTAAAAAGCAGTGATATCATTTTGCCAAAAAAAATTCATACAGTCAAAGCTATGGTTTTTCCAGTAGCTTTTCTCACAACACGTACAGACGTGAGACCTGAACCATAAAGAAGGCTGAGGGCCGAAGAATTGATGCTTTTAAATTGAAGTGCTGGAGAAGACTCTTCAGAGTCCCTCAGACAGCAAGGAGATCAAACCAATCAATCCTAAAGGAAATCAACCCTGAATATTCATTGGAAGGACCGATGCTGAAGCTAAAGCCTCTATACTATAGCCACCTGATGTGGAGAACTGACTTATTGGAAAAGAACTTGATGCTGGGAAAGATCGAGAGCAGGAGGAGAAGGGGGTGACACAGGATGAGATGGTTGCATGGCATCTCTGACTCAATGGACATGAGTGAAGCAAACTCCAGGAGATAGTGAAGGACAGGGAAGTCTGGGGTGCTGCAGTTCATAGGGTCGCAAAGAGTCGGACGCTACTTAGTAACTGAACAGCAAAAGAAGATGAGCAAGGAATGACAAAGAACCAATAAAAATAAGTTCAACCTTCTTACAGTGAAAGTGGAAAGGAAAATTATAATGAAGTACCTCTATCAAATAATATTTGATATTTGATAGGATTTTTTAATGCTAATCCCTGGAAGTCACTAGGATGTGAGCAGCAGCTACTCTCATACTCTCTTAGTAAGAGTGTAAATTGTTATAAACTCTATGGAGGTTATAATGATCTTAAATTCTAACTGCATATCTGACAACATGATGATATTACTCTCAAGTTAATCTGAAATCACCCTCTATGGAGGACAAGCAGGAAAAATTTAGTAAAAACCCATACAATGATACATACTATGACTCAGCAAGCCATTGCTAGTATTTTGAGGATAGTCATGAGTAGTTGCTTATAATAGACAAATATAAAAGGAGTATAATATAATCTAAAAATATAATAAATTACTCATACATTATAATAAAGGCATACAACTTAATTCTCTTTAGTCAATAAAATGATGAGAAAGAATTATGTGGCATGACATGACAAGTTGCTAAAAAATATTATTTCACAAAAACAGATTTTAGAACAGTTTTTGCTATATGATTCCATTTTTGCCTTAAAAAAAGGAATAAAATTTGCTTATTTAGTAGTGATTATTATAATCATCATGATTTCTGTTGATGGTAGGCCAATGTATATGTTTAAAATGAATTTAAAATATGTTATTTGGCTCATCTGTATTTTCTAAATTTTCTCTAAGAGACATTCATTACTTTTATTATCAATTATTATTTTTTAATAAAATTCTGTTTAAAAGTATGTTCATTTTCTTGGACAAGTGTTTTGAATCATAATAAACAATAAGTTTAAGGAAAATTAGATAAGAAGTCTAAGGAAAGCCTTTTTGGAATATCTCATAGGATGTAAATAGGCATATTTAAAAAGGAAACTAATTTCAATTTTCAAAAAATTAGAATTATATATCAGTGATCTTATTATAATCTTTTTTCTTCTCCCTATAACTGACTTCTACCCTCATTGTGATTTTTACTATCTTCCTTACTACTATTATCTGCCCTTGGTTACCAATAATGGATTCAATTTCCTGACTGAGAAAAATGGTAAGAAGACAGTGGCCTTTTAAACTTGACTCCCCCCAGATTAGCTCCCTCACTCTTGTTCTTTTCATTAAACTTCTTGGAAGAACATGACATACATTCGGCTGACTTCTACAGTGTGTATGCCTTCTCAGTCCCTTGCAATCTGGCTTTAGTCCTGAATATTCTAATGCAACTTTTGTCACCAAGTTTACAAATGCTGTTCTAAATACCAAATACGTTTAAAAAACTCCAAGCCTCAAGGGAAAAGGTTTTCCCTTAAACATTTCAATTCCCCTCAAGCCCAAGCACAGTCTTTTCATCTGTGGTAAATCCACCTTTGGCACCGGGCATCATTTTAGTTACTAGAGATACAAATCAGTAAAGAAAAGAATGCATTCTGGCTCTCGTAAAGTTTGTGTTTAGCTATCATAACATCTCTTTGCTGTACCATAACTTTGTCAACAAAGGTCCGTCTAGTCAAGGCTATGGTTTATCCAGTGGTCATGTATGGATGTGAGAGTTGGACTATAAAGAAAACTGAGCACTGAAGAATTGATGCTTTTGAACTGTGGTGCTGGAGAAGACTCTTGAGTGTCCCTTGGACTGCAGGGAGATCAAACCAGTCCATCCTAAAGGAGATCAGTCCTGGGTGTTCATTGGTAGTACTGATGTTGAAGCTGAAACTCCAATACTTTGGCCACCTGATGCGAAGAGCTAACTCATTTGAAAGGACCCTGATGCTGGAAAAGATTGAGGGCAGAAGGAGAAGGGGATGACAGAGGATGAGATGGTTGGATGGCATCACTGACTCAATGGACATGGGTTTGGATGAACTCTGAGAGTTGGTGATGGACAGGGAGGCCTGGCGTGCTGTGGTTCATGGAGTCACAAAGAGTCGGACACAACTGAGCAAATGAACTGAACCGAACTGAACTGCTTTTACCTATTTTTTCTGTCATTGAGAGGACTAAATGAGATAATGTATACAAAGTTCTTGGTACACAGTCTGTAATTCAAACTAAGAGTTTAATCAACAATAGCAAACATCCAAATGCTGTAGATACTCTGACCCAGGGTGAATGTGCTTCTCAGAAAGTGAAAGTGTGTCTGTATTTCAAAAATATGTTTTACATTTGAAATCACAATTTATTGCCACCTTCATGAATGACTCTTCCATGTTTCAGTTTTATATCTTGTTTATTCAAGGCTTTCCTATGTTTCAGCACAGAATTAGTTACTGGAGTCATAGAAATCAATTAACAGGCAATGCTTATCCTCAATGGGCTTACTGTCATGTTGATGGTAAAAATAGTCATAATGCAACTTAAGAAGCATAATTATAATTCTTCATCTTACAGATATGAGCTATGCTTAACATTTTTAAATCAAATGAATTCCCAAACTCAGAAAGCCATTGTATCAAAGCAAATAGGCATAATATTTGGAAGAATTCAAGGTATAAACAAAAACGCATTTCTCAATATTCTAGCATAAGTGAATTTACCTCCCAAAAGAGCAAAAGAAGTTTTTATCAAGGATACTGGTTCACCAATACTGAGAATTGATAGGCTCTTCACTAAAAATTGGAATTTAGAAGATATACATGAAAAGACTATGAAAAAATCACAAATACCAATGTGCATATCTGTGGGATTTGAGATATGCAGTTGATGCCTTTAGCTTTCTAAGGTTTTATAGAAACAGAATTGGGAGAGATTCTGTCTGCAATGTCTGTATTCAGAGGAGACATTGCAACCCATTTAACATCTATAATAGGTGTGTATTTTGAGACATGAATAGGTCTAAGAAACAAGTTTCTTTCCAGCTCAATAGGTAGAATGCTATTCTTTCTAAAGAGAAGAGGGAATTTTTTCTTGAATCCTCATGACTATTTTGTATCTGGTCAGAAAAGTATCAGTTATTTTCTGGGTCTAAGCCTGAAAATAAGTTTTGCCTCACACTCAAACCACCAGATTACAAGTGGACAAGCAAAACCATCATTTGGCAGATAAAACACTTTGGCAATATCCATGTGTGTGGGGCGCGCAGGGAGGGGGCATAGCTGTATGTGAGTACATGCAAAGATGCCCCAAATGACAAAGTCCCTGGGTCTTTTTTCTTTATATTCTCAGTGCTTTTCTCATAGTCAAGAAAAAAAAGTGAATCAATGGATCAGCAAATGAATAAATGAAAGGAGAATATACAAGTGATGTGTATGGCCAGTGAGATACAGTTCTTCATCACTTTGTTACTGAAATAAACATGAAGTGATTAAGCCACATGTGGGTTTCCTCGTAAAAGCTAGAGGCCAAAGAGAAAGAGAGAACTAGGCTTTCCTGGTGGCTTAGACAGTAAAGAATCCACCTGCAATGCAGGAAACCTGGGTTCAATTCCTCGGTCAGGAACATTCCCCAGAGAAGGAAATGGCTACCCCTCCAGTGTTCTTGTCTGGAGAATTCCATGGATAGAGAAGACTGGCAGGCTACTGAGTCGGACATGACTGTGTTACTCGGAGAGACTAAAACACACACAGAAAGAGAAGTAGAGAGAGATTGAAGTTTAAAATGTTTGTGCTGTTTCCAGGAGTTTAACTTTGCAACACCGATTAAATCAGTGAACAGCCAGTGTTGAACAGCCAGTTTAATTCTGGATTAGTTTAAATATGAGTACTATCATTGGTTTCTACAAGTATATTTGGAAAACAAGTATTTTTGTTGAATAAATTTTCTCATTTTTCCACATTTTTGAAACTTTCTCTCTTTTTCAGACTTTTAACTTTGCACAGATAGGTAGAAAATTTTTAAATGCATTCGTTAATCATAAACTTTTTTTTGCTATCACCTGTATAAATCAAAATTTTAAAAAACACACACATTCACTGGCCATTAACTTAACAATGTCTATTGAAGTTAGTTTCAACTGATTATCATCATCAACTTAGAATTTTCCAGAAAGATTAGCTAAGAGTGAGAGTGAGGGTAGACAAAAAGATACAAACCACCATGAACAAGAAAAGAGTGGAAAATACTTTGGAGCTTTACTGAGGGCCCATCTTTATAGCATGGCTCAACTTTATGCATTAAAACATGTTTGACCCATACATGGCTTCATCAAGGAGAAAGCAGTGGATCTTTAGAGTCCAGTCGTAAGCACGATGGAAGAGTCTCTCTGCTTATCTTCCAAGGATCATTATCACAAAAGCAGATGCTTCTTCAAAACTCAGATATCACTGGGGATTTTTAAGATTTACTTGCCAAATATAAGCAAGGGGATAGTCAGTTTGCAACTACCCCCAAATCCAGTGGATTGAAGTGCATTGAGTTCTGCATTTCAAGTCTATGAAGGTTGCTTGCAGCACTGTTTCTGTCCCTCTGAAGGCTACAGCTGTCACAAAGCTCCCATGACATGCCATTGTCTTCTGTTATCATCCTTGCTCTACAGCCTGTATTCCTGATCACAAACCACCTCCTTGGCTTGCCAACCTGGTCATCAGAAGAGGCACTGCTGCTGTAGTGTCACTTTTGAACCAAAAGGAAAGAGCAAAACAAGCCCTTCCACATGGATGTTTTGGCTTGGATACAGGACACTAGCTCAAATAAAATGTCACTGCAAATAGCACAAATCACTGTAAACAAATACTGCCTCCCTGCCTGGTGTAAAACATCCACAGATAAGGCTAAGACTATCAAATGCTGCTTTGGGACATGCTTTTGTCTCCTTCATCTTTAAGCTCAGAGCTCAATCCAATTATCCACAAATTTAGGTTCTGTTCCTGATTTATGTATACTAGGGTTGGAGGGTTGTTGTTTTAAAAATATTTTCGGTATGACAAGTTGAAAATTTTAGCTCGTAAGCTAAGATTACCTCAAAATAAATATGTTAAGTAAATCCACAAGATACAAATGCAAGGATTCTTGGCATACAAGAAAGTTAAAATATAATTTTTTCACAAGGAATTGACATTATTCATGATTCTTTACATTCTCACCATTTATTTTGAGAATGTCCAATTTGTGCATTTTTCATCAACTTATACTGTTAAGTATAAAGTGTTTCCCCCAAAAAAGGATTCCTAAAAGATTCTTGAAATTGCCTTCTGCAGTTTCCTTCCTCACTGGAGCTAACTATAAAATCCTTACACTGTGTAACTAAAATGCTAGATCCTTTCCATAATTCATATTGATTTTTGCATAAAAGGCCTATTCTGAGCTCAGAACTACATAATCAAACACAACCATCAGTTTCTGATGCTAAACAAAATTATCCCTTTGGGGGAATTTATTCACACCTTCTCTGGAGATAAAGGGGAAAATAATCTTCTCACTTCCTGAAACATTATAGCTTTACATTAGATAAAATAGACACCTCTATCTGGAGTCAATTTCCATGTCAGGTAAATCAAATAGTCATAGCTCCACAGTAAAGAACTAAATTTCATCTGTAAGTCAAATTTCTAGACAGTTCCTAAGGCTTTTAACCTTCAAATACCCAGAGAAGGAGGTGGTCATGAAGGAACTTATGAAAAGTGACATTTTTCCCAGAGAATTTTTATCTCCTATTAGCCAGATGCTGTCTCCTTCATGTTAGTTCCTCCCTAAAACAAATCAAGACTGCCAAATTAATCTTGGGAAGAATTTCTCTTTGTAGAAGGTGTAATTCCAAAACCCTATCACTTCCTCTCTTTCTCATCCAGTGTTGCTTTGGGGAGCAATACACAAGCTCATCTCCTCCCAGCCCCCTCGCTTTGCCCCCACCTCACTGGAGACATCTACATTGCCTTTCCCCCCTCTTCTTGGTACACCATGAACAGCTTTAACACTTGCTGTTGTCCCCTCTTCCTGAAAGATTTGTCCTTGTACATTCAAACTGGGGTTTTGTCACACTGTCAAAGTTTCAGCTCAGCTCTCCCTGTCCTAGGGACACCTTCTCTGATCACACATCAAAAGTGGCTTCATCAGGAATTTCATGTTTTATCCCTTTGGTTTCATTGACTTCAAAATAGTCATCACGATCTAAAACTGATTTGCCTGTTTCCTTGTTTATTATCTGGTTTCCCCATTTCCCACTGGAATAGAAGCTCTATGAGAACAGGGTTTTCACTTGTCCTCTGTTGTCTTCTGGGCTTCCCTGGTGGCTCAGCAGTAAAGAACCTGCCTGCAGTGCATGAGAGGTAAGAGACACGGGTTCGATTCCTGCATTGGGAAGATCCCCTGGAGGAGGGCATGGCAACCCACTCCAGTATTCTTGCCTGGAGAATCCCATGGACAGAGGAGTCTAGTGGGCTACAGTCCATAGGACTGCAAAGAGTGGGACACGACTGAGCACACACACTATTGCCTTCCAGGTCATGGTCAGTGCACAGTCTATTTAACAGATCAGAGACAGAAACAGCTTCTATTGTGTCTGAGAGAGAAATATTACATCCTTAGGCTCCTAAGTCTCCTTCTCTCAACCCTTTTTGCTTTCTCACCTGGATCATGAATTTCTGTCCCTGAATGTGCAACATCCTCAAACTACCTGCCTCACATTTAGTCTCCACACAGTGAACACTAGGTCCCAACCATGCATTCCATTGCTTCTTTACCAAATTGACGTTCCCTGATTCTCCAAAGAATATTCCTCCTTTTCAAGAAGCATACAGAGCCTGAAATGCAAGTTACTTAACCTGAATGCAGGCACCATGGCTCACGACTTCCAAATATGGCATCCAAACAGCCACGGAGACTTGTCTAAATGATATCATATCTCCCAGAGGCTGGATTTGGGTTTGTTAACTTTAAAATGAGAGGCAGGTTTAAAGATTAACAATTTGCTTGGATAAAGAAAAAGGGAAAAATATAATTAATCATTTGCCTGTCCCCCAACACTAGTTTACAAAACCATGGTGCAACTTTATTGAGCTCAAAATTGAAGGGTGGCAAGGTTAATATATAGCTTTAGACCTCACGGTTTCATTAACAAACACATTACAGGCTGTAAAGCTGAACTGACATTAATGCTAGGCCCAAACAAAGTAAATAATTACTGGCTTGGCAAATGAGGAAGTACTTGCAGAGTTTGTTTACATTGGGTTTTTGGAAAATTCATGTTGGCAACAAGTCAAATACAGTTTGACTAGTAATTGTGACAATTGCTCACAGATGCTGCTGGAAGAACAACAAAAGAATGGATTTATGGCTTTTCTCTCCCCCTACATTTTCCCCCTTTGTTGCCTTTTTTTTTTTTTCTTTACCATTTTGGATCAATAAAGAACTTGCAGCCACAAAGATAAGTGGCTTACATGGCAGATGGGCTTTGGAATGTTTAAAAATCTCATGTTGCATTTTGTCTCTTGGCCCTAGATTGGAAAAGACACAGCTGCATTCAAGCTGCAGTCATAAAATCCATGCTCCTTGAAAATGCTTATGGGTCCTCTCTATAGAACAGAGTTGAGATGAAGTCTGTGTAGAAATTTTCCAATAGAAAGAATGGGGTTTGTTTTGTGTTGGTGCACTGTTAATGAGACACTGAGTTCATAAGCCTAAGAAGAGAATTCTAGCTGAATAGGATCCATTTCATTTTCCCTAGGTTGACTAGAAAAGTATGAATAGGAATCAAGGAATAAAATAACTCACCAAACTGGAAAATGGTTCTGCAGAGCAATTGAGGTCTGTGATATATAATTTGAAACAATTTTTGCTTCCCTCATCAAAGATCAGTATTTTGCCAACTAAAAGTTCATACTTCACACACACACTCATGCGCGCGCGCACACACACACACACGCACACACACACACACATCTTAGTCCTTCTAAATACTTGAATCTAAATTTCTTTATTCCTGGAAGATAGAATTTCAATGATATAAGGTATAAATGCAAAGCCTGGATCTTTCTAATTCCATTTCTACTAACTTCAAGTAGTAAGAGCCAGAATATCCTGGGATCTTATAGGGCTTTACTGAATCATTCAGCACGAGAAACTAAAGCCTTCATTATTATTTAAGTGCCTTATCTAGATCCATAATCCTTGTGATATCAAAGCTATATCCATTGTCTATTCCAACACATTGTTCCATCATTCTCTAAATCATGTTTCTCTTACTACTCCTTTGGGTGATCACTGCATAAAACTGAATAAAAGAAGATTTTCTGCTAAATAACTAAAGTAGAAAGGAATATATGCTCCAATAGGACTTCTTTTAACCATTTAAATACTGTGTTTATTTGTCAATAATATGCCCAATTCACATCATCCAAGTTTTCAGATTTTTATTACCTCTAATCTTGAAACTCTAAATATCACTTAGGGGAAAAAAAAAAAAAAAACTTCTTACTGTGATACCAAATTTTAGTTGAAACTCCAATAGCTATATTATTTTAGACTCTAAAATTTCCTATCATCTCCCAACTTTATTATTGCCTGGACTTCTCTGACAGTAGAATTTGAAGATCCCAGGCAGGATCCTTGACTCATGTCTGGATCATCATTGGCCAGTAGCACAAGGCCAGTGATAAAACTCTGATGTCCCTGAATAAACCTAATCTAAGTATTACCAGTAAACTTTCTGATACACTTCTTAATTCTAGGCTAACTATCAAGAGTAATGATTTGGGGTAACACTCTACTAAAGAATGTGTCATACATGAGTAGGATCATTACATGCTGTGCTGTGCTAAGTCACTTCAGTCGTGTCCGGCTTTGCTATCCTGTGGCCTGTAGTCCATCAGGCATCTCTGTGCATGGGATTCTCCAGGAAAGAATACTGGAGTGGGTTGCCATGCCCTCCTCCAGGGGATCTTCCCAATCCAGGGATCAAATCCGAGTCTCTTATGTCTCCTGTATTGGCAGGAAGGTTCTTTACCACTAGCGCCACCTGGGAAGCCCCTTGGATCACTCTAACAGCCTCTAGCTTGTTTGCCTCTAACTTTTCACTTTTCAAATTTTTCTCCCACACTACAGTCAGCCCCAGATTTGATCATGCTGTGCCACTGTTTAGATTTCATTGAGAGTATCTTACTGACTACAGAATAATGTCCACATGCCCACACACTTCTTTGAATGCTGACACAGTCTAACCTTGACTTGGTTTTAGCTATCTCCAACCCTACCCCATTATCCTGCTGGATGTTCCCTTCAGGTGAGCTTGGCATTTTCTTAAGAAACACTGCATTTTGCCTGACTGAAGATGCAAGCAAATGAGAAATTGCTCTTGTAGGCTCTTGTAGGTTTCTTTAACCATTGGCCTCTTTTGCTATCACAAAAGAATATATTCTTTTACTCAAGACCTAGTAGGCTACATTAAAAATTTTAAACACTTTTCCAATAAAAATTTTTGGAATTTTAAATTTGTGCTTATATCATAAGGCCAGATCATATTTTAAAAAAAATAGCAGTTGCACAAATTTGGAAAATTCACTGATTCAATCTTATCTGCTGTCTGATCAAATCAATAGTTTAAGCAATGATGGCACTAGAAAATAGAACTCAATATATACAGATATAGATATAAAATTATGTAGATATACATTTCAGCCATATAGTCACAGAATGTTACCTGTCTCTCAGGGTAATGTTTGTTAGTTATAAAACTGACTCATTGACTGCTCCAAAGTTATACTGTTGAATAACTTAAATGGAGAAAAATTAGAATTACAACCACAGCCAAAAATGGATACATTAGAGGTGAATTTGCAAGAAGTAAAAAAGAAATAGAAAGCAGTTATAAGGGGAGCACTTAAGTTAGGTATGAATGGTTTGCACTATTGATTAAGGCATTTTAAAAATCAATAAAAGGACATTTTGCACCAAATACCTTTCAGGACCTTAGGAAAGACCATTTCATTCAGTTCAAAGGTTAGAAGCCTTTGGCTTAACAGGTAAAGAATGTGGCTCCATCTCCATTTCAAGTCTAAAATCAAGTGTTAATGGTTTGCTCTAGTAAATTTTTTAAGAAGCAAACTATGTTCAGAAAATGCAGTATCTAATATAAAGGTTGTATTCTTTCATTATATTTATCATATCTTCTATCATATTATATGCTCTTTAAAGGACTTCTAGATTACATGAATCCAAAATTTAATATTATATCCCTTATACAAAGTGGGCTTCCCCAGTGGCTCAGCTGGTAAAGAATCTGCCTGCAATATGGGATATCGGAGTTGGGAAGATCCCCTGGAGAAGGGAATGGCAACTTACTCCAGTATTCTGGCCTGGAGAATTCCATGAATTGTATAGTCCATGGGGTCACAGAGTTGGACATGATTGAGTGACTTTCACATTTACTTTATACAAAGTAGGCTAACCATGCATATTTTGAGTTGGACCATATGCATTCAAGAAGTCTTAGATCTTCTCAGACTTTCTGTTTCTCAGTTATCAGGTGTTTCCCCCTTAACTAAGGAATAGCTTTCAGAAATGAACTACACTTTGGTGTTACCAGGCCATAAGCCTATCACAAATGCAAATCACTAGGAACAGGGGACTGGACGTCTCTGATTGGCTACCTGGTCCTGAGCCCATCTTTAGAATGGTAATGGTGATGGTTGTATACCCACCAAGCCGACAAGGGGTTGTGGGAACCCATTTGTGATAACCCTACCACTCTATTTAACAATAAGCAAAACAAGGACAAGAACTTTAACTGCTTTCTTTTCAATTTCCCATAAAGTACATGTAAAACACACTCTCCTGATCATAGATTTAGCTTATATAGGTCACTACCAGGACTGGCCTTCATATAAGCAGATACTGTTGGGTTAATACGGAGAAGGCAATGGCAACCCACTCCAGTACTCTTGCCTGGAAAATCCCATGGGTGCAGGAGCCTGGTAGGCTGCAGTCCATGGGGTCGCTAAGAGTCGGACACGACTGAGCGACTTCCCTTTCACTTTTCACTTTCCTGCATTGGAGAAGGAAATGGCAACCCACTCCAGTGTTCTTGCCTGGAGAATCCCAGGGACGGGGGAGCCTGTGGGCTGCCGTCCATGGGGTCGCACAGAGTCGGACACGACTGAAGCGACTTAGCAGCAGCAGCAGCAGTTGGGTTAATAAAAAGAAGGATCAGGGGAAAACCATAGCAGAAGCTTGTTGCCCAAAATCTATTCTGAAAGCTAGTTACATAGTTGTGAAGACTATTAAAATGGGGTCTTGCCTGTTATCTAATTTTAGTTAAGACCCTACAGTTAAGAAATCTAAGCACTTTCTAATATAAAATAATACACTGGGACTTTCTAGGCATCCAGTGAAGAAGAAAGCTGGTGAACCCTAGGTGTCAACCACTCCAGGAAAAGCCCGTACCTCCAGTTTGATGAGGCAAGATGATGGTTGATTCCCTTTGTAAGATGTGACCTCAAAGAAGACTTGTGTGGTCCTGGACTCTAAGATGAACATCTACAGAGAAAAGTGAATTCAACAAATAAAATCTGTAGGAGCAGTCTTCTAGAAGTCAGATACCAAGTCATAAGCAGACACCCAAAGGACATAGCACCAATGAATCCTATGAGGACCCAGTAAGAAGTCTCAGGAAACGTGTGAATGTATGTGTACATATAGGCATGTGTGTATGTGATCTCCAAAAAGACTCAGGAAAGAAGATAAGAATTTGAACATTCAGTGACCCAAAGGCACCAATGCCAGTTGATCAAATACACCAGTCAAACAAGACACTTTCTGTTTCTGACTTTTGTCTCTGTCCTCATTCTCAAACCGTCGTAAAGGCAGCAGAATCATTGAGTATTGGTAAGAATGGATAGAAAGTGAGTGTGTGTGTGCTTAATCAGTCATGTCCGACTCTCTGCAGTCCCATGAGCGAAAGGGGTTGGGCATAATTAAAACCTATTCTGTGTCCAGCCTGAACTGAAGAGGCAGGGAGTCAAAACTCCCTTAATTTGCATTTGATTTGGTTATTTAACATGAGTGTGGACTATACTTTCTATTAATTAAATAAAGCATGTTTATTAATATCTGAGAGTGATCAGAAAAGCTAGACAATCTACAAAAGATAACTCAGAGGTAGGGAAAAAGTGAATAAACATAACACTGAATGATGTAGAGGAAAATAACATTTTTATAAATTCATCTCTAACAGACCAGTTTTATAAACTTATATTTATTTCTTAGCTTTGCCTAATGTTTAAAAAGTTCTGTTAAAAAGTCATGTGTGTTATCTATGCTGTGTCATCATACTTGAATTGTTGGGACTTCATAAGTTGCAAAAGAAATCCTCTTCAAACTAAGTTTTAAAAGAAGAGAATGACCCACATAAGTGAAATGGTTTCATGTAGAAGTGGATCCAGGAGCTTAAATGAATCATCAGTACTCTCTTCATCTCTGCTTTTTTTTTTTTTTTTTTACATGGGTAAATTTTTATATATATTCAAAATTTTCCATTACACAGTTAAAAAAAAAAGATAGTAAGATACAAGAAGGAGGAAGAAGAAGTGATGGGGAGGGGGAAATTGAAAGGGAAAAGGAGAAAGAGAATAAATTAAGTCCTAGGTTTTTGCTTGAGCAATTGAGTAATTGATCGTGCCATTACTGGGCTGGTGAAGAGAATGGGCAGATAGTTAAACAAGAGGTTTTGCACAGAAAGAATTCAGTGAGAGACAAAGTGATAGGTAAGTGGATTTATTCAAATACAGAAAGAAGACACTCCACAGACAGAGTGGGCGCCATTGCAGAGGGTGAGTGTGGCAGCTTCATTTCTGTTTTTTTATCACTGTTTTTTTTTTCCTCTTCTCCTTCAGATGTGTTTCCACCTTACAACCTTGCATCTGTTACTCTCCTAACAATACATATCAAATGCTAGAGAATTCTTTTGTCCCATATGCCTATCACTGATACAATCATTAGGAACAGGGGACTGGGGGGTTCTGATTGGCCACCTGGTTCTAGGTCCACCTCTAAGATGATGGTGGTACTGGTGGCACCATGATCAGCATCCCAAATACGGCCACAGTGGGTTGTGGAGAAATGGTTACTCAGAAGAAAAGAAAAGTGATTGCTGTAACTAGAGAGGAAAGAGAGGCAAAACAACAGAGGTCTCTTACAATCATCCAAGCTTATTAGTGTTTATTAGAGTGGATAGCTAACCAGCTGTGGGTCTAGTTTTAAGCTTGGATTTCTGCCCTCAATGAGTAGAAATATCTAGGTGGAAAATAGAAGAAAAGATTGTATCAAAATTCCTGCATTCTTATGTTCCATAATGATTTTTAAAATAAGTTCACAATTTACACACTTCCCTTCTAGAAGTGAAACCTACCTCCTTCCTCTGAAATGTAGGCTGGACATCATGACTTGCTTTCAGTGAAGAATATTGTGAAACCATGAAAGTGATGCTATTTGACTTCTGAGATCATAAAAATAGTAGCTTCTGCACGTCCCTCTCTCTTGGATCGCTCACTCCAGAGGAAGTCAGCTGCAGTGTCACAAGTACTCGGGAATGCTGTAAGAAGATTCATGTCTGATCCTCTCTAAATTGAAGCCTCTGCTAGTAGTCAACAACATCTTGTCAACCAACCTGTAAGAAGCTGATCCATTCAGTCAAGCTTTCACAAGACTGCAACATGATGATCTGAGAATATCATGACTAAACCTCCCAAGGGACTCCATACTCTAATCACTCACCTAAACCACTCCCAAAATTCTGACCCACAGAAACTGTGAGAATATAAAGGTTTATTATCATTCTAAACCACTAAGTTTGGAGAGGGTCATTTGTTATGTAGCAATAGTTAAACAACACATGTCTACCGAGACAATAATAGATGCTCAAATGCATGTGTTTAAACATGTACAACAGCTATCTTTGCTATGGGACTCCTCAGAACCTCAATATGCTAATATAACTGTGTATTTCCAGAGAGACAGAGACAGATATAGTATGCAATTTCTCAAATTTCTTTGTAAATGCCTTTCTTTTTGAAACACCTAATAATATCTCCAAAACTCTTATGTTCCTAGCACATTTGAAAAACACTAGGCTAGAAGCATATATTAGAGAAGACGAACAAGAGATTTTTTTCCTTTTTTGCTTCTTAAAGAGCAACTTAGCATCTTAGGCAGAATCTGTAAAATAGATTAATAGGGCCAGGATTAGAGACAGGCAAGTGAGGTACTCACCTCAGAGGCAAAATTTAAAGAAAGGTTAGTGATCAAAATCAATAGTTTTAAATAATATATTTAAATGAAAAAATAAACCCCCACAGTGAACAAAATATCAAAATTTTAAATAAAGACAGGTATTCTATTTACTTTATGATCCTGTATTACTGTGTAGTGATTTATAATTAGTCTGATTTCTGGCCCATGGCAGTGATCATGGTCCCCTCCAGGAAAGTTTATAAGGGTTAACCATGTGCAAAGAGATTAGCTAGAGTTTAACATTTTCTCCTAGAGTTGGTGCTGCGATAGGCACATTTAATTCTGGAGTCTCTTAAGCAGGATTCATGATATTATCCAGAGTCCCTGAGAAAAAGGCATATAAGACAACAAGTTGTGATAGAAGGGAAATATCCAGAGCCACTAAAGAAATGCAGCCAAATCAGCAGAACTGAAGACACTGCGGACCATCCTGGGCAGCACAAATGTACAAAATTCCTAGAAAGGATAAGGAGAGATGAGATCCTTGTGCTCAGTTGTGTCAGACTCTTTGAGACCCCATGGACTAGCCCACCAGGCTCTTGTCCATGGATTTTCCAGGCAAGAATACTAGAGTAACTTGCCATTTCCTTCTCCAGGGGATCTTCCCAACCCAGAGATCAAACCCAGGTCTCTTGCATCTCCTGCATTGGCAGGTTGGTTCTTTACCACTAGGCAGCACCAAAGAAAGATAGAGGAACATGAGGGAGAAACAATTTTGCCCTGGTCATAGTTTTGCCTATGGTCTTCTATGTTAATTTCTTCAACCGCAACAGTAGATTTCCCTCTATTTGTCTGTTAATTCACAAACTGAAATTTTCTACAGAGATTTTTAACTTTTTTTTTCAAATATTTGTCTTTTTCTTTCCTTTCTTACATTTCCTTTGTAGAGGCTGGAATGCATTTCACACAAAGAAATTAAGAATAAATTGTTTAATCATTTGTTTTCCAGATTGGAAAAAAAATGCATTTTTATAATATAAAAGGATCTTTTTAAAACCACCTCCCAGATATAAATTACATCTGCTGGATCCTGTTGCTATGTGGTTGATAAAACAGAAACTGATTTTCCTAAAAATGGTGGCGTCTCTTCAGATGCTAGTTCTCTAATTCCCAAGGCAGCACAGTATGTCTGAATGTTAATTTGACTTATTTTAGATCTGTTTAGTCAGCCCTTAAAAATTTCCTCTGTGGTGAACACTGCATAGTGAAGCATAGGATTCCTTGGCTTACCTTTTCTTTTTTTCAAATTGAAGGAAGCCTGAGCATGGTGACAGAAAGAGGTTTAATGCAATTCATGCTGCAAATGACAGTACATATACTCTTCCAGCACATTCTGGCCTCCTCTACAGCCACTCAGCACTGTGGCATCTAATTTTTCATCTTTACCATATGGAACAAATCTCTTTTCAAGCAAATGTCAAATCTATAATAATTAGTCAGTGCTGTTCATTTCTTCTTCCAACCCATACTGACCTCTTGCTGGCTAGATTGAGAACTAGTTCTAATGTCAGGTGTTTGTGAAAGCATCTCTCAGCTTTTCTTATTCCTCTCTTTGATCATTTTGTTTTAATTCATAATAGGAATGCTTCTGTAACTCAGGAACTGACAACATTTTTCTGTAAAGGGCCGCAAAATAAAAATGTAAGCTTTTGTGTTCATGTGGCATCTGCAATAATACTCAACTCTGCCAATGTCATGCAAAAGCAGTAGGATACAATTAAATGAATGGGTGTGGCTGTGTTCCTAAACACAGCAATACAGGCAAATAAGGTGGATTCAGTCCCTGGGCTGCAGTGTACGGACCCTGCTATATTTTATGGCTCTGAACTTGGATAAAATGAAGAGGCTCATGGGAAGAATTCTCTTTTATCAATTCTCTATTCTGTACCAAAAACTGATTTTTAACAAGGAGATGACCATCTAGGACCTGCTAGACACTGAGGAAAGAATTTGCTTTTATCTTTTCTTTTAAGGCAAGCTCTATAGTCTGCCTGATGTGAATCACCCACAAGTGAATGTTTAGTTGTCATTTTTTAGTATGATACCTTCTAGTTCTCTCGGTAAGAAGAGTAAGCCAGAGGCAGAAAAAATTGTAAAGACTCATTCAATTCAAAACTTGAGTTGCAATTGGCAAAATGGCTAATAAAATAATAAAGCATCCTAAAACATAGGATCAAGAGACTGGCAAGTGATAATCCCTCTTGACTAGGAATTTATATCTGTTTAGTTTTTAATTCAGTCCTGGTGTCAAGAGTTTGAATATCATTGACAAACTAAAACAGATTTGGAAAAGAGTAAAAGAAGTTCAATGACTTGAAACCATCTTGTATGTGGAACAAAGAAAATCAGATTGTTTAGTCAACGGAAGAGAAGATTCACAGGGAAAACAGTACTTTTCTTCATATATTTGAAGGGTTGAGTTTAGAATAGGGAGTGCATTTCCTTAGCCTGATTTCAGATGCTTTAAAAACCAAAATGAGAAATTTTTAAGAAAAGTCTCAGCTAAATTTTTAATAAGAGTAATTGAGGATGAAAACGACTATGTTGAAAATGATGGGATTTCTTCTTTTTAACTAGAATATGGTAGACACACGTGGAGGAAATTCATTAATCAGACGGGCCATTTGAACAGGTCAATGATTCCTACTCATTAAGTTTATAGACAAGGAATATATACACACAGATATACTTTTAAAAAATAAGAAACTTAAAACCTGCTTACTAACTTTTTATAATGCCAAGGACTTTCAAACCAAAACTGATGATCAGTATCATTTCATAAAATAAACTATATTTTAAATAAAAACATAAGCAGGCATAATAATAAAATTAAAGCCAGTCTTCAAAAATAAACCAAAAAAAAATTTTTTAAGGATAGTTCCTAACTTCCTCAGATAAAATAGCTAGTTAAGTAGAGACAACATGGGTTTTAATTTCCTCACTTTGGTACAGTCATGGCAAAACCTCTGTCCTGAATAGCATCAGTCCCTTGATTATCATCTAGTAATTACTGAACATTTATAGTTCTTTCCGATACTAAGACTTTGAACTTCTGAGTGTACCTGACAATACCAAAATAAGAACTGGTTTCTTCTTCCATGCACATAGTAGTGATTTAATAAAAGTAAAGTTACTTTTAAAATGCTCTGCAATGTGAGTTTATTATTCTAAATTATTTCATCTACATACAAGTAGAGACATGCTACACCATGGTACATGCTACAAAGCAGAGCTTTTAGGTGCTTTGCTATCCTTGTAATAGAACTAAAATACAAAACACCATAACTTGATAAATAAATAATAGCTATATAGCAAATAGTTATTGTGGATTAAAGTATGTCCCCATCTTCCCCCACCTCTCAAAAAAAAAAAAACCTAGCAAACTAACGCAATAGTCTTGATAATTTCAGAGGCAAAAAGAAAACTCCATTGGTAATATGAAATGAACAATAGGCTTATCCAGGAAATTTTCTAAAAATACTTAGCATTTTAAGATAACTTAACCAACTTATATTCTCAACTAAAATTCTAACAAGTTACAAGTAATGTTCAGAAGACTGGTTCCTTTGTAAAACTCTGTCTCAAGCAATTTTGTTCCTTTCCTCCAATTTTTCTGGAACATATATTGTAATATTCTTTGTACAAATGATTTTGTGAAACATTATTGTGAACTCATTCAATGTATTTCTGGATTTTGTTTCCCTAAAAATCACACACACACACACACTAACCCTGATAAGAGTAAAGCATAGTGAACAGTGAGGGGGGCAAACACTGCACCAGCTTCTACTCACTGCTATGTCAATGCACATAAATTCTAATTTGTAACACCCCTGCAGTTCCATTGTATGGCTCCATTAGTCTATGCATGAATTATTCACACATGATACATCATTATGGCATCAGAACCATTTGTGATATCAATTCACACTATTATAAAACAGGTAATCTTCAACTGTCCAACACAGATGTGTTAATTAGATCTCCAAGAAACTTTGCTAGTCAATCACTCTCTTAAAGCCTAGCTCTGGCTTCACCTCATCCAATAAGCCTTCCAATCTCTCTATTCTGTATTCCTATTTTTCATTTTCAGACAATGCATGGAATATCTGACACTTAATAGTTTGAATTACATTTCTTTCTGTTGTTCTTTTTTTTTCTTGCTTTTCAGATTTAACTCTTCTGGGCCTGAATATATTATTTGATTCTTAAGGGATGGAACCACTATATATTCCTCTTTTATAATTTCCACAGTACTTCACAATACTAGGCCTATAGTAGTGAAAGTGTGTGTGAAAGTCACTCAGTCGTGTCCAACTCTTTGGAACCCCATGGACTATACAGTTCATGGAATTCTCCAGGCTCAAATACTGGAGTGGGTAGCCTTTCCCTTCTCCATGGGATCTTCCCAACCCAGGGATAGAACGCAGGTCTCCCTCATTGCAGGAGGATTCTTTACCAGCTGAGCCACAAGGGAAGTCCAAGAATACTGGAGTGGGTAGCCTATTCCTTCTCCAGCAGATCTTCCCAACCCAGGAATCAAACCAGGCTCTCCTTCATTGCAAGTGGATTCTGAGCTGTGAGGGGAGCCTGGGCATATAGTTAAGTTTTCAATAAATGTTAATTGACTTGTTTAATGCCATGCAAACAGATGTAATTCACAAATTCTTAGATGCTGGGCTACTTGGCTTAGCAGATTTCAACTTTTTGAATAATCATGAGTTTATTTTGCCTTTTATATTTCTATTAATTTTATGAAGAAATCAACTGCTTTATGTGCAATATTATAAAACATGATTATTGTGAGGTTAAAGTAATATAGGTAAATTTTCAAAGTATAGTAAGTGATACAAAATAAACAATCATTGCATCATTTTCATTACTATTTTGCTACTCTACAATTTTTCAGGGCATGTAACAATGGGAAATTACTAGCAGAACACTTAATAAAGTAGAAAGTAATTTACAAGGGATATTTGCAAATTTCAATCCTATGTACATTATTGAAAGATAACACACATACCAAAACATGCATTCTCCTAGTGCACAGCCCTAAGGAATGGTCACAAGGGGTACATACCTGTGGAACCAGCAACCAGGTCAAGCAATAGAATATCAGTACCCCAGAAGCTCCTTTAATGCAAAATTCAATTCCTACCCATAACTCTACAAAGTAAACCAGAAAAAGTCATTATTTTGACTTATTATAGCATTGATTAATTTTTCCTGCTTTGATCTCTACACAAATGGAGCCATACCCACTCTTTCATGTTACCTGTCTTTTTATAATTTTAGCCATTTTGGAGCATGTGTAAGAAATCAAATTTATACTTCCATGATACAATTGAGAAATTCTCAGGTCTACTTGTCATCAGGTAACCCTCTTTGTAACTGCCTACTCAAATATTTCGTCCCTTTTTCTACTGGGTCATTTTTCCTTTCTTAGAGATTTAAAGATATTCTTTGGGTATAATGTGATCATTGTTACATTTAAATTTAAATCTTGCATGCTGCTTCTATTTTCTATTTGATCTATATATTCTATGTTTATTTTCTCTTCCTTTATCTTCCTTTAATTTCTTTAATTTATCCCACCATATTAATTTGCCTGTTATTTATTATTGTCTTTTGTGTGATCTTAGATATTGCAATATCCATCTTGACCTAGGGTAGACTACTACTAATAATTAGTTTTAACCCTTTCCTAGTAATGCTAGAACTTTGGAATACTTTTATTTATCTCTCTTTTGCCTTTTGCATTTTTGTTTACTTCTGGGAATATTTTTCTCTAGTTGAAAAACTTCCATTAGTATTTGTTTTAATGATGGTCTGTTGATGACTACATATTTCAGCTTCTGAGAAATTTTCACTAATAATCAGAGGCCTTTTTAAACTTTATTTTTACTGTTTTACTTTCACTGTTGAAGTGTAGTCAATTTTATTTATTTTGTTTTTGTTGTTGATGGGTAATTTAACATCTTTTTCTTTCAGCATTTTCTATTTCCTGAACTTCCACAGTTTGTATTGAGAAGTCAACTGGAAGCTTATTAGTATTTACAGGTACTGTCTTTAAATTACCTGCACACTTTTTACATTTTTCTCTGTGTTTTTGGTCTTTAACCATAAAATTATAGTATTCCTAAGTCTTGTTTTCTTTATATTATTTTGCTTGAAGTTCACTTAGCTTCTTGAACTTATAGATCTTTATCTTTAATCCGTTTTGGAAAAATCTCTACCATTAGCTTTGCATGTGCAGCTTCTTTCTTATTCTCCTCTCCTGCTTTTTTTTTTTTTTACTTTCTTTTATTTTTTTTGAGGTTTTAGTTTTCTCTTTTTAATTAATTAATGTAATTGGAGGCTAATTACTTTACAATATTGTAGTGGGTTTTGCCATACATTGACATGAATCAGCCATGGGTGTACATGTGTTTCCCATCCTGAACCACCCTCCCACATCCCACCTCCCTCCACATCCCATCCCTCAGGGTCATGCCAGCCCTGAGCACCCTGTCTCGTGCATCAATCCTGGACTGGCAATCTATTTTGCATATGATAATATAAATGATTCAACATTATTTTCTCAAATCATCCCACCCTCACCTTCTTCCACAGAATCCAAAAGTATGTTCTTTACATCTGTGTCTCTTTTGCTATCTCACATATAGGGTCATCATTACCATCTTCTAAGTTCCATTCAGTTCAATTCAGTTCAGTTGCTCAGTCGTGTCTGACTTTGCAACCCCATGAACCGCAGCACACCAGGCCTCCCTGTCTATCACCAACTCCCAGAGTCCACCCAAACCCATGTCCATTGAGTCAGTGATGCCATCCAACCATCTCATCCTCTGTCGTCCCTTTCTCCTTCTGCCTTCAATCTTTCCCAGCATCAGGGCCTTTTCAAATGAGTTAGCTCTTTGCATCAGGTGGCCAAAATACTGAAGTTTCCGCTTCAACATCAGTCCTTCCAATGAACATTCGGGACTGATCTCTTTTAGGATGGACTGGCTGGCTCTCCTTGCAGTCCAAGGGACTCTCAAGAGTCTTCTCCAGCACCACAGTTCAAAAGCATCAATTTTTCAGTGCTAAAGCTGAAACTGCAGTACTTTGGCCACCTCATGAGAAGAGTTGACTCATTGCAAGACTCTGATGCTGGGAGGGATTGGGGGCAGGAGGAAAGGGGACGACAGAGGATGAGATGGCTGAATGGCATCATCACCTCAATGGAGGTGAGTTTGAGTGAACTCCAGGAGTTGGTGATGGACAGGGAGGCCTGGTGTGCTGCGATTCATGGGGTCGCAAAGAGTCGGACACGACTGAGCGACTGAACTGAACTGATGGAAGAAGCACAAGCTGGAATCAAGATTGTCGGGAAAAACATCAATAACCTCAGATATGCAGATGACACCACCCTTATGGCAGAAAGTGAAGAGGAACTAAAAAGCCTCTTGATGAAAGGGAAAGAGGAGAGTGAAAAAGTTGGCTTAAAGCTCAACATTCAGAAAATGAAGATCATGGCATCTGGTCCCATCACTTCATGGGAAATAGATGGGCAAACAGTGGTAACAGTGGCTGACTTTATTTGGGGGGGCTCCAAAATCACTGCAGATGGTGACTGCAGCCATGAGATTAAAAGATGCTTACTCCTTGGAAGGAAAGTTACGACCAACCTAGATAGCATGTTAAAAAGCAGAGACATTACTCTGCAAGAAATGTCTGTCTAGTCAAGGCTAAGGTTTTTCAAGTGGTCATGTATGGACATGAGAGTTGGACTGTGAAGAAAATTGAGCGCAGAAGAACTGATGCTTTGAACTGTGGTGTTGGAGAAGACTCTTGAGAGTCCCTTGGACTGCAAGGAGACCCCACCAGTCCATCCTAAAGGAAGTCGGTCCTGGGTGTTCACTGGAAGGACTGATGCTAAAGCTGAAACTCCAGTACTTTGGCCACCTCATGCAAAGAGTTGACTCATTGGAAAAGACTCTGATGCTGGGAGGGATTGGGGGTAAGAGGAGAAGGGGACGACAGAGGATGAGGTGGCTGGATGGCATCATGACTCGATGGATATGAGTTTGAGTGAATTTTGGGAATTGGTGATGGACAGGGAGGCCTGGCGTGCTGCGATTCATAGGGTTGCAAAGAGTCGGAGACGACTGAGCAATAGAACTGAACTGATGGCAGTTCTATTTCCAGTTTTTTAAGGAATCTCTACACTGTTCTCCATAGTGGCTATACTAGTTTGCATTCCCACCAGTAGTGTAAGAGGGTTCCCTTTTCTCCACACCCTCTCCAGCATTTATTGTTTGTAGACTTTTTGATAGCAGCCATTCTGACCAGCGTGAGATGGTACCTCATTGTGGTTTTGATTTGCATTTCTCTGATAATGAAGGATGTTGAGCATCTTTCCATGTGTTTGTCAGCCATATGTATGTCTTCTTTGGAGAAATGTGTGTTTAGTTCTTTGGCCCATTTTTTGATTGGGTCGTTTGTTTTTCTGGAATTGAGCTGCAGGAGCTGCTTGTATATTTTTGAGATTAATTCTTTGTCAGTTGCTTCATTTGCTTTTCTCCCATTCTGAAGGCTATCTTTTCACCTTGCTTATAGTTTCCTTCATTGTGCAAAAGCTTTTAAGTTTAATTAGGTCCCATTTGTTTATTTTTGCTTTTATTTCTATTACTCTGGGAGGTGGGTCATTAAGGATCCTGCTGTGATTTATGTCACAGAGTGTTTTCCTATGTTCTCTTCTAGAAGTTTTATAGTTTCTGGTCTTACATTTAGATCTTTAATCCATTTTATTTTTGTGTATGGTGTTAGAAAGTGTTCTGGTTTCATTCTTTTACAAGTGGTTGACCAGTTTTCCAAGCATCACTTGGTAAAGAGATTGTCTTTTCTCCATTGGATATTCTTGCCTCCTTTGTCAAAGATAAGATGTCCATAGTGAAGTCACTCAGTCGTGTCTGACTTTTTGCAACCCCATGGACTGTAGTCTACCAGGCTCCTCTCTCCGTGGGATTCTCCAGGCAAGAATACTGGAGTGGGTTGCCATTTCCTTCTTCAGGATCTTCTCCTGCTTTTTGAAGAGACAGTTACAATGTATTCAAGAGCTTTGGAAATTGCCCTACATGTCTCTTATGCTCTTTTCTGTATTTTCAATCATTTTTCTCTTCATATTAAAATTTGGATATTTTCTATTAGGCAGTCTTCCAGTTTACAAACTCTGTCTTCTGCTGTGTTGAACATTTCATTGAGTTAATTTCAGACATTGTGATTGCATCAGATATAGAATGTCCTTTTATTTCATAGATTCTAATTAACTAGTAAAACTCTCCCCCTTTTCATCTATATGCTCTTACTTTTTATTTAGTCCTGAAAATGATTAATCTTTGCTAAATTTAAAGTTCATGTCTTCTAACTCTGGTATATAGATTGCCTATAAAAAATCTGTTTCTCATTTTTTTATATTCTGATCACTATTAAATATCTTGAGTTTTAGTTTCATGTTTCTGTCTTTTGACAAGCCTAATAATGTTAGATTTAATGTCATAAATGTGCATATAGACATTGTAGAGGCTAAGGATGAGCTTATCTGCCTAGTTGCTTAATCCATTGTTTCAGTTAGGCAGTGTATAAGCTTATCAAATTGATCCAATTAGGGAGTCAACTGAGTTCAGTTTAATTTTGGTTCATTTCTTCTTTACATGGCATAGCTCACAAAGGCTCTCAATGAAAGCCTGGTTTGTTACCAGACCTTTTCTCTGGAAGCATGTGATGTCTTTATCTCTTTACCATGATTCTAAAGAAAACTCTGCTCTGTGTTTCTGCTTTTTGCTTAGCTATTTATCTTTCCACATCCCAAATTTCAGAATTCAGTATAAGTTTAAGGGGAAAATAGACCATGAATTTGAGGTTTCAAGAGTTTTCAGCTTTGTTAATGCAGTCTTGCAAAACTGCCAAATGCACTGTGGACTTCTCAGTCTGACAGCAGCTACTCCCTGCCTGTGCAAAGCCCAAGAGCTCAGCTTCTTGCGCAGATACAGGCTGCAAATATAACCAGAGTAAAAGAAACTGCAAAATATCAGCCCACTAGTCTATGGCTCTCCCCTCTGCATATTCTTAGTTCCCTTATTCCTTATTATTTTGACAAATCTCTGATGCTCTTAAACATATGATCTTTTAATTAATCTATCTTTTCTAGTTGTTCTCAGTAGGAGATTTGGTATGGAAACAAATATTCCATTTTACTTTTATTATTATAGTCCATAGAGTAATGTTTCTGATTCAATTAAAAGATTTATTTACTAAAATATACTATTTAATTTGAAAATTTGGTAGGTAAAATCAGCTCATATGAAAACAAATTATTGATGAGAAATGTACAGTGATAACAAAAGTCTTTTTAAATTAGTAAATGCTTCAAAATTGAAGGAATATTACACATAAATTTGATAAAACCAATATCTAAAAAATTTTAATCCTATTTTTATCACTCACTCATACAAAGAAGAAAAGGAATCTGCAAAGGTAAGTAATTATTTTGGAAGAAGACTATCTTGTATGTGTTCTGAATATATTAATAATTCAGATTTTCTAGATATTAAGAAAACTGGATGATCTGTGGACTTCAGTTCAGTTCAGTCACTCAGTCGTGTCCGACTCTCTGCGATCCCATGAATCGCAGCACGCCAGGCCTCCCTGTCCATCACCAACTCCCGGAGTTCACTCAGACTCACGTCCATCGAGTCTGTGATGCCATCCAGCCATCTCATCCTCGGTCGTTCCCTTCTCCTCCTGCCCCCAATCCCTCCCAGCATCAGGGTCCTTTCCAATGAGTCAACTCTTCGCATAAGGTAGCCAAAGTACTGGAGCTTCAGTTTTAGTATCATTCCTTCCAAAGAAATCCCAGGGTTGATCTCCTTCAGAATGGGCTGGTTGGATCTCCTTGCAGTCCAAGGGATTCTCAAGAGTCTTCTCCAACACCACAGTTCGAAAGCATCAATTCTTCGGTGCTCAGCCTTCTTCACAGTCCAACTCTCACATCCATACATGACCACAGGAAAAACCATAGCCTTGACTAGACGGACCTTAGTCGGCAAAGTAATGTCTCTGCTTTTGAA
This sequence comes from Aepyceros melampus, assembly GCA_006408695.1. Taxonomy (NCBI): domain Eukaryota; kingdom Metazoa; phylum Chordata; class Mammalia; order Artiodactyla; family Bovidae; genus Aepyceros; species Aepyceros melampus. The sequence continues at coordinate 69,203 of SJXQ01009526.1, read as the reverse complement.
CATACTATCTAGGTTGGTCATAACTTTTCTTCCAAGGAGTTAGTATTTTAAAATAACAATCGAACGTGCTTAGAAGTATTTTTCAGAATAGGAGATATAGTCAGAAGAGGTGCTCAGCCTTCTTCACAGTCCAACTCTCACATCCATACATGACCACAGGAAAAACCATAGCCTTGACTAGACGGACCTTAGTCGGCAAAGTAATGTCTCTGCTTTTGAACATACTATCTAGGTTGGTCATAACTTTTCTTCCAAGGAGTTAGTATTTTAAAATAACAATCGAACGTGCTTAGAAGTATTTTTCAGAATAGGAGATATAGTCAGAAGTCTAGAAGACTAAAAGAATTTATTCTTATTTTAAAACATAATCCATGGCTAAACATAATTGAAGTAGATGTAGAGTTTTGATTCTTAATTATTTTCAAAATTTTTATAAAGTATTACCTAAATTTTATGCTATGTTTTTAGTTAAACTAAATTTGAATGAATCACGTTCAAACTCAATAACAAAAACTTTGAGCTCCAAATCAGAAACCTGTCAATGACAGTATAGTGGTATCTGACCATCAATTACCTTTTATTAAAATACTATATTAGGCTTGCTAAGTATAACAAGAAAAACATCATAGGTNATAAGCAGGGTGACAATATACATCCTTGACGTACTCCTTTTCCTATTTGGAACCAGTCTGTTGTTCCATGTCCAGTTCTAGCTATTGCTTCCTGACTTGCATACAGATTTCTCAAAAGGCAGGTTAGGTGATCTCTATTCTTTCCCTTTCTGTTGTTTTCCTCTGTTTCTTTGCATTGATCTCTGAGGAAGGTTTTCTTATCTCTTCTTGCTATTCTTTGGAACTCTGCATTCAAACGGGTGTATCTTTCCTTTTCTCCTTTGCTCTTCTCTTCTTTTCACAGCTATTTGTAAGGCCTCCTCAGCCATTTTTCTTTTTTGCATTTCTTTTTCTTGGGGATGGTCTTGATTCTTAACTCCTGTACAATGTTGGGAACCTCTGTCCATAGTTCTTCAGGCACTCTATCAGATCTAATCCCTTTAATTCTTTTAGTCAGCATTTTTTATTATAAGTTCCTCCATGTGTTTTCATAGCTAGAGAGCTCATTTCTTTTTATTGAATACTCCATGGGGTGGATATTTCACAGTTCCACAGTTTATCTGTCCACTTATTGATGAATATCTTGTCTTTTGCAGTTTAGGGAAATTATGAATAAAACAACTGCAAACATTTGTGTGCAAGTTTTTGTGTGAACATAGGTTTTCAACTAATTGGGTAAATACCAATACGCATGGTTGCTGGGTCATCCGTAAAGAATATATTGAGCTTTGTAAGAAATAGTTAAACTTTCTTCCTGTGTGGCTATATCAGTCTGCAGTTCATTTGAAATGAATGTGCATTCCTGTTGCTCAATACCCCATCCAGCACTACCTTTTGTCAGTTTTTTGGATAATAGCCATGCTATTGATTTTTAGTGGCATCTCATTGCTTTAATTTGAAATTCTCCAGGAACACCTGAGGTTGAACATTTTTTATGTGCCTATTTGCCATCTATATACCTTTCTTGATGAGATATATATTCATATAACTTTCCAAGTTTTTACTATTTTTAAATAATTTTATTTATTTGTTTATTTTTGGTTGGATGGGACATCGTTGCTGGATGGGCATTCTCTAGTTGTGGCCAGTGCGTGCACAGGCTTCCCATTGTGGTAGCTTCTCTTCTTGCAGACCACAGGCTCTGTGCACTCAGGCTTCAATAGTTGCATCATATGGGTTCAGAAGTTGCAGCTCCTGGACTCTAGAGCATAGGCTCAGTAGTTGTACAAGAGAAAGATAAATGATCCACTAGAAAAATGAGCAAAGGGCACAAACTACAAATTAACAGAAGAAATAAGAATGGGTAACATCGAAAAAGGTGTATTACTTTACTAGTAATCAGCTCAGTTCAGTCACTCAGTCGTGTCCGACTCTTTGCAACCCCATGAATTGCAGCACACCAGGCCTCCCTGTCCATCACCAACTCCCGGAGTTCACCCAGACTCATGTGCATCAAGTCTGTGATGCCATCCAGCCATCTCATCCTCTGTCATCGCATTCTCCTATTGTCCCCAATCCCTCCCAGCATCAGAGTCTTTCCCAATGAGTCAATTCTTTGCATCAGGTGGCCGAAGTATTGGAGTTTCAGCCTCAGCATCAGTCCTTCCAATGAACACCCAGGACTGGTCTCCCTTAGGATGGGCTGGCAGCATCTCCTTGCAGTCCAAGGGACTCACAAGAGTCTTCTCCAACACCACAGTTCAAAAGCATCACGTCTTCGGTGCTCAGTTTTCTTCACAGTCCAACTCTCGCATCCATACATGACCACTGGAAAAACCATAGCCTTGACTAGACGGATCTTTGTTGGCAAAATAATATCTCTGCTTTTCAATATGCTATCTAGGTTGATCATAAGTTTTCTTCCAAGGAGTAAGCGTCTTTTAATTTCATGGCTGCAGTCACCATCTACAGTGATTTTGGAGCCCAAGAAAATAAAGTCTGACACTGTTTCCACTGTTTCCCCATCTATTTGCCATGAAGTGATGGGACCAGATGCCATGATCTTCGTTTTCTAAGTGTTGAGTTTTAAGCCAACTTTTTCACTCTCCTCTTTCACTTTCAGCAAGGGCTTTTGAGTTCCTCTTCACTTTCTGCCATAAGGGTGGTGTCATCTGCATATCTGAGGTTATTGATATTTCTCCTGGTAATCTTGATTCCTGCTTGTGCTTCTTCCAGCCCAGCGTTTCTCATGATATACTCTGCATATAATTTAAAGAAGCGGGGTGACAACATACAGCCTTGACATACTCCTTTTCCAGTTTGGAACAGATCTGTTGTTCCATGTCCAGTTCTAACTGTTGCTTCCTGACCTGCATACAGGTTTCTCAAGAAGCAGGTCAGGTGGTTTGGTATTCCCATCTCTTTCAGAATTTTCCACAGTTTATTGTGATCCACACAGTCAAAGGCTTTGGCATAGTCAATAAAGCAGAAATAGATGTTTTTCTGGAACTCTCTTGCTTTTTCTATGATCCAGCAAATGCAAATTGAAACAATGACAAAAATAACATTGTTTATTTTTGTCCTTAAAGTTGCCAAAATTAAAGACTATTGCTTTCTGTCGCTGGTGAGAATATGTTTATGGTAAATGGGTAAAGCCTTCTTTGAGCATATGGGATCTCCCATACCAGGGATCAAACCCATATCTCCTGCATTTGCAAGTCGATTCTTTAGCCACCAGAGAAGCTACCACCGGTGCCCCGCCCCTCCCCCAATTTTCAAATTGTGTCATTTGTTTTCTTATTTTTGAGTTTTAAGAGTTCTTTTTGTTCTCTGAATATGGGATATACTTAGATATGTGTGTGTGTGTGTGTGTGTGTGTATATATATATAGAGCTGTGTTTTCCTCAGACCTTTAGGAAACATGGACTGACATCTTTGTTTAGCTCTAGATACTTAAGACTTTCTCCTTCTTTTCAAAATAGAGTTAACATTTTTACGGTAAGGACATAATCTTTTTGAGTTAATTTCTGTACAAGATGTGAGATTTAGATTGAAGTTCATTATTTTGCCTATGGGTGACTCAAGGGCTCAAAGTATCATTTTGCTGAGATGGTATCTTTCCTGCACTGAAGTACTTTTGCACCTTTGTAGCCATCTGATGGGCAAATTTGGGTAGGTCTATTTCTAGGTCCTCTGTTCCAGTCCATTGATCTTTGTGTCTTTGCTTCCAACAATAACATAGTAATAAAGCTATATCTACAAAAAAGTTGCTGAAATGTTGGTAGGAATTACACTTCACCTGTGTATCAGTTTGGAGAGAAAAGACATCTTTACTACGTTGAGTTTTCCAACTTGTTAATGTAGAATATCTATTTCTTTCATTAGCATTTTACTTAATTTAATTAAATCAGCATGTAATTAATTTCTTTCACTAGCATTTTGTAGTTTTCAACAACAAAGTAGTGCACACACACATTTTGCTATATTTACATCTCAGTATTTCATTTGTTAATTGATTATTAATGGTATTATATTTTAATTTCAGTATATACATCTTCATTGCTATAGAAATACAATTGAAACATATATATTTATCTGGTATTCTGTTACCTTACCACCTTCACTTATTATTTCTAAATTTTTTTGGGGGGCGGGGGGAATTCTCTGGGATTTTCTTTGCAAACAGTGGTGCTTCCCTGGTGGATCAGAGAATAGAGAATCTGCCTGCAATGCAGGAGACCTGAGTTTTATTCCTGGGTTAGAAGATCCCCTGGAGAAAGAAATGGCAATCCACCCCAGTATTCTTGCCTGGAGAATTCCATGGACAGAGGAGCCTGGTGGGCTGCAGTCCATGGAGTTATAAAGAATTGGACACAACTGACTGCCTAACACACAAACACACACAAGCACCATGGTGAGGTCATCCATAAAAACATAAGAATTCTTTCTTCCTTCCTGATTAGTATAACTTTTATTCCCATTTCTTATTTATTGCGCCTGGTAGAATTTCCAGCAGAGTGCTTATCATTGCCTTATCCTTGAACATCATTAGTCCCAATTTTAGTTGCAACATTCTGTAGATGTTCTACTTATCAAATTGAGGAAGTTCCCCCGCTATTTAACTTTCTGAGATTTTTAAAATTATGAATAGGTACTGAATTTTGCAAAACGTTTTTTACACTTTTAGCATATTATATAATTTTTCTTTTTAGTCTATTAACATGGTGAATTACTTTGTTTCTTTGTTTTGATTTGAACATTTAATCAGACTTGCATTATAGAAATAAATCCCACTTGATCATTGTGTATAATTCTTTTCACATATGTCTAAATTCTATTTTCTAATAGCTTGTTAAACATTTTCCCACCTATATTATTTAAGGACATTGGTTTATAATTTTCTTATTTTGTACTGTGCATGTGTGTGTTTGAGTGACACTAACTTCACAAAATGAACTGAGGGTTGTACTCTACTTTCTGAATTTTTTTTTTTTTGTTTGTTTTTCTTTAACATTTGCTAGAATTCTCTAGTTTAGAAGATGGCCTAGAAACTATCTTGCTGTGGAGATTTCTGTGCTGAGAGATTTTCATTTTAAATGAAATTTCCTTAATAGATTGATGGCTGTTTAAATTATTTATTTCATATTGAGCAAGTTTATGTTAGTTTGTATCTTTTAAGAAATTGGTTCATTATAAATAAATTGTCAAATTTATGTGTACAAAGTTTTCAGAGTATTCCTTATCCATTTTGTGGTCTGTTGTATCAGTAGTGACATTCCCTGTTATTCCAGATATTGGTAATTTGTGTCTTCTCTCTCTCTCTCTCTCTCTCTCTCTCTCTTTTTTTAGCACACTTCTTAGAGATTTGAAATTTTGTCACTTGTTTTCAAAAGCATCTGCTCTTAGTTTCACTGATTTTCTCTGCTTATTTTTTTTTTTTTTCCTTTTTTCTTTTAACATCATTGAATTTGAATCTTCAGTTCAGTCACTCAGTCATGTCCAACTTTTTCGGACACCATGAACCACAATATGTCAGGCCTCCCTGTCCATCACCAACTCCCAGAGTTCACCCAAACTCACGTCCATTGAGTCGGTGATGCCATCCAACCATCTTATCCTCTGTCGTCCCCTTCTCCTCCTACCCTCAATCTTTCCCAGCATCAGGGTCTTTTCAAAGACCAGCTCTTCACATCGGTGGCCAAAGTATTGGAGTTTCAGCCTCAGCATCAGTCCTTCCAATGAACACCCAGGACTGGTCTCCTTTAGGATGGGCTGGCTGGATCTCCTTGCAGTCCAAGGGACTCGCAAGAGTCTTCTCCAACACCACAGTTCAAAAGCATTAATTCTTCTGTGCTCAGCTTTCTTTATAGTCCAACTCTCACATCCATACATGACTACTGGAAAAACCATAGCCTTGACTAGACAGACCTTTGTTGACAAAGTAATGTCTCTGCTGTTGAATATGCTATCTAGGTTGGTCATAACTTTTCTTCCAAGGAGTAAACGTCTTTTAATTTCATGGCTGCAGTCACCATCTGCAGTGATTTTGGAGCCCAAAGAAATAAAGTCTGACACTGTTTCCACTGTTTCCCCATCTATTTGCCATGAAGTGATGGGACCAGATGCCATGATCTTAGTTTTCTGAATGTTGAGTTTTAAGCCAACGTTTTCACTCTCCTCTTTCACTTTCATCAAGGAGCTCTTTAGTTCTTTTTCACTTTCTGCCATAAGGGTGGTGTCATCTGCATATCTGAAATTATTGATATTTCTCCCGACAATCTTGATTCCAGCTTGTGCTTCTTCCAGCCCAGTGTTTCTCAAGATGTACTCTGCATATAAGTTAAATATTATTATTATATTTTTTCTCTATTTGCTTTTGGGTTTATTTTCTCTTCTTTTAATTGGCTTTTAAGATTATTTGAAATTTTTTCTCTTACCCACTACAGCCTACCAGGCTCCTCCGTCCATGGGATTTTCCAGGCAAGAATACTGGAGTGAGGTGCCATTGCCTTCTCCATGAGTGAATATAGCACTATAAATTTCACTATCAACAGTGTCTTAGCTATGTCTCACACCTTCTAATATTTTATTTTCAATTTCGTTGAGTCTGATGTAGTTTTCAAATTTCCTTTAAGACTATTACTTTCATAGAGGAATAATTTTAAATTTTACTTAGTTTCTTAGTTTCCAAATGTTTGGATATTTTCCCATTATATTATTGCGACACAAGAGCATATGTTATATGATTTCTTTTCTTTTAAATTTGCTTTGATGTATTTTATAACTCATAATGTAATCAGTTATGTTGGAACTTGAAAAGAATATATTCTTTGCTTTTGAGTGGAGTGTTTTAGAAATATCAATTAGGTTCTGCTGGTTGATTATATAGTTAAGTTCTTTTACAACTTTGCTGCCTTTGGGTCCAGTTGTTTTCTTAATTGAGTTAGGGTTATTCAAATCTCAAATTATAATTGTAGATTTGTCTATTTCTCTTTCTAGCTCTATCAGTTTTTGCTTCACCTGTTTTGTTGCTTGTTTTGTTTGTTTGTTTGTTTTGCTGCATACATGTTTAGAATTATTATGTCTTTTTAATAGATTGATCTGTTTCCCATTACATGATGTCATTCTCTGTCTCCAGTAATATTTTTCTCCCTTGAGTCTACTTCATCAGATTTTAATACACCTTTTCTTGTTTTCATTAATGTTTGGATAATATATCTCTTTTCATCCTTTCACTTTCAAACTGCCTATTGTGTTACATATAAACTAAGTTTCTCATACATAGTAGACAGTTGGATTTGTATTTTAATTCACTGTGCCAATCTTTGTCTTTTAATTGGTGAATTTAAACCATTTTTAACTAATCTATTTATTGCTATGGATGGTTATTTTATTTTTGGCTGATCTCCTTCAGAATGGACTGGTTGGATCTCCTTGCAGTCCAAGGGACTCTCAAGAGTCTTCTCCAACACCACAGTTCAAAAGCATCAATTCTTCGGCACTCAGCCTTCTTCACAGTCCAGCTCTCACATCCATACATGACCACTGGAGAAACCATAGCCTTGACTAGACAGACCTTTGTTGACAAAGTAATGTCTCTGCTTTTCAATATGCTATCTAGGTTGGTCATAACTTTTCTTTTTTTTATTTTTTCTGTTTTCTTTCTCTTGCTTTCTCATGGGTTACTAGAAAATTTTAGAAATCCATTTGATTTCCCTATAATGTTTGAGTTTTTCTTTTGTATAGATTTCTTAGTGGTTGCTGAAGGTACTACATTATATGTTCATACATACACACAGAGATTTTATCACAGTCTACTGGTGTCATCATTTTACTAATCTGAGCAAAATAAACAAACTTTACCTTCCTTTATGTTTCCTTCTCTAACTTGTTTTTAATGTAATTTATTAAATATTTCTTCCACATAGTTTTAGAACCACATCAGAGAGTGTTTTAAATTTGCTTCAATTGCCAAAACAGGCTATACATATTTATCAACTTGTGAAAATACACAGTCACTTATTTTTCTAAAAAAACTACTTCAGAAATAATATGTTAAATTTTTTGAACTTCGATGGCATCCTTGCATATCTTTTCAGTCATTCTTTTGTAAGCTAAAATTAAAATGGTGAATATTGGCCCATTATTCCAAGTTGTACTTTAAAAAATTGTCACTGAATGATGCCTTCCTTTACTTTCAGCTGTATCCAGAGACCAATTAATGTTTTAAACTTTCTTCCATTTTCTACTTTGCCTTTTATATTATCAGAAATAATTTAGGAGCAGAGATCGTGTACTTTATTCTACCATTGAAAACTCTGAGCACTAGTAATTTGTGAATGATGGATGTGGAACACGTAACCCAGGTTCCTGGGAGGGAAAGTTTAAAGTCCATCACTTTCTAACGTCCCTGTGTGGACAAAAACTCTCTAACAGCAAATAGAGATAGAAGTGTCAGCTATGACACTGAACTCAATGGGCAGCCCTGCTGGCCATGGGGGTCAAGGGTCTCTGTGGTATCATTTACAGACCATTTACTTTGTTTAAGACACATTTGCCACACAATAGGTAGGTGAAGAAAGAGTGAATCAAAGGTTTTTAGAAATGATACTTGTGTCATGAACAGAGGCAAAAAAGAGAGAGAGAGAGAGAGAGAGAACAAATACTTAATAGCAACCTAAGCCAAGTTCACAGAACTTGCCTTCTTTTTTCATTCTTGTGTGTAGCCTTAGAATTGTCTATTATGCCCTTTTCACCAAAAGGAAACTAAGACTCAGATACTAGTTAAGTTCCCAAAGAACATATATAAAATTTACACATAATTTTTCAATCCTCCATAGTTCATCTCCATGACATGTGAAGTAACACAAAGCTGTGTTAAAGAAAAGTAAACCACCTCCTTAAGCAGTGCTGCTACACAAGCATATTTGGAAACTAATCGCATGAACAAAATATTATAAAGAACTGCAGACAATTAATCAGAGTGTTAATACTGGGTCATTCTTCTTTGACTAGAAAGGACCAGGTCTGAGTCTTAAATAGAGGGTAAATGTGTGGCAAGAAGAAACAAATATCGGAAGATATTGAAACTAAATAAGACACTATGAAGAGTTGTTGATAAAAATGCTTGAATAGTAACAGAAACTAACATTTATTGGATGTTTACCATGTTTGTCTCCCTTGATCTACACATTAATAAAAACAGGAATGGTACATATTTTATGAAAGAGAGCTATTTGAAAAGATTAAAAGAAAAAAAAAGGAAAGTCTAGGGTTTCAACACAATATTGGACAGTCTTGTCACAAGCGTTTGGTCTTGACTGAGGGTTTGCTAAGGTGATTACAAGAACTTTAATGGCCACAGAAATCAGCATATATCAAGATTATGTTCTTGATTGCATTCTAATGGGATTTCTCCAGGTAGTGAGAAAGCTTTTATGGTATTTGAAAATGTAGTGACATTGTCAAAGATAAATTTGGTGACTGTGTGAAGCCTGGATTTTAGAAGCAAGTTCCTGAGCACAGAAAATGAAGTTAGGAGATTACTGAAGTACTTCAGATGACTGCAAGAAAGAATCTGCCCTAAAGTGGGATTAGTGGTCAAGGAAAAGAGAATGCTTTGCAAGTAAATGAGATGCATAGAATATAGACATCAGAAGGACAGGAAAAACTACCTGTTTCACTTTTCATGTCCTAAGATATTTTGAATTAACAAATTAAATCAGAAGGTTAGCATTTCAAAAATGGTAGAAAATACAGCAAAGCTTTCAGCTTCACAAAGTGATGGATTTATTCACATAAAAGTAGTTTGGATATATTTGGTAATTATTTCAAATTATATGAAAGGGATGTAATATTAACATGATGGAATGCTTCATAAAATTCATGAAAGCTCTGATATTTTATTAAACACAGTGCACTAAAATTTCAAATAAATATATTGTATTTATTAGGATTAGTAATAAAATCTGATTATTTTTATAATATATGTTGATTTCAGCAATATCGATTTTGCTTTATTTATATTAGGTTATTGAAGCTATACATTACTTACACTGGTTACTGTTCAAGTTGGCATATTTATATCTTTTCTTCTAGTTATGTAATTGACTTTATTTTTATTATACCACATTCTCATGGTGAGTTTTTTTCTTGACTGTTCATTTTATTTTATCATTCATTATCCACCAAGGGACACTAAATTAGTTCTTGAAATCTAGATGGAAAGGGGAATAGCTGTTGACAAAAGCAAAAGTGTGTTTTTTTATTATTTTGCATGTAACTTATTGCATATATTTTCAGATTCAGAGTCAACTAACATTAACTGAGTGCTTACTTTGTGCTTTTCTAATGGGGCATATTCAGACAGAAATGTTAAAATTTGTCCAGCAACAAGAACCTTAAAAATTGACAGTTTTAGAAGGAGTAGAGTTGAGGACAGTAAATCAGGCTGATTTTTTGAGCCAGAGATAGAAAAGTTGAGAACAACTGCACTTACACACTAGTGTGAAAACTAGGGAATTTCTTACACTACTTCTCTCTTTTCATCCTATACCTCAGCATTACAATGCAGCATGTGCTACCTAATATTACCAAGTGTGGTTCTGACATGAACTTATAATTTCCTCCATGGAATTAATGAATGTATCAATCACACTTGGATAAAAGAAAGAAATGTGTCCATGTCTGATGTGTGTTATTTTCTTCCCATGGTGTTTAGGGCCTAAGCCTCTTGATGAAAGTGAAAGAGGAGAGTGAAAAAGTTGGCTTAAAGCTCAACATTCAGAAAACAAAGATCATGGCTCTGGTCCCATCACTTCATGGCAAATAGATGGGGAAACAGTAGAAACAGTGTCAGAATTTATTTCTTTGGGCTCCAGAATCACTGCAGATAGTGACTGCAGCCATGAAATTAAAAGACGCTTACTCCTTGGAAGAAAAGTTATGACCAACCTAGATAGCATATTGAAAAGCAGAGACATTACTTTGTCAACAAATGTCTGTCTAGTCAAGGCTATGGTTTTTCCTGTGGTCATGTATGGATGTGAGAGCTGGACTGTGAAGAAGGCTGAGTGCCGAAGAATTGATGCTTTTGAACTGTGGTGTTGGAGAAGACTCTTGAGAGTCCCTTGGACTGCAAGGAGATCCAACCAGTCCATTCTGAAGGAGATCAGCCCTGGGATTTCTTTGGAAGGAATGATGCTAAAGCTGAAACTCCAGTACTTTGGGCACCTCATGTGAAGAGTTGACTCATTGGAAAAGACTCTGATGCTGGGAGGGATTGGGGGCAGGAGAAGAAGGGGATGACAGAGGATGAGATGGCTGGATGGCATCACTGATTCAATGGGCATGAATCTGAGTGAACTCCAGGAGTTGGTGATGGACAGGGAGGCCTGGCATGCTGCGATAAATGGGGTTGTAAAGAATTGGACACGACTGAGCAACTGAACTGAAATGAACTGAACTGAATCTTCTTTTGTTTCCCTGACATTGTTCCTCTCTTTCCTTAGAGAGAGAGAGAGAGAGAGAGAGAGAGAGTGTATGTGTGTGTGTGTGTGTGTGTGTGTGTTATAGTTCTGGGCCAGGACCATTGACTCAGATGTCATGTTGAAGCAACATTTTGTAGGTAGTGTTACAGATTCTTCACACAACTCCTCATAGTCTCCTGAAATCCTTTTATGGCACTGGATAATATGATTTAATTTTTTGTATAATTTATTTGTCTAGTGGCCATTTCCCTCTAGACTATAACTTTCATGATGACAAGGGCCTCGACTTCTAGTTTATATTTGCATTTCAACACCCAAAACAGTGGCTGACGTACATTTATCTCAAAACAAGTAATTTAAGGAAAGCAGTAAAGAATCTGCCTAGAATGCAGGAGACACAAGAGATGTGGGTTTGATCCCTGGGTGGGAAAAATCCTCTGGAGGAGGGCTTGGCAACCAACTCCAGTATTCTTGCCTGGAGAGTCCCATGGACAGAGGAGCCTGGCAGACTACACTTCATGGGGTTGCAAAGAGTCAGACATGACTGAGGCAACTGAGTACAGCTTAGCACAATATGTATAATACAGAAAAAATGCTAAAATATTCAAGAGTTTTGTTCACTTATTGTTTTTTTTTGGGGGGGGGTATTATTGATAACATTGTTCCATTTAAGAGGTATCTACTTTTCATACTCATAATCTTACTTTCTCCAGACCCTTTTCCACCTTATTTGGGACCTGGGAGGCTGACCTGTTCATCTACATCAAGCAGATATCCTTATCCCTGGCTTCCTATTAGATTCAGTCAATGTAAGTTACCGACAGGACATGAGAGAATGATAAAGAGATGGGTCCAAATATTTCTTCCCCATCTTTCTGCCCCACTGGACCATGTGCTCCTCTATCAAAGATCATAGCTCCCATCAGAGGCCTCTTTACCCCCAGAGGTACACTACATCTGAGTTATAGCAACCAAACTATATTAGCTTCTATGGTCACCATAGCCAAATACCATAATTTGGACCATTTAAACAAAAACATATTGTCTCATAGTTCTGGAGGCTAGAAGTCTGAAATCATGGTATCAGCAGGGCCATGCTCACTCTGAAACCTGAAGAAAAGGATTCTTTCTAGGTAACAACCCCCCGCCCTAACCCCACACAGTCATTCCCTGTTACTCCTTGACTTGTAGATGTATCATTCCAGTCTCTTGTCTTCATCATCATTTGAGATTCTCCCTGTATCCCTGCCTCCTCATATCTCTCTATCTCCACATGGCCATCTTTCAATAATGACCTCAGTCTCAGTGGATTAAGGATTCACCTGATCTCCAACACGACCTTAACTTAACTAATTACACTGCAAGGACCCTGTTTCAAATTTGATCAACTTTCTTTGGTACTGGAGGTTATAACTTCAATACGTATTTTTTTGAAAGACACAGCTCAATGTATAACACAATCCTTCACCTATGCCTATAGGTCTAAAAGTGCTAAGAAGCTCTTCCTATTGCTTGCCTATATGTGTTTCATCATCTTGTTGGTTTCCATTAACTCTGTTTTCACCTTTATATATACCCCTCTCCCTTCAGATGGTGATTACAGCCATATAATTAAAAGACACTTGCTCCTTGGAAGAAAAGATAGACAAACCTAGATAGCATATTAAAAAGCAGAGATCTTGCCTGCAAAGGTCAGTATAGTTAAAGCTATGGTTTTTCCAGTAGTCATTTATAGCTTCGAGAGTTGGACCATAAAGAAGGCTGAGCACTGAAGAATCGGTGCTTTCAGTTGGTGATGCTGGGAAGACTCTTGACAGCCTCTTGGGCAGCAAGGAGATCAAGCCATTCAACACTAAAGGAAATCAATACTGAATATTATGAGAAGGGCTGATGCTGGGGCTCCAATACTTTGGCCATCTGATGGGAAGAGCCAACTCATTGGAAAAAGACCCTGATTCTGGGAAAGATTGAAGTCAGGAGGAGAAGGGGGTGACAGGGGATGAGACAGTTGGATGGCATAACCAACTCAATGGACAGGAGTTTGAGCAAACTCCAGGAGACAGTGAAGGACAGGGAAACCTGGAGTGCTGCAGTCCATGGTGTCTCAAAAGGTTGGACACAGCTCAGGGACTGAACAACAACATACTCATTTCATTCAATTTCCTTGATTATTTCTCTTGAGTGCGCCTTTGGTTTTCTGCCAGGACCCTCATCATGTTAAACTGCCAACCCTATCTTCCCAAAACTGAGTGCAGTATTTATGAAATTTGCCTGGAATTGGATGTGTTTAATTTTTCGAAGTTTGAGAAGAAGAAAAAAAATGTTTTAAAAATGTACTAATTAAAGGTTTGAAATAAAGGCTTCATTCATATCCAATGCAGACATAGAGCTCTATGATTTGACCTTTAGAAGTATAAAGGTCGATATTTGTCTGATAAGCTGGGGACATCATCAAAGGTAGTTGTAGCAAAATGTTAGTTTTTTTTTACTGAGGTACCCAATCTGCCCTTTAGACATCAGCTGTAATGGAAACTGACAGAACTAGTAGAAAGGGTAAAGTCAAAATTTCAAAGCCATTTGTGAATTATAAATAAAATATAACACCATATATTGAATTGTCACTCCAAATTCCTTGCTCAGTGATGATAAGGAGATCTGTGCCTGCTTTAAAGTTTAATATGACCATCATTCACCGAGAAAGACATGTTACGTCGCTCTAGAAAGTGATTGCTGGAACGGATGTGCTAATATGCGTCTACTTTTGCAACCTCTCCTTAACACATTTCACATAATTTTATTTCTCTTGTCTTCAGCCTATACAAATATCGATTTAAAGATTTGAGAAATGAATGGAAAATATCACTTTTAAGTGGTGGAAATTCTCCATCTGGATATGACATCTTTGTTATGAACAAAAGAGTTTAGAATAGTGGTGATTTTAGCTACCCTGAAAGTGTGTTCATATGTCTGCATACATGTGTATGTGTTTGTATGTAGGCGAGCTTTACTATATATTTATCAATAGTGCTCACGAAGAAATCTTCTTGTTCAAGGGATACAATATTGAAGTCTGTGTGAGAGTAACCTTGAGAATGTGTGTCTTACCTTCCTTATGCATGGGCCAAATTAGCTCATTATTCCAGCTTAAGGGTCCACAAAATTTCATTTTACTTTAATGCATTTCTCAGAATAAATAATGCAAATGTATTTTGACTGAAAGTAATTTCTATCAAAAATATCACAATAACAACATTAGCAAATAGTTTGTTTATTCATGGAATTTTAGGTCAAATATTTGCCTTTCATCAGTTTGAACCTAGAAAAAATGAATACTGTGGGATTCCAGTTTCCATTTTTGTCACTAAAGTACAACAAAATGTTTTAATATGGCAGAAAAAGAAACCACTGAATTTAAAGAAACTTGGGTTCTGATATTCTCCCTCAAATTTTAAAATTCTAGACAATGGAAAATTTGATTTCTGTGAGTATAATGGTGGTGGTTTAGTCACTAAATTATGTCCAACTTTTGCTACTGAATGGACTGTAGCCTGCCAGGCTCCTCTGTCCATGGGATTCTCCAGGCAAGAATGCTGGAATGGGTTGCCATTGCCTCCTCCATCTGTGAGTATATCTATGTGTTTTTCTCACATATAATACAAGTATTCTAAATTATGCCTTGTCTCTTGTTCAGATCTGTTACTGTATGATTCTAAGAAAAATTTACCAAATCATGTGCCATGGATTTTTTATTGAATATTGAATATTATTATATAATAAAAACCTCTTGCAATTTGGATAGAGATAGAAAGACATTTGCTATTAGCCATTTTGCGTAGCTATATACAGGGTCAACACAAATAAAATACAGGTTTGTGATAGTCTTAATGATCTCTGTAAATTAAAAATCCTTCTAACTTGTTTTAATCATTTTAAAAGAAATTGGGGCAGCTGTTTAATGCTGGAAGTATAAGAGAGAGTTTCTATGGTAAACAACTTCTAAACTGGTTCCCACTGATTTCTGTCTTCTGTAATTCATATTTGTATGTACTCCCTTCCCTTTGCATGTAAGAACAACCTAGTGAGTTGCTTCTGATAAACTGTATGTGATGAAAGAGATCCGATGTCAGTTACAAAATTAAATTATGAAAGATTTGGTCTTCCATCTCGGCTCACCCACTCCATCTGGCTAGCTCTTCTCACTTGGTTGCTCTGATGAAGCATCACCCATTTTGCAAGCTGCCCTATGGACAGGCCCATGTATCAAAGAAATGTAAGGAGCATTCAGTCAACCAATAACCTGCAAGGAACCAAAGCCCTCAGTTTAATAACTCCTACCCCTCCCAAGTCAAGACTTGAGATGACTGGAGCCTATGTTAATACCTTGATTGCAACCTATGAGGACACTAAAGCAGTGGATCCATCTAGTCACAGGAGAATTACTAAGCTACAGAAACTGAGACAATAATACATATTTTTTAAGTTACTAAGTTTTAGGATAATCCATTACATAGAAATAGTTAACTGATACACTTTCCCTTTGGCATAAAGAGTGACTGCCCTTGCAGAGGGTGGAAATAACATCCTACTTTTGTGGAGAACAAAGGAGTAGTAAAGTCAACCTAAGCAGTGATTTCAAAAGAAACTGGTGAGCTCTTTTCTTCTAGTAAGCTTGGATTCTTAGACAGGAAAAAAAAAAAAAAACACAAAAAACAAACCAAACCCAGAAACCATGACATAGGAAAAAGTAAATGAATATGTTTTGCTTAGACCCCTACTTTCTTGAAGGTGAGTGTTGCTCAGGTGTGTCCAACTCCGTGCAACTCTGTGGACTGTAGCCCACCAGGCTTCTCTGTCTTTGGAATTTTCCAGGCAAAAATACTGGAACAGGTAGCCATTGCCTTCTATGATGGCTCAGACAGTAAAGAAACTGCCTGCAATACAGGAGATCAGGACCCTATCTTCCTGACCAGGGGTCAGGAAGGTCCCCTAGAAAAGGGAAATGCTACCCACTTCATTTTTCTTGTCTGGAGAATTTCATGGACAGAGGAGCTGGGCAGGCTCCTCTGAGTCTGCAGAGTTGAGAGTAGGACACACCTGAGCAACTAACACTTCATACAATACCGTTCTTGCCAAAATTATGTTGTATCACTTAAATACTCTGGATATACCTGCTCACTCATTAGAGTCCAGCCATGTTTATCCTTTTCTAGTTACTCAAACAGATCTGGTTCTTCCTTACAAAGGATCTTTTCCCTTGACATTCCTATTACCTAGAATGTTCATTCTACTCTATATTATTGTTTTTTTGTCTTTTCTCTATTTTTCAGATTAATAATCCCCTTCTAAGAGCACCATTTCAAAGTAATTCTTTTTTCCCCCTCCATCCAAGCTACTTCTTTTCCCATGTAGATTATTTACAATTTACACTTTTTTATTCACTGTTATATTTTTCCCTACCCACTGGAACATAAACTCCAAACAACAGGTTCCTTTTTTTTTTTTTTTTTTAATTCACTCTTTAATCCCTAGCACCTTGGCTTGAGTGTCTGGAACAGCCTGGCACAGCAATAAAGCCTTATATGGGAGGAATGGGGAAAGGGGTGAAGGAGGACCAGCCACTTAGTATAAGTACAGGACCACATTCAAGATCAATGTATCAAAAGCAATTAGTCAGATACATAAATATGTAGCAGATATGAAAATTTCTTTGAATACATCTTAGAATTCATAACTCTTTAATAATTTACTGAACTGTTAGTCACATTTGAAAAGTCATCTGGGAGACTTCTCTGGTGGTATGGTAGCTAGGACTCCAAGCTCCCAATATAGGGGGCCTGGGTTCCATCCCTGATTAGGGAACTAGATCCCACATGCTGCAACTAAGAGTTCGTGTACTGCAACTAAAGATCTCTTGTGCCATAACTAAGATCCGGAACAGTCATACAAATAAATAATATTTTAAATAAATAAATAGAATATTAAAAAAAAGAAAAGTTATTTTTATTGGGATTTGTTTTTGGAAGTTGAATCAGAAAATTGTAACCCTGGTGCTTAGACAAAAGTATATGACTCTAGTTAAATTAAAGAAAGAATGAATAGATGTATAATACATTATACTTGAATTTGGAGACACGCTTTCAATTTTGGACTGCTCACCATTGTACAATCCTTGGCACTGCACTGCCTCAACAGGTAACTTATCTATAAAACGAGAAGATAGGTGTTTAAATGATACGAGAATCCGAAATCCAAGATACTTTACTATTTTATTTCAGTATCCATTTTATTTTTTTATTTAATTTTATGTTTTATAAGTTATACTATATGGCTACTTCAGGATTATGGCCACCTGAAACCGTGTGTCAGTGAGATTACTGTGGGGAAAAAAAAATTGTGACAGATTCTTAAATGTCCCAATTGTTCAGTACTTCACATATACAGTCATGATGATATATCACTTTCCATCCTCTCTGGCTCTGGGCCTAGTCATGTGACATGCTCTGGCCAATGACATGTCAATAGATATGACATAAGCAGAGGCTTGAAATGGCTTTCACTTTGGGTCTTGCTCTTACCCTTACTCTTAGGACACTTCCATCATAAGAAAAACATCCCGTGCCTGACCTGCTAGTTTAAAAAACAAACTGAGAGAAGTGTGAAGCAACTAGTCAGCCCACAGAGGCATGTGCAGCCCAACAGATGTGCAGAAATTTAAGTGAGACTAGTAAAGGTCAGAAGTCCCCTGACTATATAAGCTGAATCTCAAAGATGTATGAGAAATAAATCCATAGTGGCACATGCCACTGGAGATTGGGAAAAGCTTGTTACACAGTAATTCCTAATTGATATTACAGGGAACGTGTATTGCAAAAAGAAATGATATACTATGGTTTTTTTTTAATTTAATGTAAAGCTGAAATGTCAGTTAGAAAGCAGACATCTCGTGACTCCATAAAATCATTCTAAAACATCAGAATTTTGATTTTTTTTTCTCTTTTTTTTTTAATTTTAATTAATTTTTATTTTTTAGTTTGTTTTGCTTTACAATACTGTATTCGTTTTGTTACACATTGACATGAATTAGCCATGAGTGTACATGAACTCCCAATCCCGACCCCCACCTCCACCCTCCCGCCCAGAATTTTGATTTTTGATGTTTTGTTATGTTGAAATAAAAGCAAATTCCCTAAGATATATACTCTATAAAGTATCTATATCTGAAAACCCATTACTCCCTTTAATTTTTTAAATTGTCTAAGATGCTATGAAAATTTGAAGGTAGGATGGTTAAATAAAAAGAAAGAAAATATGTGAAAATGGTAACTTTGAAAGAGTTTGATTTTTTTGACTTTTAACATTTCCTCATATATGAATAATTATGCTTTATTCATTTGTTTGCTTGCTATTACTTTTTCATTACATCTTTCAAATATTTGTGGTAGCTACAACTCATGAAAATAGTATGTGTGCTAGTATTCTCTTGTTTGACAATCTATCAGCATAGATCAGCTCAGGTAATTTATTTATTTGTGCCTATATTTATCTCTACCGTTGTGTTATAAATTCCCTCAGGGCAGGAACGGTATTCCTTTCATTTCACTGTTTCCCAAGTAGTCTGTCTCATAAGCAAGGTATAATAACTTTGGCAAACTGTAATTAAATTTAAGATCTACTGAAGCAGGCTATATGTAGAAGTACCCAAAATCATGATGACCTAAGAGCTGGATAGCTGAGGTACAATAAGAACAACTCTTCTCAAAAAGCAGGCATTGTCTGTCATGATTTCTCAGAGAACACAACGAAACAGAAAAAAAGTATTCCAGTATCTAAGGACAGCTTGTTGAAGATAAGTCAGTTAAAAATATGTTTATACTAAAACACATATATTTTACCAACGTTATTATGATAGCTTTAAGATAAGATTAACAGTGCAGGAGATGCAAGTTCAAGCTCTGGGTCAAGAAGATCCCCTGGAGAAGGAAATGGCAACCCATTCCAGTATTCTTGCCTGGGAAATCCCATGGAGAGAGGAGTATGGCAGGCTACAATTCATGGGGTCTACATTTCATGGGGTTGCAAAAGAGCCTGACATGACTTAGAGACTAAGCAACAGCAAAGATAAGATTCAAGAATTTAAAAAATAAGCAGCAAGTAAGCAGAGATGAATTATTTCATTCACCTCTAAAACTATCGTGGACTTTCCTGGTGGTCCAGTGGTGGAGAGTCCACCTGCCCATGCAGAGGATGTGAGTTCAATCTCTGATCTGGGAGGATTCCCGATGATTAGGGGCAGCTGGGCCCATGTGCTACAGCTATTTAGCTCTCATGCCCCAACTGCTGAAACCCACATGCTCTGGAGCCACTGATCTGCAACAGGGAAGCCACTTTAGTGAGAGGTCGGCACAACATCATGATGGACTATGGTTCCATCTTGCCACGACTCCTGCAGAGCAATGAAGCCCGCAAAACTAAAAATTAAATTAAATAAAGTATTGCAAAAACTATGAGAAAAGAAAAAAAAACACAACCAACTCATCATATATCAGCAAAGAGTCTGGGCCATTCTAACATCCTGTGATCTTTGATTCTATGTTTCTCTGTAGCTCAAAAGTTTATCCTATTCCAGGTCTATTTATAGGTATTAAAGCTTTGTTAGATGGATAAATAGATGAATGGATCAACCAGCTAATACCTGTCGGTGAAGGTGAAGATGAGATTATCTTCAATTTTAATAGCATATCACACACACAATGTGACTAAATTATATAATAGAGAAACTAATAGTTTCCCTAAGACAGAATCACTAAATCTTTCAAAGTCTCGTATCTTTATTTCTCATTGCATTAAATATTACCTGTTTTTAATTCCTAATTATTTTATCAACAGTTCTTTTGGACCAATTTTTTCAGCTTTATGGAGGTATAACTGAGAAATAAAATTATAAGATAAAATGTATTATATAACGATCTTTGTTTATATTAATGTATCTACACAATAAACTACATTCTGTCTGTATGTGCCTGGCACTATCTTAGGCATGGAAGATACTGGGAGACAATAATGGATATTATCACTCCATGAAAGTTACAAACCCATGAGACAGGGAAATGGAATGTTGAACATTTCTGTAAGTTTTCAGACAATATTTCTGAAATTTTAGCTACGTTTTAAAAGAAAATTTGAAGAATTAAGAAGGATCGAGTAGGCAAAATGTGGAATTAAGAGTGTTCCAGGTGAAAGAACAAAGAGTACTACAAACTACCTTCAGGCAAAGGTTGCCCAATAGGTAAGTAAAATGATTCTTTAAACAGTAAGAAGGACCACATCATGAGAAGGGACAACTTACTTCTAGACACAGTGCTATGCATTTTAAATGCAGTTTCTCGTTTAATTAATTCAAATATCCAAGGAAAAATTTTATAATAATCTTTTCTGTTCTTAAATGAAAAGAAACTAAGGCTTTGAAGAGTTAACTTAAAATTTGAACTCAAGTCATCTGATTCAAAGGCTGCTTTCAAAAACCACTTTGCAAGAGATGATACTTTATAAAGTGGCTGAAAAATTTTTAAGGGCTTGCTTGGTTCTAGATACCATCCTGAGCATTTAAAATTCACATAAATCATAGTGTTAGACCTCCCGGTCTTTGCCCAGGACCCGTTGTCGCCAAGATCACCGAGACTCGGACTTGATGCAATTAGCAAGAGGATTTATTAAGCCGACGCGCCGGGGTTCAATCTCCACCCGAGGAGATGAACCCCGAACAATTGTTACAGAGCAGTTTATAAGCAGAAAATCATAAACAGGTGCAGTTGAGATGGAGTGTTTTGATTGGTTTACAAACTGTGGCCTTTCCGGGGATAGGTTCATTCGTTATTAGGCCTAAATAGCTAACTAACCTACAATTATGCTGCTTTAGTTGAATGGCCCGAGGCAATCAACTTTTAGCTTGACTCTTGGGGGCTGTATTCTTAAGATGCGAGTATGATCCCCTTGTTTTTCTTTCCTCTTAAGACAATAGCCCTGATTTAAGATTAACAAAGAGCCCGTGGGTGCAGGTCTGTTTCTTTAGAGCCCCTAATAAATTTTTAACCTTTCTCCTTGTTCCCTGGAATGCTCCCGAAGAAGTCAGAAGACACTGTTCTCATACCTATGTCCCTAGTGGCGCCTCTCATGGTAGACTGATTACAGGCTAGGGAACAAATCAGGGCTAGAAACAATTAGGGGGCTGTATTCTTAAGATGCGAGTATGATCCCCTTGTTTTTCTTTCCTCTTAAGACAATAGCCCTGATTTAAGATTAACAAAGAGCCCGTGGGTGCAGGTCTGTTTCTTTAGAGCCCCTAATAAATTTTTAACCTTTCTCCTTGTTCCCTGGAATGCTCCCGAAGAAGTCAGAAGACACTGTTCTCATACCTATGTCCCTAGTGGCGCCTCTCATGGTAGACTGATTACAGGCTAGGGAACAAATCAGGGCTAGAAACAATTCTTACAACCTCAGGCTGCTCAGGCTGGTCTCTACAATAGCAGGTAGATGTAAAAATAATAAAAGTTGAAAAGCTTAATGGTGATATGAAAGATGCTTAAGTTTATAAACAAATTAAGTGGAAAATTTTGAATCTACATGTTCCAACTCCAGTGTTATTAACCACTAGGTTATTGCTGGGAGCCATCGTGAGAAACTCCGCCCATGGCAAAGGTCATGAGGAAGGAGGCTTCGGCATACGCAAAGGTGGGATCAAGCCTCAGGAAACCCCCTGTTCCTGAGCATCTACCCCCAAAACCAGAGTCTGTTTTATGCTCTCACCTACACCTCTGACTTTACGCGGGGCTGACCCCCATTACCTCTCTTGGAGAAGGAGTTACCTTTCAGCTCCAAGTCAATAAAAATTCCTGGGCGTGATGAGAGTGTTTCAACTTACGAACGCCTCTGAAGGTTATCTAGCCTGCCTGTACAGGTTCGTCCAGCCACATGTGATTGTTTACAGCCTCCCAACCATGAGAGGCACGAGATGCTTTCAGTTCAGTTCAGTTCAGTCACGCAGTTGTGTCCGACTCTTTGCGACCCCATGAATCGCAGCATGCCAGGCCTCCCTGTCCATCACCAACTCCCGGAGTTCACTCAGACTCACGTCCATCGAGTCCATGATGCCATCCAGCCATCTCATCCTCAGTCGTCCCTTTCTCCTCCTGCCCCCAATCCCTCCCAGCATCAGGGTCTTTTCCAATGAGTCAACTCCTCGCATAAGGTGGCCAAAGTACTGGAGCTTCAGTTTTAGCATCATTCCTTCCAAAGAAATCCCAGGGTTGATCTCCCTCAAAATGGACTGGTTGCATCTCCTTGCAGTCCAAGGGACTCTCAAGAGTCTTCTCCAACACCACAGTTCAAAAGCATCAATTCTTCTGCACTCAGCCTTCTTCACAGTCCAACTCTCACATCCATACATGACCACAGGAAAAACCATAGCCTTGACTAGACGGNACATTCCAAGATGTCTGGCTCTAGATTAGTCAACACATCATCATGATTATCTGGGTCATGAAGATCTTTTTTGTACAGTTCTTCCGTGTATTCTTGCCACCTCTTCTTAATATCTTCTGCTTCTGTTAGGTCCAGACCATTTCTGTCCTTTATCGAGCCCATCCTTGCATGAAATGTTCTCTTGGTATCTCTAATTTTCTTGAAGAGATCTCTAGTCTTTCCCATTCTGTTCTTTTCCTCTATTTCTTTGCATTGATTGCTGAAGAAGGCTTTCTTATCTCTTCTTGCTATTCTTTGGAACTCTGCATTCAGATGCTTATATCTTTCCTTTTCTCCTTTGCTTTTTGCTTCTCTTCTTTTCACAGCTATTTGTAAGGCCTCCCCAGACAGCCATTTTGCCTTTTTGCATTTCTTTTCCATGGGGATGGTCTTGATCCCTATCTCCTGTACAATGTCACGAACTTCATTCCATAATTCATCAGGCACTCTATCTATGAGATCTAGACCCTTAAATCTATTTCTCACTTCCACTGTATAATCATAAGGGATTTGATTTAGGTCATACCTGAATGGTCTATTGGTGTTGCCCACTTTCTTCAATTTAAGTCTGAATTTGGCAATCAGGAGTTCATGATCTGAGCCACAGTCAGCTCCCAGTCTTGTCTTTGTTGACTGTATAGAGCTTCTCCATCTTTGGCTGCAAAGAATATAATCAGTCTGATTTTGGTGTTGAGCATCTGGTGATGTCCATGTGTAGAGTCTTCTCTTGTGTTGTTGGAAGAGGGTGTTTGCTATGACCAGTGCATTTTCTTGGCAAAACTCTATTAGTCTTTGGCCTGCTTCATTCCGCATTCCAACTTTCTAAATACAGATTGTTTTGAGAAGTTAGAAAATTATTAGTATAGTATAATAGATTGATTAGGAATTATATTGGTGAAGGATTTTTCATTTTTTGTGCCAATAATTGCTACTAATTCCTTGCCCTGGGTGTGACAAGGGTGTCTCAAGTCAAACCTCTCTGCTGACAAACTAGCTTGTGATAGGATTATCCATACTCCTGCCAAGCACATGAATTTTTACTACCTCTCAACCATAAACAGCACAGAGAGTTTGGGGTATTTTGAAGGTCTTAATTAACATAGGGCTTTTCTCATTGTTGAGTCAATGATTGCCACCAGGCCTCCACCTCCTTAGGCACCTGGGAATATATTAATCAATGTATTTGGAATATACAAAAGGAAATATAGTAGTTTTTGATGTTAGTAATACTAGACTTTTTGAGTTAATGATTTTTCTCTTTTGTTATAGACCACTGTACTTTGTTATAAATCACTGTGTCTTTGCTATGTAAAAATGTAACTTTATCACTATCTTAAGACTAAATAGATCTTAAGGGGAACATTGGTGAAGGGATTTCATTTGTTGGGCTGATGTTTGCTGCTAAATCTCCATATTCCCTGCCATTATAATGAATATAGCTAGTATATAGGAGAAATAAGTATTAACTTTTAAGATTAATCATGTTAACCTTGGGTTAGATAAATTCCTTTGTTGATTGTAACTCACTACACCTTCACCCTATAGGAATGCAAATTTATTTGGAGGGTGGTGCCTGGTTTAAGAAAAAACACACTTGGAAAAAATAAGGTTTTTGGTTATCAGAAAGAAAGGGTCATAAAATGTCAGCAGCCCTCATGACCAGAAGATGATGTAAAACCCCTAAAATCTTTTTTATACATTTATGTGAAGCACCTGATTTTGACAAGGGTCAGGTCTGCTGACCCCCGTGTGACTCTGTATTATCCCTACGTGTAACAAAAGGTATATAAGCAAACCGGAAAATAAAGAAAACGGATCAGTTTCTGGAAAGAGTGATTCCCCCATGTAGTTCTTTCTTGTTCTCCATTTTTCTGGCTGAATTCCCATCTGGGGCGTGGGTACTCACCAAGCCTGCTAATTATGCCTGGGCTTCTAAGATCGGACCAGGGAGGCTTCAGTGCCTCCTCTCCTTCAGGAGAATGGAAAGACGCCTGTGGCCTACGTAGGTGGTGATTGGTATTCCACGTAAACCAAGTTATTCAGCCTCTTTTTCTCCACTAATTTTCCTACTACACTATCCATTTCTAATCTCTCTATATATCTGTAATTAAATAAGTTTTTCCCTAGGATGCTGATTCCATCCCCACCTTTGAATTACCCTGGATCCACCAGGGCTGGACCCCGGCAGGTTATAAAGAAACATTTAAATCACACCAAACTTGTTAGTAATGGTTAGAGGAGATCTTCATTCTACAGAGATAGCATAAGTAAATATGTTTGGTTTTGACAATATCATCCCAATAGGATAATATCTTTTCTAATTCATAAGACCATTCTGAAGATCAATAGCACTTTATAATATATATAATCTAAATTTTAAGACGATATGCAAAGCTCTTCACAGTCTTACTTCAACTTACTATTTTAGCAACATTACTTACCAATCTGCCTCTTGAACCCAAGATTTTTGTTGTTTAGAACTTCTCAAATCATGTACTGTTTTCCCTGTTGCAAGCCTCTATTAAGTCGCTAAAATTATCCAAGTTAACTAGGATTTCAGTACTTGCTATTGACTAGTTGATATGACTAGCACCAAGCTTTCAAACAAAAGGGTACAAAGTATTAACAAATGTCATTATGCGCCAGGTTCATTTATATGTATTCACATACATGTCTGCTCATTGAATTTTTATAACTCTAAGAAATATAATATGTCTCCTACTATAAAAATGAAAAACTTGATGTTTAGATAGGTAAGGAATTTTCCAATGTAAATAATTAGTAAGTAGAATGACTTGAGCCCAGGTCAGTTGAATTCCAAAATTCATTACATTTTATTAAACCAGATTGCCTTAGTTATTTTTAAGGCAAAGCAAATTTTCAGAATTAGTTTTAAATTAGTTTGAAACTTAAGACTTGCATACATTCAAGATTGCCAAAGCATTTCCATCTTTATGTAAAAAGGATATAATAATGCATATAAATTATCTTGCATTCAATAGAGCTAGTTCCTCTCCCATATTTTTTTCTAGCATCTGTGATATGGTTGATGATGGATGTTTGGAAGGTCGGGTGACAGATGGGGGCCAACATGTCTAGTTTCGGATTAAGGAATTAAAATTAGAGATTAAAATTAAGTGTCTTAAAAAAGGGGATAGAGGATTGGAAATCTTAGAGTGTAGTGATGCCTTGATTCTCAAGATTCATTTTTTTAAAATGTCTTTTCATTTTAATTTACACTTCTTTGGAGTGAATAGAAATACCACTGCACCATTTATCTAAGTGAAGAGTGGAAGATGCTTACCATGATA
Organism: Aepyceros melampus; assembly: GCA_006408695.1. NCBI lineage: Eukaryota > Metazoa > Chordata > Mammalia > Artiodactyla > Bovidae > Aepyceros > Aepyceros melampus. The sequence goes on along the minus strand of SJXQ01009526.1, from coordinate 42,836 downwards.
GTAATGTGATGAGTCCTTGGCCATCAATGTGGCCTCCAAGAGCCATCTGTTCCCAGAGTCAGTGAACAGTTGGATTTATGAGCTGTTCCCAGCAAACTCTGTGTGTGTGGCAGAGAAGGGCAAATCCAGCTGCTGTTTATTTTCATAGAACATCTTGATCTGTTCTTCAAACATTGCAAATTTGATGAAACCTTGAATAGAGTTTGTCAAACACTTTTTTTTTTCTAATTGGGAAAATGATTTGAATATTAAGAGAAATTGCAAAAGATGGTTCTTATTCATCCCTAGTTATTTAAAGTCACCAGCGCTGTAGATCTTACCACTGCACCAGATTCCCAGGGTCTCCCAAAACAAACAAGAACATGCACAAACTCTCACACTAAAACAAACCGCACAAGTATACCTTTCTTCTAAATCTGTCCAAAATTATACAGAGATTTGAACAGTGGAAAGTGTGTTTTGTTCCCTTTAATAAATACATTCATTTCAAAATTGTGAATGAATACTAACATGATTGCTAATAATTGCCCTTAATATGTATTCAGCATTTTTTAAAACTCTTTTAAGTGCTTTCTCACATATTATTGCTGTATGTAATAGAACCAAAATGATGGAGTTGAAAGTATCTAAAAATCATAGAGTCCAACCCTTTCATTCTTTTTTAAAAATCAACTCCATTGAGGTAATCTGCACACAATAAAACACATTCAGTTTAAATGTAGTATGAGTTCTATGAGTTTTGACAAATGTATTCACAGTGTAGCCACTGAGATTGTACTATAGGACACTTTCATCACCACAAAAGTTTTCTTTGTGCCCCTTTCTAGTCAACTCCACCCATCACTCTAGCCCAAGAGAGAGCTGATTTTTTGTTGTTGTTTTTTAACCTTTTGATTGTACCACATTGCCAGGAGCCAGCATGAGGAGTCCCGCCCTTGGCAAAGGTCATGAGGCTAAGGGGTCCGACAGACAAAGATGAGCTGGGCCTTAAGGGAGCTTTGCTGAATTTTCTCAAGCATCTACCCGCAAAATCAAAGTCTGCCTGCCTTACTGCATTATGCTTTCCACCTATTCAGAAGAATAGGTGGAATTACAGGGGGGCTATCCCCGACCACCTTTCTCTGGAAAAAGTTAACTTAGAGCTCCAATTAGTCTCTTGTATATGAAAAGAATGTTTCTGCTCAAACCCCTTTGATGGCTCTCTAACTTGCCTGACAGGTTTAACTACACATGTGATTGTTTACAGCCCCCTAACTGCGAGAGGCACAAAGCTTAAAGCATCTTAAAGATACAGAGCCTTTTCTAAAAAGCTAAAAATTATATTGGTAATGGGTTTCAATGTTGAGTCTATGACAGCTTCCAGGCCTCCTTATTCTTTATCTTTTAGCCACCTGAAGGATATTAATCAATGTAATTGAGATATAGAAAAAGGAATATAGTAGGTTTTGATGTTAGCAAGACTAGACTTTTGAGTTAGTGAACTTTCTCATTGTTATAAATCACTGTACTCCTCTTTCTTGTTATAAACTGTTGTGTCCTTGCTATGTAAGAATGTAACTTTATTTAGTGCTTTCTGAGAGTGGCACCAGATTTTGGAAAAGAACAACTCTATTAAGGCAAATAAGTTTTCTGGTTGACAGACCCTTTTCAGAAAAGGGCCGTAAAATGCTAATAGGCCTTCTGGCCAGAAGATGATGTAAATCACCTAAGACTTGTGTATACAGCTAGGTATGCAGAGAGAAAGCCTGGTCTTGAAGAGTCAGGGCTGCTGATGCTGCATAATTTTGTATTATCCATTGATCCCTATGTACAACCAAAAGTATAAAAAGTTTTCCTGAACAATAAAGGATGGGCCAGTTTCTGGAAAGACTGGTTTCCCCCGTGTCAACTTTCTCTCTCTCTCTTTCTCCCTTCCTTTCCTTTTCAGGCTGAATTCCCATCTGGGGTGTGGAGGCTCATCATGTCTACTTACTTACCCTGGCTTCTAAGACCCATGCTAGAGGGAGCCCAAGGTGGGGCATCATCTGCTATTCAAGCGGGCGCCGGTGGCCTATGTAGATGGTGCAAACCTCTTTTCTCGAGGTTTTATTAGCTTTCTACGTAAACCAAGTTATTCAGCCTCTTTTCTCCACTAATTTTCCTACTACACTATTCTTTCCTAATCTTATATTTCTAATTAAATAATTCTTTTTTCTAAGATGCCAACTCCATCTCCCTTTTGAATTCCCTGGATCCACCGAGGCTGAACCCTGGCATCACGTGGCATGAGAGATCTTAGTTCTCCATTCAGGGACTGAACACACACCCTCTGGATTAGCAGTGCAGAGTCTCAACCACTGGATTGCCAGGAAAGTCCCAAGGCTACAAATCTTTTTTTAAATCACTTTATAGTTGCTTGGTCTTTTCTAAAGTTTTCTGTACATAGGACTCTGCAGTATATTTAATATTTCACTTATTTCATTTGGCATAATATTTGAGAATCATTCATGTCCTTAGCTATATTAAAAGCTCATTGCCTCTTTATTATTGAATAGCATTTATTGTATGGATATTCCGCAGTTTGTTTATTCCTTCATCTGTTGATGGCTGCGTATTTTTTCCCCAAAATTTTGGCTATTATGAATAAAGTTGCTTTGAACTTTTCTGTACAGCTTTTCTATGTAAACATAGGATATTATTTCTCTTACAACTATCTCATTATCAGTTCAGTTCAGTTCAGTTGCTCAGTTGTGTCTGACTCTTTGCAACCCCATGAATCGCAGTATGGCAGGCCTTCCTGTCCGTCACCATCTCCTGGAGTTCACTCAGTCTCATGTCCATTGAGTCGGTGATGCCATCCAGCCATCTCATCCTCGGTCATCCCCTTCTCCTCCTGCCCCCAATCCCTCCCACCATCAGGGTCTTTTCCAATGAGTCAACTCTTCGCATGAGGTGGCCAAAGTACTGGAGCTCCAGCTTGAGCATCATTCCTTCCAAAGAACACTCAGCACTGATCTCCTTCAGAATGGACTGGTTGGATCTCCTTGCAGTCCAAGGAACTTTTAAGAGTCTTCTCCAACACCACAGTTCAAAAGCATCAGTTCTTCGGTGCTCGGCTTTCTTCACAGTCCAATTCTCACGTCTATACATGACCACTGGAAAACCATAGCCTTGACTAGACGGACCTTTGTTGGCAAAGTAATGTCTCTGCTTTTCACTGTGCTATCTAGGTTGGTCATAACTTTTCTTCCAAGAAGTAAGTGTCTTTCAATTTCATGGCGGCAGTCACCATTTGCAGTGATTCTGGAGCCCAAGAAAATAAAGTCTGACACTGGTTCCACTGTTTCCCCATCTAGTTCCCATGAAGTGATGGAACCAGATGCCCTGATCTTCGTTTTCTGAATGTTGAGCTTTAAGCCAACTTTTTCGCATTCCTCTTTCACTTTCATCAAGAGGCTTTTGAGATCCTCTTCACTTTCTGCCATAAGGGTGGTGTCATCTGCATATCTGAGGTTACTGATATTTCTCCCAGCAATCTTGATTCCAGCTTCTGTTTCTTCCAGTCCAGCGTTTCTCATGATGGCTCTGCATATAAGTTAAATAAGCAAGGTGACAATACACAGCCTTGACGTACTCCTTTTCCTATTTGGAACCAGTCTGTTGTTCCATGTTCAGTTCTAACTGTTGCTTCCTGACCTGCATATGGGTTTCTCAAGAGGCAGGTCAGGTGGCCTGGTATTCCCATCTCTTTCAGAATTTTCCACAGTTTATTGTGATCCACATAGTCAAAGGCTTCAGCATAAAGCAGAAATAGATGTTTTTCTGAAACTCTCTTGCTTTTTCCATGATCCAGTGGATGCTGGCAATTTGATCTCTGGTTCCTCTGCCTTTTCTAAAACCAGCTTGAACATCTGGAAGTTCACGGTTCACGTAAGGCTGAAGCCTGGCTTGGAGAATTTTGAGCATTACTTTACTATCGTGTGAGATGAGTGCAATAGTGTGGTAGTTTGAGCATTGTTTGGCATTGCCTTTCTTTGGGATTGGAATGAAAACTGACCTTTTCCAGTCCTGTGGCCACTCCTGAGTTTTCCAAATTTACTGGCTTATTGAGTGCAGCTCTTTCATAGCATCATCTTTCAGGATTTGAAAAAGCTCAACTGGAATCCCATCACCTCCACTAGCTTTGTTTGTAGTGATGCTTTCTAAAGCCCATTTGACTTCACATTCCAGGATGTCTGGCTCTAGATGAGTGATCACACCACTGAGATTATCTGTGTTGTGAAGATCTTTTTTGTACAGTTCTTCTGTGTATTCTTGCCACCTCTTCTTGATATCTTCTGCTTCTGTTAGGTCCATAACATTTCTGTCCTTTATCGAGCCCATCTTTGCATGAAATATTCCCTTGGTATCTCTAATTTTCTTGAAGAGATCTCTAGTCTTTCCCATTCTGTTCTTTTCCTCTATTTCTTTGCATTGATCTCTGAGGAAGGCTTTCTTATCTCTCCTTGCTATTCTTTGGAACACTACTTTCGGATGCTTATATCTTTCCTTTCCTCCTTTGCTTTTCACTTCTCTTCTTTTCACAGCTATTTGTAAAGCCTTCCAGGCAACCATTTTGCTCTTTTGCATTTCTTTTCCATGGGGATGGTCTTGATCCCTGTCTCCTGTACAATGTCACAAATCTCAGTCAATAGTTCATGAGGAACTCTATGTATCAGATCTAGTCTTTTACATCTATTTCTCACTTCCACTGTATAATCATAAGGGATTTGATTTAGGTCATATCTGAATGGTCTAGTGGTTTTCCCTACTTTCTTCAATTTAAGTCTGAATTTGGCAATAAAGGGTTCATGATCTGAGCCACAGTCAGCTCCTGGTCTTGTTTTTGCTGACTGTATAGAGCTTCTCCATCTTTGGCTGTAAAGAATATAATCAATCATTTTAGAAGGAAACAGAAACTGAAACCTCAGATATCTGAAGGTTAGTTTCATTTCTTCTAATTCAGTGAGGGCTACATCCAACTTTATCACCAGGAGGTCTAAAACATTGTGGAAGATGACTTGTGAAGTCATCATCCCAAGACTTTGAATTTGTCACTCTGAGTCCATGAATCTGTTATCTTAGCTCTTCCTTTGAATCTTTCTGAGGTAACAGGACTGTACAAGGAGTTGTTTCATGATGAACGAAACGGACACGATCACTGTGGAACACAATTGAAAAGCAAGTGCTGTGAGTGTGTGTGTGTGTAAATTTTCAAAATGTGACGAATTCATGGAATAATTTGTGCATAATTCTATAATTCAACTTTTTTTTCTGGTTGATTGGAGAACTCTCCGAAGTAGTGAAAGTTAATCTGAATTTTGAAGAATGTGAAGAGCCAGGAATATGCAGAATTGCCTTAAGGGTGGGCTACTCTGGCTCAGATGGTAAAGAATCTGCCCTCAGTGCAGGAGTTCCAGGTCCTAAGAGCATCCAAAAGAAAGAAGAGCATGCACAAATGTCTTGAAACATTAGAGACTGGAGTCTAATAATTGAAGAGGTCAGTGGATTGAGATGGACTATGAATCAATGCAAACTGTCTCTTTTATTTTTTAAACTTACTTTTCCAACCTGTGGAAATAATTAAATATATTGTAAAACGCACAAATCTTAAGATTACAGTTAGGTAAGTATTTGAAATATATTTTGATAAATATTTGATAAATGTACAAATTGGGATGGAAAGATACAGAACATATCCATCAATTTAGAAAATTTCACCAGATCCATTTCTTCTCAACAGAGATTCATTCCCCTACAGCTTCTCCCACCAAAAGGAAACTACTCTACATATTTCTGTGGTGAACATAAATTGTTGTTGCTCTAAGTCATGCCCAACTTTTTGTGACTACTTAGACTATACCACTCTAGGCATCTCTGTCCTCTACTACCTTGTGGAGTTTGCTCAAATTCATGTCAACTGAGTTGGTGATGCTATCTAGCTATCTCATTCTCTGCCACCCTCTTCTCCTTTTGCCATCAAAGTTTTCCAGCAACAGAAAAAGGAAAAAGCAGGAACATCTTTTAACCTAGATTATTTTTGTCTGTTGTTAAAACATAAAGAAATCAGGTCATATATACATCTTTTTGTCTGATTTCTCTTGTTCAAAGTGATGTTTAAAGATTTATCCAGGTATTATGTTTAATTATCTGTTGAATCAGTTCAGTTCAGTCGCTCAGTCATGTCCAACTCTTTGCAACCCCATGGTCTGCAGCATGCCAGGCTTCCCTGTGCCTCACCAACTTCTACAGCTTACTCACATTCGTGCCCATCAAGTCAGTGAGGCCATCCGACCATCTGATGAGATGGCTGTATTCATCCTCTTCTCCTCCTGCCTTCAAGCTTGCCAGAATCAGAGTCTTTCCAATGAATCAGTTCTTCACATCAGGTGGCCAAAGTGTTGGAGCTTCAACTTCAGCATCAGTCCCTCCAATGAATATTCAGGACTGATATCCTTTAGAATGGACTGGTTGGATCTCCTTGCAGTCCAAAGGACTTTCAAGAGTCTTCTGCAACACAACAGCTGAAAAGAATCAATTTTTCAGTGCTCAGTTTTCTTTATAGTCCAACTCTCACATCCACACATGACCACTGGAAAAATCATAGCCTGACTAGATGGACCTTAGTTGGCAAAGTAATGTCTCTGTTTTTGAGTATGCTGTCTGGGTTGGTCATAGCTTTACTTCCAAGGAACAAGTGTCTTTTAATTTCATGGCTGCAGTCTCCATCTGCAGTGATTTTGGAGCCCAAGAAAATAAAGTCTGTCACTGTTTTCATTGATTCCCTATCTGTTTGCCATGAAGTGATGCGATTGGATGCCATGATCTTAGTTTTTGAATGTTGAGTTTTAAGCGAACTTTTTCACTCTCTTCTTTAACTTTCATCAAGAGGCTGTTTGGCTCCTCTTTGCTTTCTGCCATAAGGGTGGTGTCATTTGCATATATGAGGTTATTGATATTTCTTCTGGCACCTTGATTCCAGCTTGTGCTTCTTCCAGCTCAGCATGTCATATGATGTACTCTGCATATAAGTTAAATAAGCAGCATGACAATATACAGCCTTCATGTACTCTTTTCCCAATTTGGAGCCAGTCCATTATTTCATGTCTGCTTCTAACTGTTGCTTCTTGACCCTCATATAGATTTCTCAGGAAGCAGGTAAGGTGGCATTCCCATCTCTAGAAGAATTTTCCAGTTTGCTGTGATCCATACAGTCAAAGGCTTTGGCATTATCAATAAGGCAGAAGTAGAAGTTTCTCAACTCTTTTGCTTTTTTTTATTGTTGAAAATATTGAGGTTAAAGAAAATACCACAACTGTTGTGGTTGTTCTAGTTTTGAGCTAAGATTTCTATGAACATTTACATATAAATCTTTCAGATAAATGCATTCAATTCTGGGAGTCATGATGTCAGGAGATAGTATACAGTGTGTTTAACCTCATAAGACATTGGTAAACAGTTTTCCAAGTCATAGTAATATTTTATATTCCCAGCCTGAGTATATTCCCAGTATGAGTCCTTATTCTTCTTTTTTGTCCTGGCTGTGCTTTGTCTTCACTGCTGCTCAAGCTTTATCTAGTTGTGGATAGAGGGTGCTTCTTTCTAGTCGTGGTTTAGGGACTTCTCATTGAGTGGCTTTCCTTGTTGTGGTGCTCTAAGGCATGGAGACTTCAGTACTTGTGGCACATGGGTTCAGTAGTTGCACTGCCTGCACAGGCTCGGTGATTCTGGCTCATGGACTTAGTTGTCTGGCAGCATGTGGAATCATCTTGGACTAAGGATTGAACCTGTGCCACTGGGATTGCAACATGGATTCTTAACAACTGAACCATGAAGGAAACCCCAACAGTTTCTATTCTTGATGAAATATCCAATATTTGGCAGTTTCAAATTTTCACATTTTTCTCCTATTTTGACTTTTTAGCTATATTTCTTTTCCTAAATTTGTTTGCTCTGTTTATAGCTTTTAGTACTTGCTCTTAGGAATTACAAATTCCACCCATAAATTACCACAAAAAAATGTGAATTCAATTATATTTTTGTATGTGTTAAACAAGAAACTTGTGATGGTATATTTATATTTATTTTCTCCCATCCTTTATGCTATTATTGTTCATCTGTATTTCTTTTATATGTGTTATAAACTTTAAAATACACTACATTTATTTTTGCATCAATGTTAAGAGATATATCTAGTTTATTAATGAAATTATTTAGGGGTAAAATCACTGCAGATGGTGACTGCAGCCATGAAATTAAAAGACGCTTACCCCTTGGAAGAAAAGTTATGACCAACCTAGATAGTATATTCAAAAACAGAGACATTACTTTGCTGACCAAGTTCCGTCTAGTCAAGGCTATGGTTCTTCCTGTGGTCATGTATGGATGTGAGAGTTGGACTGTGAAGAAGGCTGAGCGCCGAAGAATTGATGCTTTTGAACTGTGGTGTTGGAGAAGACTCTTGAGAGTCCCTTGGACTGCAAGGAAATCCAACCAGTCCATTCTGATGGAGATCAGCCCTGGGATTTCTTTGGAGGGAATGATGCTAAAGCTGGAGCTCCAGTACTTTGGCCACCTCGTGCGAAGAGTTGACTCATTGGAAAAGACTCTGATGCTGGGAGGGACTGGGGGCAGGAGGAGAAGGGGACGACCAGGATGAGATGGCTGGATGGCATCACAGACTCAATGGACATGAGTCTGAGCGAACTCCGGGAGATGGTGATGGACAGGGAGGCCTGGAGTGATGTGATTCATGGGGTCGCAAAGAGTCGGACACAACTGAGCGACTGAACTGAACTGAATTGGGCTTCCATGGTGGCTCAGAGCAAAGAATCTTCCTTCAGTGCAGGATTCCTGGGCTCAATCCCTGGGTCAGGAAGATTCTCTGAAGAAGAGTTGGCTGTTCACTCCAGTATTCCTGCTTGGAGAACTCCATAGTCAGAGGAGTCTGGCAGCTACAGTCCATGGGGTCTCAAAGAGTTGAACACTACTGAGTGACTGAACTGAACTGAACTGAATGTACTTCTTGACACATGCCAGGATTCTTCTTGATGACATATGAAGAGTTTCTTTTTGATAATTTTAAAGAAGTGAGGAGGCTACAGTATAAGCTAGCAGTTTAAAGGCAAAACATGAGATTTTTGAATTGATCATTTCATGGAGACTATTTGATCAAGGAATAGAATATGGTCTGAGCTCACCATTGATGTTTGTTACATTTGTTGTTTTTTGACTGCTTCAATCATTAGTATCCTCAACAGGTCGTAATGTACAATTAGCATTTTTCTAGTTGCTAAAAATTTGCCAATTAAGCATTATGATTCGAATAATTCTTGCTGATATGTTGATAGTAAAATTACCCATGACCTCTGATTCTCTTTGAAATGTGTAGACTGCTTTCCTCTGACCATTCTCCATCATTCACAAATTACTTAGTTTCTGACCACACAAAATTTAGAAAGATCACGAATGCTACTAATTACTAGATATTTGTCAATGTGTGTAAGCCACAGTGTGCCTGTAAAATGGATATTTTACAGGGAAGCAGAGTCAAGGTGTAAGCTTTAATTTTTACTCAGTAGAAATGGGTCTCAACTTTGGGATGATTTGCTTATATCAAGGAGATCCAACCAGTCCATTCTAAAGGAGATCAGTCTTGGGTGTTCTTTGGAAGGATGATGTTAAAGCTGAAACTCCAGCACTTTGGCCACCTCATGTGAAGAGCTGACTCATTGGAAAAGGCTGATGCTTGCAGGGATTGGGGGCAGGAAAAGAAGGGGACGACCGAGGATGAGATGGCTGGATGGCGTCACTGACTCCATGGGCGCAGGTCTAGGTGAACTCCGGGAGTTGATGATGGACAGGGAGGCCTGGCGTGCTGCGATTCATGGGGTCGCAGATAGTCGGACACGACTGAGTGACTGAACTGAATCGAACTGAAAGAAATAATGTCTAAAAGCTTCTGAAGCATTTTACAGAATATAAACCTACAAATTCAAGAAGCTAAGCAAACTCCAAACCGAATATACCTCAAAAACTCCACATGAAGAATGCACTAATACAACTTCTGAAAAATAAAGGTGAAGAAAACCCCTTGATATCAGAAAGACATGGCAGTCTACTTTAGCAAAAAAAAAAAAAAATTGAATTACAGCTGAAGGCCAAGAGGAGTGGCACAATATTTTTCTAATGCTGAAAGAAGCTCGCTCAGTCGTGTCCTACTCTTTGTGATCCCATGGACTCTAGCCTACCATGCCCCTCCATCCATGGGATTCTCCAGGGAAGAACACTGGAGTGGATTGCTGAAAGAAAAGACCTATTAATTCAGTATTCTGTATCCAGCAAAATTATCCACCTCTTGAATTTTCTAAACTATGTTTATTATTGAAACAAGAGATAATACTATCTGATGTGCTTCAAAATATATGTTAAAATATTTAAGATAATTCTTTTTAAGAAGCCTAGACAGGACAGAGGTAAAGTTTCTACATTTTTCTTGAAGTGGTAAAATCAGGGAACTTAAGATTATTAGTACTCCCTGCAGCAACAAATAAAAAGCTGTGCAAAGATATAAACTTATAAACATTGTAGAAAAATTAAAATCCATTTCTAAAAAATGTTCAAGTATCTACAATAAAGCAAGAACAAGAAATAAAAGTGGAAAAACAAACGCAAAAACAGAAGCCACCACAACAAAACAGCATATCTAAGGCCTAAAATATCGATGTTTTAATTAAATGTAAATAGTCTGAACGCTAGAAGAGAAGGATATTTCTGGCCTCCAGTGGAACTGGCACTATAAACCATAGAGGAGAAAAGAAAAAGATTTATACCATCTTCTTTTATTCAGCCTACTTATTGATTAGTGAGCATTTGGATTGTGTCATGAAGGTATGAGCCTATATGCTTTTTCCAGAAATTGCAGAATCCACCAAGAGTTACAGTATTAACAACCACAAAGCAAAATATTATCCAAGGTTATACATTTTTTATGACTAAACATTATGTCAGTACAGAACCAGAAAGTAAACCTAGAGCAACAGATCTCTTCTTAACCCTTCCAGAAAGCCTGCCATAAGGAGTTTATTGTCCAGTTGTGAGGAGTGTTAAAGAAAAACTATTCACGATACTTCAGTTCCATCATTCAGTTGTGTCCAACTCTTTGGGACACCATGAACCACAGCATGCCAGGCCTCCTTGTCCACCACCAACTCCCGGAGTCTACCCAAACCCATGTCCATTGAGTCGGTGATGTTATCCAACCATCTCATCCTCTGTTGGCCCCTTCGCCTCCTGACCTCAATCTTTCCCAGCATCAGGGTCTTTTGAAATGAGTCAGCTCTTCACATCAGGTGGCCAAAATATTGGAGTTTCAGCTTCAATAAAGTACTTGCAATGAACACCTAGGACTGATCTTCTTTAGGATGGACTAGTTGGATCTCCATGTAGTCCAAGGGACTCTCAAGAGTCTTCTCCAACACTACAGTTCAAAAGCATCACTTCTTTGGCACTCAGTTTTCTTTATAGTCCAACTCTCACATCCATACATGAACACTGGAAAAACCATAGCCTTGACTAGACGGACCTTTGTTGGCAAAGTAATGTCTCTGCTCTTTAATATACTAAGTTGGTCATAACTTTCCTTCCAATGAGTTCAGTTCAGTTCAGTTCAGTCGCGCAGTCGTGTCCGACTCTTTGCGACCCCATGAATCGCAGCACGCAGGCCTCCCTGTCCATTACCAACTCCCGGAGTTCACTCAGACTCACGTCCATTGAGTCCGTGATGCCATCCAGCCATCTCATCCTCAGTTGTCCCCTTCTCCTCCTGCCCCCAGTCCCTCCCAGCATCAGCGTCTTTTCCAATGAGTCTCTTCGCATAAGGTGGCCAAAGTACTGGAGCTTCAGTTTTAGTATCATTCCTTCCAAAGAAATCCCAGGGTTGATCTCCCTCAGAATGGACTGGTTGGATCTCCTTGCAGTCCAAGGGACTCTCAAGAGTCTTCTCCAACACCACACTTCAAAAGCATCACTTCTTCTGTGCTCAGCCTTCTTCACAGTCCAACTCTCACATCCATACATGACCACAGGAAAAACCATAGCCTTGACTAGACGGACCTTAGTCAGCAAAGTAATGTCTCTGCTTTTGAATATGCTATCTAGGTTGGTCATAACTTTTCTTCCAAGGAGTAAGCGCCTTTTAATTTCATGGCTGCAGTCACCATCTGCAGTGATTTTGGAGCCCAAAAAAACAAAGTCTGACACTGTTTCTACTGTTTCCCCATCTATTTCCCATGAAGTGATGGGGCCAGATGCCATGATCTTCATTTTCTGAATGTTGAGCTTTAAGCCAACTTTTTCACTCTCCTCTTTCACTTTCAACAAGAGGCTTTTTAGCTCCTCTTCACTTTCTGCCATAAGGGTGGTGTCATCTGCATATCTGAGGTTATTGGTATTTCTCCCTGCAATCTTGATTCCAGCTTGTGTTTCTTCCAGTCCAGCATTTCTCAGGATGTACTCTGCATAGAAGTTAAATAAGCAGGTTGACAGTATACAGCCTTGACGTACTCCTTTTGCTATTTGGAACCAGTCTGTTGTTCCATGTCCAGTTCTAACTGTTGCTTCCTGACCTGCATACAGATTTAGCTTGTGCTTTATCCAGGGTGGCATTTCACATGATGTGTGCTGTATATAAATTAAATAAGCAAGGTGATAATATATAGCCTTGATGAACTCCTTTCCTAGTTTCTAGCTGTTGCTTTTTGACCTGCATACAGATTTCTCAGGAGGCAGGTAAGGTAGTCTGATATTCCCATCTCTTTGAGAATTTTCCACAGTTTGTTGTGATCCACACAATCAAAGGCTTTATTGTCAATGAAGCAGAAGTAAATGTTTTTCTGGAACTCTCTTGCTTTTTTGATGATCCAATGGATGTTGGCAATTGGATCTCTGGTTCCTCTGCCTTTTCTAAATCCAGATTGAACATCTGGAAGTTTTCAATTCACATGCTGTTGAAACATAGTTTGGAGAATTTTGAGCATTACTTTGCCAGCATGTGACATGAGTGCAGTTGTGCAGTAGTTTGAACATTTTTTGACATGGACTTTCTTTGGGATTGGAATGAAAACTGACCTTTCCATTCATGTGGCCACTGCTGAGTTTTCCAAATTGGCTGGCATATTCAGTGCAGCACTTTCTCAGCACCATCTTTTACGATTTGAAACAGCTCAACTGGAGTTGCACCGCCTCCACTAGCTTTGCTCATAGTGATGGTTCCTAAGGCCCACTTGACTTCACACTCCAGTATGTCTGACTCTACGTGAGTGATCACACCATCATGGTTATCTGGGTCATGAAGATCTTTTTTGTACAGTTCTTCTCTGTATTCTTGCCAAGTCTTCTTAGTATTTTCTGCTTCTGTTAGGTCCATACTCTTTCTGTCCTTTATTGTGCCCACCTTTGCATGAAATGTTCCCTTGGTATCTCTAATTTTCTTGAAGAAATCTCTAGTCTTTTCCATTCTATTGTTTTCCTCTATTTCTTTGCATTGATCACTAAAGAAAGCTTTCTTATATCTCCTTACTATTCTTTGGAACTCTTTATTCAGATATTTTTTTCTTTTTCTCCTTTGCCTTTTACTTCTCTTCTTCTCAGTTATTTGTAAGACTTCCTCACACAACTACTTTTCCCTTCTTGCATTTCATTTTCTTGGGATGATTTTGATCACCACCTGCTTTAGAGCACAGGCTCTTTAGTTGTGGTGGTGCTGCTGCTGCTAAGTCACTTCAGTCGTGTCTGACTCTGTGCAACCCCATAGATGGCAGCCCACCAGGCTCCCCCGTCCCTGGGATTCTCCAGGCAAGAACACTGGAGTGGGTTGCTATTTCCTTCTCCAATGCATGAAAGTGAAAAGTAAAAGTGAAGTCGCTCAGTCTATCCGACTCTTAGCGACCCCATGGACTGCAGCCTACAGGGACTTAGTTATCCCGTGATATGTGAAATCTTCTCAGCAGGTGGGTTCTTAATCACTGGACCACCAGGGAAGTCCCTCAGTGATTTTATTAATGGTGACTGGCCACTTATCTGTGGTCTCTTGGTTGGCAGAATTTGCTTCTCCTGTTATGCTGACATTTTTAAACCAAGCCTCTTTCTAAAATTATCAGTCCATCCTTTGCTGGCATTAAATTCTCCATTTTTAAATTCTTCATCTTCCATTTATTTTAAGTTGCCATATAATGATGTTTCTTTTTCTCAAATCATATTTCAGTCTTAGGTATACCTTTCTTTTTAAATTTTTACCTGTTTATTTGTTTTTGGCTGTGCTGGGTCTTCATTGCTGCACATGGCTCTCTCTGTGGCACATGGGGGCTACTCTCTAGTTGTGATGTGCAGCCTTCTCATTGCAGTGTTTCTCTTTTATTTTTATATTTTGACTGGAGTACAGTTGCTTTATAATGTTGTGTTAGTGTCTGCTGTACAATGAAGTTAATAAGCTACACATATACGTATGTCCCTCCCTTTCGGACCTCCCTCCCACCTCCCCTATCCCATGCATCTAGATCATCACAGAGCACCGAGCTGAGCTCCCTATGCTATACAGTAGCTTCCCACTAGCTGTCTATTTTATACATGGTAGTATATTTATGTCAATGCTACTCTCCCAGTTCAACCCACCGTCTCCTTCCCCCTCTGTGTCCACAAAACCATTCTCTACATCTGTGTCTCTATTCCTGCCCGCAAATAGTACTGTTTGTTCATCAGTACTGTTTTTTTTCCAGATTTTCTGTATATACATCCAAATGAATGCTGCCTTTTCTCAAAAAATTAAATGTTATTTCACAAAAAGTGCAAGATTTTCACAGCTGCTGGTGTAGCAGAAGCGATCACTTCACAAATTTCCTTTTCTTTTTTTACAACGGTCCTTGCACTGGATTTGGGCTTCCCTTGTGGCTCAGCTGGTAAAGAATCCTCCTGTAATGTGGGAGACCTCGGTTCGATCCCTGGGTTGGGAAGATCCCCTGGAGAATTTCGGCTACCCACTCCAGTATTCTGGCTAGGAAAGTTCCATGGACTTATCTATGGGATTGCAATGAGTTCTGCCTTTTCTCAAAAAATTAAATGCTATTTCACAAAAAGTGCAAGATTTTCACAGCTGCTGGTGTATCAGAAGCGATCACTTCACAAATTTCCTTTTCTTTTTTTACAATGGTCCTTGCACTGGATTTGGGCTTCCCTTGTGGCTCAGCTGGTAAAGAATCCTCCTGTAATGTGGGAGATCTGGGTTCGATCCCTGGGTTGGGAAGATCCCCTGGAGAATTTCGGCTACCCACTCCAGTATTCTGGCTAGGAAAGTTCCATGGACTTATCCATGGGGTTGCAATGAGTCAGACACGACTGAGCAACTTGCACTTTACACTGGATTCATTCATTTTGAGAGGTGGTAATCACAGTTGCAGGCCTCAATCTAGGGTATGTATCAAGCAACTGAACTTTTCTTTGTAATGTCATGACTTTCTCTGCTTCTTAGGAACGTTGCCAGCATCACCAGTGGCACTTTGTGTGGGTCCCGTAGGTGCTAAGGTTCATGACATTGAACTAATGAACATGATGAAAAATACTCAACAACTGCAAGGGATCACTTTCTACTGCCGTGTGCAATTTACTAGAGACAAACTGTTCACATGGAGATGATTAGCATAACATGGCATCTTAAACAGACACTCAAAAACACTTGAGCTCATCATAATAGCAACAGATGACTACAAATTATTATAGTAGCACAGTATGTACTACAGTTCACTTTCTGCGGATATGATTGAATACTACATCTCTACATTTGTTTACATTTCTCTCAACTGAGAATGGCACCATGATGGTCTGGTTTGTGTATGTAAGTTTTGATAAATTTTAACTTTTTAGACTTGATTTGTATATGTTTTATGGTGGCAAATGATGAACTAGACTAGTATCCACATATACTTTATGCATTAATGACATATCTAACTTTTCCTTACTTTTGCCAATATTTCTATATAGTGTGGTATGTGAGTCTTTCAAATTGTCACAGATCTTCAAAATATTTTACAATATATTTATTGGAAAAAAAAATCCACATATAAGTGGACCCATGCAGTTCAAACCCATATTGTTCAAGGGCCAGCTGTAATCATAAAAGTATCTAACCCCATGCTTATAAAATACAGGCATGCAATAAATATTAGTCAGTGATGATCATTTGAATGATGCTGATGGTGATGAGAGCATGGCTCCACTCCTGATAGTGCTTGTACCTAGTGAAGGACCCAGCAATGTACGCTTTTCAGCGTCAACAGAATTAATAACAAATAAGAGGGTTGTCACAGCATCTCTAGGAGATGCCTCAAAAGAGACTTGTGTTTTGTAAAGAAGCCTTGTATGCTGTGTATATATATATATATATATATATATATATATATATGTTTATTTAAAGTTAGAGGAAGTAGATGTTTGAGAAGGTGAAAGATAAAGAGATTGATTATTTTTACCTCTTCTAATGTTATCCTGTGACAGTCTTAGAATAACTGTGGTCATAAAGTTATCATAAAGAATCAGTCTGGGGGCTTCCCTGTTGTCTCTTTGGTAAAGAAATCTGCCTGCCAATGCAAGAAACATCGGTTCAATCCCTGGTCCAGGAAGATCCTACATGAGCAACTAAGCCTAGGCACCTCAACTGTTGAGCCTATTCTCTAGAGCCTGGGAACCACATTTATTGAGCCCACGCACTGCAGCTACTAAACCCCACATGCCCTAGAGCCCATGCTCTGCCACAAGAGAAGCCACCACAGTGAGAAGCCTGAGCACTGTATTGAAGAGTAGCCTCCACTTGTCACAACTAGAGAAAAGCCTGTGCAGCAGCAAAGACCCAGCACAACCAAAAATAAATAAATAAAAATTTTAAAATGGTTCTCATTGAAAAACATCTTTATTTAAAAAAATAAATAAATAAAGAATCAGTCTGCCCAAGTGGTTGGCAGTAAATTAAAAAATCCATTGAAATTCATTTTAGGATTACCAGTCCTTTTCATTTATCAGAAACTCTGTTGTTTACAAGGAAATTAATAAGAATAGGGGGAAATATATATATATACAATTAAAGAGCCTTTGTGGTATGTGGAGTAGCTTGAATCTTCTGAGGTGATGCCAGAGCAGTCATCATACACAATAGCCTTGAACATTCCAGGATTCAGCTTGCAGCAGGGTAGGCTCAGGACAGACAACCAGGACTTGACGAGGAGAATGTACCTCCTACACTCTGGGTATCCATCCCACCATGTTCTCTCTCAGCCCTGTGTAGGCAGCTTCAATTTTTAGATTAACTAATACAGTAAATATATTCAGTCACTAAGTTGTGTCTGACTCTTTGTTTCCCATGGACTGCAGCACACCAGTCTCCTCTGTCCTCCACTACATCCCAGAGTTTGCTCAAATTCATGTCCATTGAGTTGGTGATACTATCTAACCATCTCATCCTCTGCCACTCCCTTCTCCTTTGGCCTTCAATCTTTTCCCAGCATCAGTGTCTTTTCCAATGAGGTGGCCAAAGTGTTAGAGCTTCAGCTTTCCCGTAATATAATGAATCCGATTTCTTGGATTCTAAAAGAATTCTTTCAGGGACTGAAAAGTGAAGTGAAATATGTGGAAATGGGACAAAAAGAAGCAGGGCGGCGGGGGTGGGGGGGGGATTGTCGCTGATTTTTGAGTCTCAGTGGAAGGAGAAGCCGGGTGAATGGCTGAACTGACAGACACTCCCCAGACTTGTCACCAGGTGTGGCCTGCAGCTAAACAAAGCTGCTTGATCTGAATTGAGTGTGGCGAGAAGGCAGGGGTCTGTGACACATGTCAGGATCCACCCTAGGCTGAGAAGAAACTCAGCTCTCCTACTGTCTTCTAGTTTCTGAGCTAGAGTTTCATGATGATAACAACTTATGGTAACTTGGGTTTGGCTTCAAGTAGAAGCTCAATGCGCTAAAGGGGAGCTTGGAGAGAGAAGCTGATCAAGAGAAACATCAGGCAAAATGAGAGGCAAGGACCACCACAGAAACTGCGAAACATTGAACACACTCAGTGGTTTATTTCGTATCATTAATTTCATAAATACTGAGCAAACACTTTGTGTTTGGCACTGTGCCTGTGTGGGGCATATAAGTCAACACATCCTACTTGTGTTATAACTTCTTTGCCTTTAGAGAAAGTAAAAGATATCAATTTTCTTAACACTTTAGTGCAAACTCCTTCAACTGTGTTTTGTTGAATATTAATATATATATTTTGGGAGAAGGGGAAAGGAGGGTTAAGTATACTTGGAAAATTTTAGACAAGTTCACACGTTAATTGCTGCAGAATCCCTCAAGAGCCTGTAACCTACTACACTATGCATGACAACTTTTAAGAAAAGGGTACAGTGGACAGTGAAGTGCAAAGTGAAAGTGTTAGTTGCTCAGTCATGACCAACTCTTTGCGACCCCATGGACTGTAGATTGACAGGCTCCTCTGTCCATGGAATTCTTCAGGCAGAAATCCTGGAGTGAGTTGCCATTCCCTTCTCCAGAGAATCTTCCCAATGCAGGGATCGAACCTGTGTCTCCTGCATAGCAGGTAGATGCTTTATTATCTGAACCACCAGTATTCTTGCCCGGAGAATTCCATGGGCAGAGGAATCTGGTGGACTACAGTCCATGCGGTCATAAAGAGACAGACATGACTGAGCGACTAAAACAGTGGACAAGACTTCCACAATTCTTTTGACTACAGATGCCTTATGTCTAGGAGTTGCTTGTTGGACTCAATGTTGTATAGCACGCTTCTGTGTGGATGCTGCTGTAAAGCACTGATCAGGGACTTTCCTGATTGTCTAATGGTTCAGAATCTGTGCTTCCACTGAGGGGGCATGGGTTATTTCCCTGGTTGGGTAGTTACAATCTCATATGCTGTGCAGGGATAGGATACCTTATACCCCAGAGGGCAAACAGAATGAAAACTACAGTCACAGAAAACTAATCAAACTGATCACATGGATCACAGCTTTGTCTAACTCATGAAACAATAAGCCATGCTGTGTAGGGCCACACAAGACGAACGAGTCATGGTGGAGAGTTCTGACAAAATGTGGTCCACTGGAGATGGGAATGGCAAACCACTTCAGTATTCTTGCCTTGAGAACTGTAAGAACAGTATGAAAAGGCAAAAAGATATGACACTGTGGTATGTGTCAGAAAGATGAAATCTGCAGGTCGGTAGGTGCCCAATATGCTACGGGAGAAGAGTGGAGAAATAAGACCAGAAAGATGAAGAGATGGAGCCAAAGGGAAAACAACACCAAGTTGTGGATGTGACTGGTAATGGAAGTAAAGTCCAATGCTGTAAAGAACAATATTGCATAAGAACCTGGAATGTAGGTCCATTAATCAAGTAAATTGGAAATATTCAAACAGGAGATGGCAAGAGTGGACATCAACATTTTAGGAATCAGTGAACTAAAATGGACTGGAATCAGTGAATTTAATTCAGAAGACCATTATATCTACTACTGTGGGCAAGAATCCATTTGAAGAAATGGAACAGTCCTCATAGTCAACAAGAGTCCAAAATGCAGTACTTGGGTGCAATCTCAAAAATGACAGAATGATCTCTGTTTGTTTCCAAGGCAAACCATTCAATATCACAGTAATCTGAGTCTATGCCCCAACCAGTAAGCTGAAGTTTAATCAAGGTAAATTGGAAATATTCAAACAGGAGATGGCAAGAGTGGACATCAACATTTTAGGAATCAGTGAACTAAAATGGACTGGAATCAGTGAATTTAATTCAGAAGACCATTATATCTACTACTGTGGGCAAGAATCCATTTGAAGAAATGGAACAGTCCTCATAGTCAACAAGAGTCCAAAATGCAGTACTTGGGTGCAATCTCAAAAATGACAGAATGATCTCTGTTTGTTTCCAAGGCAAACCATTCAATATCACAGTAATCTGAGTCTATGCCCCAACCAGTAAGCTGAAGAAGCTGAGGTTGAATAGTTCTATGAAGACGTATAAGACCTTCTAGAACTAACAACAACAACAAAAAAATGTGTCATTTTCCTTATAGGGGACAGGGGTGCAAAAGTAGGAAATCAAGAGATATCTGGAGTAACAGGAAAATTTGACCTAGGAATACAAAATGAAGTAGGACAAAGGCTGACAGAGTTTTGCCAAGAGAACACACTTGTCATGGCAAACACCCCCTTCCAACAACACAAGAGAAGATTCTACACATGGACATCACCAGATGGTCAATACAGAAATCAGACTGATTATATTCTTTGCAGCCAAAGATACAACCAGGAAAAACAAGACCAGGAGATGACTGTGGCTCAGATCATGAACTCCTTTTTGCAAGATTCAGACTTACATTGAAGAAAGTAGGTGCTGGGAAAACTGGTCAACCACTTGTAAAAGAATGAAACTAGATCACTTTCTAACACCATACACAAAAATAAACTCAAAATGGATTAAAGATCTAAATGTAAGACAAGAAACTATAAAACTCTTAGAGGAGAACATAGGCAAAACACTCTCTGACATAAATCACAGCAGGATCCTCTATGATCCACCTCCCAGAATACTGGAAATAAAAGCAAAAATAAACAAATGAGATCTAATTAAAATTAAAAGCTTCTGCACAACAAAGGAAACTATAAGCAAGGTGAAAAGACAGCCTTCTGAATGGGAGAAAATAATAGCAAATGAAGCAACTGACAAACAACTAATCTCAAAAATATACAAGCAGCTTATGCAGCTCAACTCCAGAAAAATAAATGACCCAATCAAAAAATGGGCCAAAGAACTAAA
>SJXQ01009526.1:10601-20935 GCA_006408695.1 Aepyceros melampus | reverse complement strand
ATGGATTGGGAGTTTGGGATTAACAGATACAAACTCTTATATACCAAATTGATAAACGTCTTACTGTATAGTACAGGCTATATTCAATATCTTGTGATAAACCATAATGGAAACAAATATAAAAAATAATGCATACATGTATAATTGAATCACTTGCTACAAAGCAGAAACTAACACAACATTGTAAATGAACTATATTTCAATAAAATGAATTAAAAAAAAAACACTGGACAAGAGGCAGGTATCTGGTTGTGGGTGTTCTTTTGACATTCACTAATCACAAATGTTTCTGAGGAAGGTCACATGGGCACCTTCAGACCTCAAAGGAGACCTGATGAAATAATCCCCTAAATATTCCCCTAAATTTCCTCTAACTGTAAATTTTTATGCTTGTACATTTCTTAGATGGTACCCAAGGAGATGAGAAAGAGGGGACAACAGAACATATGAACATATGTTTTAAAAGTCTAGACATAAAACTCAACTTCACAAGAACTGCATGCATTCAGACAGTCCATTGATATGGCTTGGTCTTTCCAAAGGGAGAAGTTGTCATCCACCTCTGCCCTCCCCTCAAAAAAAGCCAGAGGAAGATACTTAACAGAAAGAACAGTCACACAGGAATATTCTGAATGTTAATGCCAATGAATATTTGCTATGTGCCCGTCATAAATCTCACCCTCCTTCCTCATCATGCATCAGTGGGACACGTGGACACCTACCGTGTTCTGATGTTTGTTTCTGCCAGGCCAGGGGGAATTTAACTGCCAGTGCCTGGTTACTCACTTCAATTTCAAGTAACATCATGGCTCCAAGATCATAACTCACACTCTAAAAGAAAAGTGGATCTCACTGTGACAGAAAGATCGGTGTGATGAACGTGGCTCATGGGCGTCCTGTCCCACGCGAGGCCTCTGAATTTCTGGTGGAGCATCAAGGCCTGTTTCAGACGGATGACGACTGCAAGCCTAGCCTGCATTTTGTGTTGAAATCATATACTTTCACTCTTGGGGCTGCTTCAGCAATGTTATGCAGCCATAACAGAAATATATTTCTCATGCTCAGCACTAGGGTTTGAATTAGATAAACAGATCCCAGGATCACTTCTATATAGGCTTTCCTGTCGATGACTCATGTCCTACAATTTCCCTCCATTTTTCACAATCTGTCTCTCTGCATTTCTCTCAAGATGCATGCATGTTTGTGTACCTATACAAACCTATATACAGATTTTCTCCTTCCTTCCCAGAAAGTGGTGAAAGCCCGTACAGAGAACCAGTGATCCAGCTCATGACAGATTAACTGAACAGGCAATGAATCAGGAGAGGATAAACTAGGATTTGAATTAGATAAACAGATCCCAGGATCACTTCTATATAGGCTTTCCTGTCGATGACTCATGTCCTACAATTTCCCTCCATTTTTCACAATCTGTCTCTCTGCATTTCTCTCAAGATGCATGCATGTTTGTGTACCTATACAAACCTATATACAGATTTTCTCCTTCCTTCCCAGAAAGTAGTGAAAGCCCGTACAGAGAACCAGTGATCCAGCTCATGACAGATTAACTGAACAGGCAATGAATCAGGAGAGGATAACACTACCATACATGGTCACCATGTCAGCTTCATTACTAGAGTCCTGCCAATCGAAGGAAAGGCAATCGAAAGAATCCCATTTGCTTCACTGTCATAAAAATCACAGCTCACATCCAGCAATGCGTGTGGCATGAGATGACCCTAGTCCCTGCAGACACACACGCCCATGCTTGCATTCCTGTTTCATAAACTGCTGGAGCCCTAGCCTCTGCCAGCATCTGCCCAGGACATGGAGTCATTGGAAGAGAAATTTATTATCAGAAACTTTGAGACAAGGAGCTGCTAAATAAAGGTTCGGTAATAAGCTGTCACCTGCTGTTCTGTTTTGCACTGCAAATGTAAGAATATAGAAACATTTTAAGCAGCTTAGGGGCAGAAATAATAGAAAACTAGTGATTTTGGTAATTTACATATTTATGGAGGCTGTGGAGATTTTAGTCAGGGAACAATGAAGAAAACAGAGTTGTCAATGATCAAATGCTGCCTGCCATGAAGAGCTAAAACCAGTAATTTACAGCTAAGCTCAGTTACACCTTCGAAATTACTGCAAAAAAAAAAAAAAGAAAGAAAGAAAGAAAACACCAAAAATGTGCATTTTGGTTCAAGTTATCAGCTTTAAAGCTCTATAAAATGAATGCATCTGAGCATGTGACATTTTATACAGGTAAAAAATACCATACAGAGAATAACAGCACAAATGAAAAATGAACTGTGCAAATGAATGATAAGGCTTCATGCGCTGCTCTCTTGGGAATACCTGCATTTTTATACCAACAAAGACCTTCAGTCAAAGGAATAACTCTCTGATAGTACAGCCCAAGGTATTGCAGACAAAGATGCCTTCCCACTGTATCCCATCTCCTCTGAGTCCTGGCTAGTGTCTTCATTCTGCCTCAGATTAGTCAGTGGCCATTTACTACTCCTAGGGTCTATTCTGCCCATATTTTCTACCCCTTAAAAATGAATCATTTTTCAGGCGGAGAATGAGATGATTGGATATTATCATCAACTCAGTGGACATGAACTTGAACAAACTCCAGGAGATAGCAGAGGACGGGGAAGCCCAGCATGCTGCAGTCCATGGGGTCGCAAAGAGTTGGACATGACTTAGCCACTGAACAACGAACACAAATGATTTAAACTCCCAAACCAAGTATCAAGCACAGTGCCCCTATGAACAGAGAGAATCTCAGTGTAGATAAGAGGAGGAGCAATTTTCTTTCATACCCTGTAACCTATGTATATGCTAAGTCACTTCAGTCGTGTCCGACTCTGTGCAACCCCATAGACGGCAGCCCACCAGGCTAACCCGTCCCTGGGATTCTCCAGGCAAGAACACTGGAGTGGGTTGCCATTTCCCTCTCCATTGCATGAAAGTGAAAAATGAAAGTGAAGTCGCTCAGTCGTGTCCGACCCTCCGCGACCCCATGGACTGCAGCCTACCAGGCTCCTCCATCCATGGGATTTTCCAGGCAAGAGTACTGGAGTGGGGTGCCATTGCCTTCTCCGAACCTATGTATAGGGCACCCTTTATGTAGAGAGCCACTGCCTAGCATGGATAAAGCAAAGGCAGGAGGAGATAATATTTACTGAGCTCTTACTATGTGACTTTATTTCTCACGTTAGCACTATGAAGTAAACCTTATTATCTTCATTTCACCACAAAGAGTTTAGGGAGTTAAGAAACTCTCCTATGAAACCGCAGTGGGTATGTGGTGACTCTGGTAAATAATGGCCAGGATTCATTCTCGATGTTATATGTTTTGCTCTATCAGGATACTTCACTTCAACTCTGTGCAGACCAGGCCTGTGTTTGCAGTGTATAGGTTACCACCCAGTTGGACTGCAGATCTATCTGCTAGCTACCAGGGTTTGACTTATATATCTCTCTATGTGATAGTATAAAGTGAAGCTCTGTAGGAGGATAAACAACTGTGATTATAAAATTTAAAGACAGTCTTATACATAAGCATTCTATTCCACATGGTGGTTTATATCAGATTCCATATAGTTCTCTAACTTTCTCTTTCAGGACTCTGTGGGTCACCGCTCTAATAGTTGGTATTTTAATGCAAAATTCAATATGTACAGTAGGTTTGAACTCACTGACCAATTGGCTGAACAGCTAAACCACAATAGAAAGTAAAAGTGAAAGTACTGGTCCCTGAGTCGTGTCTGACTCTTTGTGACCCTATGGACTATAGCCTGCCAGGCTCCTCTGTCCGTGGAATTCTCCAGACAAGAATACTGCAGTGGATTGCCAAGGGATCTTTCTGACCCAGGGATTGAACCCGGGTCTCCTGCATTACAGGCAGATTCTTTACCATCTGAACCATCAGGGAATGTTTTCCCTTTTGTTGCAAAGATGCAAGAAAGAGATGATAGCATCCAGATTGGAGAATAATGAACAGAGAAGTAGGGCAAAGAAAAGGAAAAAAAAAAACCAGAACAACAAAGAGCTGGGTAGGGGTTGGTCGGTGGGTAGCGGACCAGAGGGGTTCTGTAGGTATGCTCACCCACCTCCCTGACACAGCATGTGCAAAGGACCAGGTGCAGAATGAGTCAAGGATGGAGGGTGCATGCTATGGTGGGCAGTCCCCAGATTCTGAGTCTCACTTCCAGCCAGTTCACTTAATTTGGATCCTCTTTTTTCACTTGTTTAGTTTTCTTCCTGGCCATACCCATGAAGGAATGCAAGCGTGCTTTCACAGCCCAGGAGCCCCATAGCCTCAGCAGACTTACACAAGTCTGTTGAAACCCCCAAGAAAAGGACTGGATCACTCTGAAGATGAAAAAACCCTTGGAAAGACCCAAACCGAATTTTTCAAACCTCTCTTCATCATAAAACATCCTCTCCCATTTTCTATCTACTTCCTACAAATTCTAGCAAGCTCTAAAGATATTTTTCAATGGAAAATTAAAAAAGGTTCAGCCAGGGAATTCACCCCAGGCCCAGGAGTGTTAAGCAGATTGATTTCAAGACACTCCAGAATTTCAATTACACGAGAGTAGACTCAGACATTAGCTGGACCCAGCACCTTAAATGGGAAACTGGCCCAACTGCAAGATGGGAGACTGACCCAGACAAAGTGAAAAGTGATTTCAGGACACCTGAAGCATCAGGCCTGTGTTGAATTTGCAGCAGGATCTGAACAAGAATCTGGAGGTGGGCAGAGTGAGAGCCTCTATTCATTTATCGTCTGCATTTCTGTGAAGTCAGCGCCCAGTTTTGAGGTAAAAGAAAGATTAATCAGACACAGGCAAACCTCAAGCATCAAAATGTTCTGTCAAGGCAGAGAGAACTCCCTCCTGGGCTGGCTATTACAAGCAGGTATCTTTGAAAAATACTATTAGTTAGGACACAGCCACCTGAATCCTGAGATTTCAGCTGAGAGCCCAAAGTATAAGAATTTTACAATTATTTTAGCTGAAGCTAAGGCTGTTTTCCTGAGAAAATCAAAGAACTATGTGTTTGAGTGATGTTAGGGGAAAGACTCAAAATGTTACCATGATTTTTGTGGATGTTTGCTTTGCATGTTGTTTGATCTATTTTTAAGACAGCTTAAAGATTTTATATAAGTATATGACATCATCTTCCACCCCGCTGAGAGCACTGATTTCTGATTCATATAAATCAAAAGTGACTTACAGATTATTCTATACACACAGCTTTTAGCAACAATCCCTACTGAATAAGCATCCACAGGGAAAGATGTTCTTCAGGAACGAGTCAGTGCTCCAGGCACCCATTATTGGCAGTCACCAAATGAGTTTGTTTTTCAGTCTGGCCCTCTTCTTTCCTAAGCATCTTTAAGGGATGTTCTGTAGGCCAGAGAGAATCTGTAGGATGCTGGAGTGTAAAAGTCAGAAAGAAGGAAAGAAAGAACATCACAGGCCATGGAGTTGAATCCTCTCATTTCACCAATGAAGAACGTAAGGCACAGAGGTGGATAAGAAAATAGGTGTATTGTCACAGGAGCAAGTGAAAATCCATTTTAAATCTAACTTTCTGTCTGTGGATGAACTCCAGGCTCTGCCCATGGTACCCATGGTACCCATTGTCAGAAAAGAAGTTAAAGACAATCAAAAGAGAGAAAAGAACATCCTCGTTGAAGCAATTATAATCACGGTGGTAACTTTCCAGAAATCATTTTTCCTTTCTTCTTCACTAAAAGTAATCTGAAATTTCAGGCAGTCTCATATAGGATGATGCATTCGTATTTCCACAAGAAATGCTTGAAGACAGGATTTACACACTGTACTGTCCACCACCAAACTAATTTAAATTTATTTTTATACAAAGAGTATTTTCTGAGATTACACTGTGTGTCCAGCATTGGACTGTAAAAGGAGAAAATGTATGCACTGTTCTCAAATCACTGAACTTTTTAGTGAGTTTAAGAGAATGGGACATCACAGCAGAAATCAAAGTAACTCTGTATCCTTTGGTCTGATTCAGGCAAGCCTCAGAGATGGAAACCTCAGTGTGTGGTCAGGCCTAGTGAACACTTAAAGAAAATTATTATCATAGATTTTTGAAACTCAACTAAAAGTTGATATTTCAGTTCAGTTCAGTCACTCAGTCACGTCCGACTCTTTGTGACCCCATAGACTGCAGCACACCAGGCTTCCCTGTCCATCACCAAATCCTGGAGCTTGCTCAAACTCATGTCTATCAAGTCGGTGATGCCATCCAACCATCTCATCCTCTGTCGTCCCCTTCTCCTCCGACCTTCAATCTTTCCCAGCATCAAGGTCTTTTCCAGAGTCAGTTCTTCGTATCAGGTGGCCAAAATATTGGAGCTTCAGCTTCAACATCAGTCCTTCCAATGAATATTCAGGACTGATTTCCTTTAGGATGGACTGGTTGGATCTCCTTGCAGTCCAAGGGATTCTCAAGAGTCTTCTCCAACACCACAGTTCAAAAGCATCAATTCTTTGGTGCTCAGCTTTCTTTATAGTCCAAGTCTCACATCCATACATGACTACTGGAAAAACCATAGCTTTGATTAGATGGATCTTTGTTGGCAAAGTAATGTCTCTGCTTTTTAACATGCTGTCTATTTTGGTCATAGTGTTTTTTCCAAGGAGCAAGCGTCTTTCCCACTGAGCCACCAGGGAAGCCCTCACATCCATATAGGTTGATATAAAAGAGTGGCCAAAATGAAAGAATCTCGTCCAAACACAGAGTATCTGATGGGAGAAAGCGATGGTGACCGGAAGCAGGAGAAGCCACCGAGGGTCCTGAGCTCCTTAGCTTAGCTGGTGATGACAGGAAAGGAAGAGCAGAACAGACAAGCAGGTGTGAGGTAAGTCACAGAGTTTTGTCACAAAAGAGTCCAACTTAGGGAAGACAGATCAGAAGTATAAGCATGTTGGTCCATGTGGATAAATTGCTATCACAAACAGGCCTGAATTGCAATGGCTCAAACACAACAGAATATTTTTCTTTCTCACCTAACAGTCCAAGGAGAGTGCCTCACGGACTGTTCCTTCCGTTTTTCTGAGACCCAGGCTGAGCGTCAGCTCTGCCGTCTTTCATATGCAGCCTCTGGCATGTCTCCCATAGCTGCTATCCAGCCACAGGACGTGGGAGGATCATGGAGCGCAGCCTCTAGGATGTTCTATGGGCCAGGCTTGTAAGTTGTGCACATCACTGTCATACACAATTTCAGTGAGGAAAACTAGTGCTGTTGACCACAACAGCCATATAACTAGCTATACTGAAGAAGAGAAGAACCAGGGTTGGTGAGTACCTAGCAATTATTGCCACAGCAAGGGCGAACCACAGGAATGAGACAGCTGGTAGAAGCTGGTTAAGAGGCTTCTCCTGGGAGCACAGTGATAACACACAGTGTGGAGAATGTAGGGCAGTATTTCGTGCTGTGTGCTTCACAGACTCAGAAATTCAGAGAAACTCCACAGTACAGAGTAATCTTGAAAAGTCACAATACATTAACCCATCTTAGAACTTCTATATTTTAAAAGCCCAACATTTATAGAAATATCTGCTTAAGCTTTCCAGCATTCCCCACACGTATGTGACAGCAAATCAAATTCTATTTGTGGGTCAGTCCACCATCTTGAAATGTCAGTTCAGTTCAGTTCAGTCGCTCAGTCGTGTCCGACTCTTTGCGACCCCATGAATCGCAGCACGCCAGGCCTCCCTGTCCATCACCAACTCCCGGAGTTCACTCAGACTCACGTCCATTGAGTCCGTGATGCCATCCAGCCATCTCATCCTCGGTCGTCCCCTTCTCCTCCTGCCCCCAATCCCTCCCAGCATCAGGGTCTTTTCCAATGAGTCAACTCTTCACATGAGGTGGCCAAAGTACTGGAGCTCCAGTTTTAGCATCATTCCTTCCAAAGAAATCCCAGGGTTGATCTCCTTCAGAATGGACTGGTTGGATCTGCTTGCAGTCCAAGGGACTCTCAAGAGTCTTCTCCAACATCACAGTTCAAAAGCATCAACTCTTCAGTGCTCAGCCTTCTTCACAGTCCAACTCTCACATCCATACATGACCACAGGAAAAACCATAGCCTTGACTAGATGGACCTTAGTCGGCAAAGTAATGTCTCTGCTTTTGAATATACTATCTAGGTTGGTCATAACTTTTCTGCTGTTGTTTGTAAATACTTTCTGAATCTATACTAAATAAGGTATTTTTAGCAAACACGTGCATTTTCTTTGTCCTATATTAGAGCCAGAAGATCTCCTTAGTGTGTTAGAATTGGACTAGGATGAGTTATTATTTTGTTTTATCATAACCATAAAGAATAACCTTGAGGTAATCAGCCTTCTTCACAGTCCAACTCTCACATCCATACATGACCACAGGAAAAACCATAGCCTTGACTAGATGGACCTTAGTCGGCAAAGTAATGTCTCTGCTTTTGAATATACTATCTAGGTTGGTCATAACTTTTCTGCTGTTGTTTGTAAATACTTTCTGAATCTATACTAAATAAGGTATTTTTAGCAAACACGTGCATTTTCTTTGTCCTATATTAGAGCCAGAAGATCTCCTTAGTGTGTTAGAATTGGACTAGGATGAGTTATTATTTTGTTTTATCATAACCATAAAGAATAACCTTGAGGTAATCAATCAGATCAACTTTCTATGTTCTCTTCCCCCATCCAGATAATGAGGGCCAAGTTACTGACCTACCTTGTAATGCATTTTACAAAATCAACATAAAGGTTTATATTAATGTTATTAATCAAATTAGCAATGAAATGGCTAATAAGTAATTAGCCATGGAAGAGTGACTCCACTATAATTGTATGGCCAAGGATTTGCCACCCCTTTTGAAGGTTTGACCTTATGGAAGAAATAATTAACATCACCCTTTATCTTTGGATATTATGGATGGCAAATAAGGTCTGGCTATAAAAAACATTTCTGACAAACGAATCTTTGGAAGGATTATTAAAAACTGGATGCCTTCAATCTAGCCAAAAATATTTCATAAGTCCTGGAAGGTAGTTTTACGGGGAATCTAAAATAATTTTGTACTGTTTTTGACTTCCAATAATATACAGGTTTACAGATAATAATTATGAAAATCAGGATGTGAGAAGAGGGATGCAGAAAAATTTTTATACTGTATACAGAGAAAGGATCTGGAAAAGTTTCAAGAAAAAAATACTTAAGCTGTCCTTTGAAAAATGGTCAGAAATTCAGTGGATGAGATAGGGATGGTGGGTGAGAATGCAAGATCACAGACTGTTTCCCACAAGTAGAATCATATTAAAGTGAAAGCAAAAGTGTTAGCTGCTTAGTTTTCTGACTCTTCGCAACCCCATGGACTATAGCCCGCCAGGCTCCTCTGTCCATGGGATTCTCCAGGCCAGAATACAGGAGTGGGTAGCCATTCCCTTCTCCAGGGGCTCTTCCTGACCCAGGGATTGAATTTGGGTCTCCTGTGATGCACAGAAGACTTAAATCTTCATTAGTACTAATTATAGGTGGTAGTTACAAGGAAACAGCCACCTCTTTAGTTCTATTTTCCCAAATTTTTTGAAATCATTTGTTTGGAGACAGGTTAATGTGGGTTTTGAGACAAACAAGGTTTCTATAAGTTAGAGAAATATTAGGGTAAGTAAGGTTAAATCTACTTCATTACTGAGTGCTCTTCAGCCCCCAAGGATATGCAAATAAGCTTCCCGACTCTAAGGCAAGGGTATCGGAATAAAGAATTTTTCAAATGTGAATAAAGTTTTTCAAATGTAAATAAAGGCCCAACTTCCTCGCGTTTGTTCACTCACTTTACATCTTAAGAATAGTTTACCTTTGCTCAATTTCAAAATGTTGCTTTGATATTTCAGTATTTTTATTTCTATTTTATTTTATTTTTTTAAGATTTTTAAATGTGGGATATTTTAAAATTTTTTATTGAATTTGTTTACAATATTGCTTCCATTTTATGTTTTGGGGTTTTGGCCCCAAGGTATATGAGATCTTAACTCCCCAACCAGAGATCAAACCTGTACCCTCTGCATTAGAAGGTGAAGTCTTAACTGTGGCAACTCGAGGATGAAAAAGTAGATAAAACCAAGGAGGGTCTTGGAATGCAGGAACGGAAAAAACAGACCCTTATCATCCTTCCCTCCCCCATGTTGTAACTATTAATGGATCTCAGGTCCTCCTGAGCAGTATAGCCTGTCTCCCCTCCTACTCCATGGGGAGAAGGTATTTGCCTTACTCCCCTCCCCCGCTCCCCCCCCACCTCCGA
>SJXQ01009525.1:287094-317971 GCA_006408695.1 Aepyceros melampus | reverse complement strand
TCTCTTTAACAAGTGGTGCTGGGAAAACTGGTCAACCACTTGTAAAAGAATGAAACCAGAACACTTTCTAACACCATACACAAAAATAAACTCAAAATGGATTAAAGATCTAAACATAAGACCAGAAATTATAAAACTCCTAGAGGAGAATATAGGCAAAACACTCTCCGAAATAAATCATAGCAGGATCCTCTATGACCCACCTCCCAGAATATTGGAAATAAAAGCAAAAATAAACAAATGGGACCTAATTAAAATTAAAAGCTTCTGCACAACAAAGGAAACTATAAACAAGGTGAAATGACAGCCTTCGGAATGGGAGAGAATAATAGCAAATGAAGCAACTGACAAACAACTAATCTCAAAAATATACAAGCAACATATGCAGCTCTATTCCAGAAAAATAAAGGACCAATAAAAAAATAGGCCAAAGAACTAGACATTTCTCCAAAGAAGACATACAGATGGCTAACAAACACATGGAAAGATGCTCAACATCACTCATTATCAGAGAAATGCAAATCAAGACCACAATGAGGTGCCATTTCACACCAGTCAGAATGGCTGTGATCCAAAAGTCTATAAGCAATAAATGCTGGAGAGGGTGTGGAGAAAAGGGAACCCTCTTACACTGTTGGTGGGAATGCAAACTAGTACAGCCACTATGGTTAACAGTGTGGAGATTCCTTAAAAAGAAACTGGAAATAGAACTGTCTTATGACTCAGCAATCCCACTGCTGGGCATATACACCAAGGAAACTA
This sequence comes from Aepyceros melampus, assembly GCA_006408695.1. Lineage (NCBI taxonomy): Eukaryota > Metazoa > Chordata > Mammalia > Artiodactyla > Bovidae > Aepyceros > Aepyceros melampus. Next base: position 317,209 of record SJXQ01009525.1, on the reverse strand, counting down.
GAATTGAAAGAGACACGTGTACCTCAATGTTCATCACAGCACTGTTTATAATAGCCAGGACATGGAAGCAACCTAGATGTCCATCAGCAGATGAATGGAAAAGAAAGCTGTGGTACATATACACAATGGAGTATTACTCAGCCATCAAAAAGAATACATTTGAATCAGTTCTAATGAGGTGGATGAAACTGGAGCCGATTATACAGAGTGAAGTAAGCCAGAAATAAAAACACCAATACAGTATCAGTTCAGTCACTCAGTCGTGTCCAACTGTTTGCAACCCCATGAATCGCAGCACGCCAGGCCTCCCTGTCCATCACCAACTTCCGGAGTTCACTCAGACTCACGTCCAACGAGTCCATGATGCTATCCAGCCATCTCATCCTCGGTCATCCCCTTCTCCTCCTGCCCCCAATTCCTCCCAGCATCAGAGTCTTTTCCAGTGAGTCAACTCTTCGCATGAGGTGGCCAAAGTACTGGAGCTTCAGCTTTAGCATCATTCCTTCCAAAGAAATCCCAGGGTTGATCTCCTTCAGAATGCACTGGTTGGATCTCCTTGCAGTCCAACTTTGACTGTGTGGATCACAATAAACTGTGGAAAATTCTGAAAGAGATGGGAATGCCAGACCACCTAACCTGCCTCTTGAGAAATCTGTATGCAGGTCAGGAAGCAACAGTTAGAACTGGACATGGAACAACAGACTGGTTCCAAATAGGAAAAGGAGTATGTCAAGGCAGTATATTGTCACCCTGCTTATTTAACTTATATGCAGAGTACATCAAGAGAAACGCTGGACTGGAAGAAACACAAGCTGGAATCAAGATTGCTGGGAGAAATATCAATAACCTCAGATATGCAGATGACACCACCCTTATGGCAGAAAGTGAAGAGGAGCTAAAAAGCCTCTTGTTGAAAGTGAAAGAGGAGAGTGAAAAAGTTGGCTTCAAGCTCAACATTCAGAAAACGAAGATCACGGCATCTGGTCCCATCACTTCATGGGAAATAGATGGGGAAATAGTAGAAACAGTGTCAGACTTTATTTTGGGGGGCTCCAAAATCACTGCAGATGGTGACTGCAGCCATGAAATTAAAAGGCGCTTACTCCTTGGAAGAAAAGTTATGACCAACCTAGATAGTAAATTCAAAAGCAGAGACATTACTTTGCCGACTAAGGTCTGTCTAGTCAAGGCTATGGTTTTTCCTGTGGTCATGTATGGATGTGAGAGTTGGACTGTGAAGAAGGCTGAGCACCGAGAATTGATGCTTTTGAATTGTGGTGTTGGAGAAGACTCTTGAGAGTCCCTTGGACTGCAAGGAGATCCAACCAGCCCATTCTGAAGGAGATTGGCCCTGGGATTTCTTTGGAAGGAATGATGCTAAAACTGAAGCTCCAGTACTTTGGCCACCTCATGCGAAGAGTTGACTCATTGGAAAAGACCCTGATGCTGGGAGGGATTGGGAGCAGGAGGAGAAGGGGACGACCGAGGATGAGATGGCTGGATGGCATCACGGACTCAATGGATGTGAGTCTGGGTGAAGTCCGGGAGTTGGTGATGGACACGGAGGCCTGGTGTGCTGTGTTTCATGGGGTCGCAAAGAGTCAGACGACTGAGCGACTGAACGGAACGGAAGAGACAAACACGGGCTATTTATCATCTTTCTGTTGTTACTACCATTTCAGAGGGCAAACAGGAGGCTGATTGTGAATGCCTCAACTGGAGCCCACCTTTCTCTTGTCTCAGGAAATGTAAACAGGGGGCTAGTTGTAAATGTCTAATCTGGAGTCCATCTATCTCCTACATCAGCGTTATGGGAAGACAACAAGGCAGAGAACATTATGATGCAAAGAGCTGGATATAGACAAGGGAATAGAAGGAAAAAAAGAAGCATTATGCTAACAGAAAAGCATTATTGAAGCTAATGGGGAGAAAAAGCTAATGGAAAAGACTTTCTTTTTCTCCATAAATCATCTTTGAGTTTAGGTCTAATTTAATTTTTCACATAAATTTTTCATCACCTCTACATTGGCTTGTCATCTACTTTGTGCCAAGGCCTGTACTCATCACTGACATTTAAAAATGAAAAGAAAGAGGGAGAAATAGGTAAAGGGCCCACTGTATGGTGAGGAACTGAAAATAAATTTTTGGCAGTGAGCACAGTGTAGTGTGTGTGAAGTCAACATAGAAGGCACACGTGAGAGTTATGTAATGTTATAAATCACTGTTACCACAATTAAAATAATTTGAAAAATTAAAAAGAAAACTGAATATCAAGTTGAGTGGGGAGGAGTGTACAGCAACAATTAAATTCATCGTAATGCCCAGTTCAAAGAGTACAAAATGCTAAATCCAGAGGGATGAGCATGAGGTGAGGGCTGGGGAGAGGAGAGGTCTCTGGGGGCACCAGGAGCTTCACTTTTCTCAGTTCCTGCAACCAGGTGAGCCTGATGGAGGGAAGACGGTGCAGAGGGGAAAGGATGATGAGAGATGTCACCTGGATGCAGAAAAGGACGTTGTGGCAGGAACTAAGGTAAGTTTGTTATGGTTTGGGATGGGGAGTGCCCAGAGGTCACGTGGAGGCAAGGGGGGAGGGGGCAAGGGCACTGACATGACACAGGAGCCTGTTTCAAGTGCCATCTTAAAAGTTCCAAATGGGTATTTGGTGGAGATGATAAAACATTTCTAAGGAAGGTAACAAGCTGGAGAAAGAGCCTGCCACCCCCTTGGAAGAACGGGCCCCACGGATGACAGGAGATGGTGAGGGGCTGAGCAGGGCAAACCTAAAGGATGCTGAGCATCCTGCAGCTTCATTCGCAGCAGTGGCAGGACCCATGTTCCAGGTGACCCAGCCCGCCCTGCTGCAGCGGGGAGGATGGGGTCTGTCGCTTAAAGGGGCAATTGTGGCTCAAAGCGGGAAGGGATGCAGGAGGCACTGCCAGTACAGATGGAAACCTGGATGAAGACAAGACATGGTAAGGAGGTAAAACACATGGGAGGGCTTCTTGAATTGTCAGATGTAAGAAACAAGAAAGCAGAATGAACTTACCATGACAGGCTGGTCTCTGGACTGTTATTTGGCAAAGCCTGGCTCCTGACATCAGTGAGGCAATATAGGAAAGGGGTCCATTAAGTTCCTTCACAACCATTAGCGCCTGGAGAACTTTCTCTGCTGAGCCTACCAAAAAAGGCAGCTCTCTGAGTCTTCATCCCCTTAGTTAGTTAGTTAATGTTAGTCACTCAGCTGTGTTCAACTCTTTGCAACGCCATGAACTGTGGCCTGCCAAGCTCCTCTGTCCATGAATTCTCCAGGCAACAATACTGGAATGGGTAGCCATTCCTTTTTTCCAGGGGGATCTTCTCAACCCAAGGATCAAACTCAAGTCTCCTGAGTGGCAGGCAGATTGTTTACCATCTGAGCCACTAGGGAAGCCCCAAACCCTACAGCACTCAGTATTCCCAGGTGGTCTCCTATCCAAGTACTAACCAGGCCCAACCCTAACTTAGCTTCCAAGACCGGAGGCGATGCAATGTATTCAGGGTATTATGGCTGTAGACTGACTTCATTCTCTGCAGGGCACTTACCACTATCTGAAGCTGGAATAGGGCTGGGGCAGGTGGAGCTGTAGTGCCAAACAGCCACTGGTCAGCACTGCAGTGGGCACCAACCCCTCCCCTTGTGTATAAAAGGAGCCCCAACTGGGTCTGATGGATTGAGTGGCTAGTCTGCCATCTTCTTGGTCTGCTAGCTTTCCAATTAAAATCATTATTCCTTGTTCCAGCACTTTCTCTCCCAATTTATTGGCCTGTTGTGCAGTGAGCAGAATGAGCTTGGGCTCTGTCACATGTCCTGCTCTTCTCATCTGTTCACTGACGAGTCCTACGCTGTTTTCGTGATTATAGCTTCATGACATTGAAGTGAAAGCATAAGATGCATCTAGCCAGTTCTCATTTCTGAGGATTCTTTTGACTATTTCCACATGAATATTAAGAGGATTTGCTCTATTTCTGTGAAAAATACCATTGAAAGTTAGGCAAAGAATACATTCACGTGGACATTGCTTTGCAAAGAATGGACATTTTAACAATACTAATTCTTCCATCCCATGAGCATCAGATATCTTTCTATTTATTGGTTGTTCTTCCAGGGAACCAGCGTGTAGTGTCCAAACGAGGAAATTACATGGTTTCCATGTTACAATCCAACCCAAGGCCCATTTCAACTTTCACCAGCTGCCCCAACTTTAGGGAAACATCTTTCCCCATTCTGATCCAGGTTTCTTTTCCTGGAACCGTGATTGATACCTTTCTTCATTTTCACAACTTGATGCCTGCAAAGTGCACAAGGTGAATATGACCTGAGTCGGGAGATAAACATGGCCTATTCTGTATTATAACATGTATCGGGACTTTATGTATTTTGTGTGTCTGTGTAGGTATGTGTGATTAATTGTACAGATTATTTACCATTTAAAACATTTTAAGTGCACTGTTCCGTGGCATTAACCACACTCATATTGTTATACAAATATCTTCTCCATCCATGTTCAGAACTTTTCTGTTTTCACCAGTAATACTGTCTGCCCATTAAAGACAAATTCACCTCAGCCCCTGGCCATTGCGCTCTACTTTCTGCCTTTGAACTTGACTTCTGTGTGTACCTCATATGACTGGAATCATGTCATTTTGTTCTGCTTGTGACAGTTACTTCATTTATAATGGCTTTCAGGTTTCCGTTCACAATAGCACATGTCAGAACCCCTACTTTTTTAGGCTGAATCTTATTCCTTTGCGTGTGTGCCACCACATTTATTTGGTCCCCTCATCCACGGTGGACAGTTGGGTCACTGGCGCCTTTTGCTACTGTGAGGCATACTGCTCTTGGGGGGTGGGTGTACTCATAGGTGCCCAGCCCCTGATTCCAGTCTGTGGGGGTATGCCCTGATGTGGATGTGGCGGATCACGGGTAAACCCTGTGAGGGAGCTTTGAGAAACTGGCACACTGTTTTCCACATAGCCTGCACCATTCCACTTGATTTCTTTTATGGAAAAATAGTAGTGGTTTATGGATCCACTCCAATTGGTTTATCTGTTTACCCACTGGTGAGCATTTGCACCATTTCTCCCTTTTGGGTCTTATAAAGAGTGTTGCTATCAATATATGTGGACACCTGTTTTCACTTCTTTGGGGTATATATCCAAGAGTAGAGTTGTTGAGCTGTATGGTAATTTTACACTCATATCATAGATGTATGTTGAATCCTTTTCCACTTGCACAAGTAATGTTTAAAAGTTCCAACTTCTCTGCATTGTTGCCAACATTTGTTTTTTATGTTTTTTAAAAAAAAATATATTTGTTTGGCTTCATCAGGTCTTAACTGGGGCAGGCAGGGTCTTCCTTGTGTCCTGAGGTATCTTTTCACTGTGCACTATTGTGCAGAGTCTCCAGTTGTGTTCTGCAGACTCTAGACCAAGCAGGCTCAGTAGCTGTGGAGCATAGACTTAGTTGCTGCGAGGCACGTGGGATCTTCCCGGACCAGGGATTGACCCCGTGTCTCTTGCATTGGCAGGTGGATTCTTTGTCAATGAGCTACCAGGGAAGCCCTACCCTCATGTTTTATTGAAGAGTTTATACAGTCATGTCTTGATACCCTTGGGGAATTGGTTCCAGAATACCCTAATTTTGGTATATAAAAATATATACCAAATATAAAATGGAATATAAAAGTCTCCTATATAAAATAGAATGGTATTTGCAAATAACCTGGGCAAATATCCTCTTGTATACCTTAAATAAAATCTAGATTACTTATAGTAACTAATACATATATCACTGTAGAAATGTTATAAATGCAATGTGAATGCTATGTAAATAGTTGCTGGTCTATGGCAAATTCAATGTTTTCCTTTTGAAACCCTTTGGAAATTTTTTTTTTCTTATAGTTTTGATCTGGAGTTTTGTCAGGAAGCATTTACAGGCTTCCTGTGTGCTCTTTTGGCTCTGTCATGAATCCTCTGTTCCTTATTAATTCCTGAATATTCAGGAATTAAGAGGTGTGGCAAGCCGCTCCGGGGCTGAAGAATTGCATGCTTTCCCTTCGTTAGTTTTTCCGTACGGTGATAAGTAACTATTTATGACCCTCTTCCTTTTTATGAACCTTATGGTAAAAGTGATTATTTACAACCCTCTCTCTTTGATATGGATTACCTTATGTTTCCTTGATAATTTTAAGTCTGGACTTTTGATTTTTATCTTTGCTGAAAATAGCTAGCTTGTAAGACAGTATATATACCCACACTATGTTGAATAAAACACCTTTGCTCCATCAGAGCTTGGGTCCCTGTGTCTGTCTGTCTTTTTTTTTTCTCTCTCTCTCTCTCCGGCTAATTCTTTGGAGCGCAGAAGCCCATTGAGCTCACTTTCTTGCCAGGGCTTCTAAGACCCTCTCAAGAAGGCACACTGTGCCTTCAACCCCTCGAGAGGGCACCAGGTCCCTCTGTGCCCGATAAGCAGCACAAGCTCTGTGCCAAGAGCTTTATTGATTTTCTGCATAAACCAAGGAATATCAGCCTCTTTCTCTCTTTCTTTTACTTTCTTATAATCAACTCCAGACCACCAGGTTCTGGTCCATTAAAGGACCTCAACAAAGTTTGAATCCATGGATGTGGAACCCATAGATACAAGGGGCTGACTTCCATTTTACTTTTTACATTTAAGCCTTTTATGTATTTTGAGATACTTTTTAGTACGTGGCATGAGCTAAGGGTCCAATTTCATTCTGCTGCATGTGGATAGCCAATTGCCTCGCAATGCCATTTGTTGAAAACACCATTTCCCCCTAATTTAGTTCTGTGGACTATTGTGTAAAATGAGCTCATTATGAATGGAAGGTGTATTTCTGGAATCTCAAGTCAATACCATTCATGTATGTATATGTATAATATATTCATATGTGTGTGTGTGTGTGTGTGTATACACACAAAAGCACTTCCCTGGTGGCTCAAATGGTAAAGAATCTACCTGCAATGCAGGAGACCTGGGTTTGATCCCTGGGTTGGGAAGATCCCTGGAGGAAGGCATGGCAACCCACTCCAGTATTCATCCTTGGAGAATCCCCATGGACAGAGGGGCCTGGCGGGCTATAGTCCATAGGGTCACAAAGAGTCAGACACAACTGAAGCAACTTAGCATGCACGCACACATACACACAGGAATTCATGTGTGTATACACACATACACACACACAATTTCATGTGTATATATATACACAGACAGGACTTCCTTGGTGGCTCATGGTAAAGCATCTGCTTACAACGCAGGAGACGCAGATTCAACCCCTGGGTTAGGAAGATCCTCTGGAAAAGGAAATGGCAACCCACTCCAGTACTCTTGCCTGGAAAATCCTATGGACAGAGGAGCCTGGTAGGCTACAGTCTATGGGGTCACAAAGAGTCGGACACGACTGAGCAACTTCACTTTCACTTTATACACACACATGAATTAATGTATATACACATACACACACAGGAATTCTTGTGTGTGTGTATATATATATACATATATATACACATGAATTCATGATATATACACACACACACAAATTCACACATATATATATTTATACACACATGAATTCATGTATATGTGCATGTGTGTGTATACACACACACACACATGGTATACATGTGTGTGTCCTGTGGTGTGGTGCATTAAAAGTCAAAGCTCATGATCTAGGCAACCAAACCCATAATTATGTAGGTTTTCTTCTGTATTATTTATAGTTTATTTATCATTATTCTGTATTGTTTATAGTTTACTATTTTAAAATTTTTTGTGGTCAGTGTTGAATGACTTTTGGTGTAGGTTGTCAAATTTGTGTCTAATTTCATTTCATTGTGTATGTTTTCTAATTGTTCTATAACTATTTTTCCTAGAAATCCCAGGATATTTGCCTCCATCCTTTTGAATTTCCAACCTGCAGTGGACTCAGTAGGACCACCAGCAGGAATCTAGGCCTCCCCTGAGCTAGGAATGGCTACGGCCTGCATTTCCCAGTTAGCCATCAGAGGGCGCCAGTCCCACCTCTCTTACCAGTGCAGAGGTGAGGTGAAGTCGCTCAGTCGTGTCCGACTCTTTGCGACCCCGTGGACTGTAACCTACTAGGCTTCTCCATCCATGGGATTCTCCAGGCAAGAATACTGGAGTGGATTGCCATTTCCTTCTCCAGGGGATCTTCCCAACCCAGGGATCGAACCCAGGTCTCCTGCATTGGAGGCAGACGCTTTAACCTCTGAGCTACCAGAGAAGGCCTTAAGGCCTCCGGATTCTGCCCCCAGACTCAGCCCTGCGCACAGCTTACAGGACATGGGCCTACTTAGGACCTACCTGGGGTTTGGCTTCAGGACAACACAGGGCTGTGTCCACACTGAGAGGAGCTCAGTTCCCTCAGGAGCTCAGTTTTGACAGGAGGCCATGGGAAGAAAAGGTGAAGAAACAGTGAGGAGAAGCTTCCTGTGCCTGGCTGGCTGCCTAGAGGGGCACTGTCTTCAGAGAACCCAGCAGAGGAAGTGCTTGATGTAGAAAACTGTGGGTTTGTATTAGTTTTGTGTGCAGTACAGACAGTGTCCGGTTTCCTTTGGCCTGTGATGTTCTGTTTTCCAGGCAATTTATTGAGGGGGCCTTCCTTTCCCCAGTGTATGTCTCTGGCAGACTTGTCATCAGTACCTGACCATGTATTAGCAGGTTTTTCCCCATGGTTCTCCCTGCTAATGTTCTGGCTAGCTTCCTTTTTCTGTGCCATTTCTAAGTGGCTTGGTTACCATAGCCACATAAGATGGTTTGAAGTCGGAGTGAGTTTCCTCCAGCTACTGTCCTCCTTTCTCAGGAGCCCCTTGGCTGTTCAGGGTCCTTTGTGGTTCCATGCAACTGTCAGGATTGTTTGTTCAGTTTTTGTGAAAAATACCATTGGAAATATGGTTGGAATTGCATCGAATGTGTGTGCTGTTTGGGTTAGAATGGACATTTTAGCAAGCAATCTTTACATCCATGAGCACAGGATCTCTTTCCTTCATTTGAGTCTTCAAATTCTTCACCAATATCTTAATAATTTCAGTGCTCAAGTCTTTCATGTCTTTGGATACCTTTATTCCTAGGTATTTTGTTCTTTTGATGCTATTTTAAATGGGACTGTTTTCTTAATTTCTCTCTCTGATGGTTCATTATTTGTGTACAGGAATAGAGCTGAGATTTATGTATTCATTTCTGGTCCTGCAGCTTTACTGAATTCATATATTCTAAGAGATTTTTGGTGGATTGATCTCGAAAGCTAAAACTAGAAATCCCACTGTTTCTACCACATCCAGGTCATCCACAACACCCAAGAGATGGTGACTCCTAATAGAATCTTCCCACAGTGTCCCTTACAAGCATGTGAAACCCTACAAGGGCAAATTGTATCATCACTTGGGGTGAGTAGGATCTGGGTAAGACTTGCCCTCTCTAACCATGTTTGATATTGTCTTGACTTTTCTGTCCTATTGACATGGTTGTTTTGAGAAGTAATTTATTTTTCAATCGTTTCAAACTTACAGAAAATGTTCATTAGCAAGACTCTGAAAGGTTGTTGAATTACGATGCCGGGATTCTTGGCCCCTGGAGGAGAGGCATTCAATCTGGGGCCAGAGACGAGGCTTGATCGCTCAGAGCTTTTGTGTAACAAAGTTTTATTAAAGTATAAAGGAGATAGAGAAAGCTTCTGACATAGGCATCAGAAGGGGGCAAAAAGAGTACCCCTCTGCTAGTCTTTAGCTGGATGTTATATAGTCACCAGCAGTCTGTTAATGAAAGAAAGGAATGTCTCAAAACTTAGAATGGCACCAGGCCCCTCACCCATAAGATGTATTTTGGGATAACCTTGGCTCCAAATGGTTTATCTTGGGCCATAAAATAATTAACTTGAATCTTGAAGAAGGGCAGATCACCATACAAAAAGTTTCATTTACATAGATTAGAAGAACAATATCGGAGTATAACATACTGGTTTATCAAGTAGGTTCTGAACCCAAAAGGCGGAACCAACTTGAAGACAGAGTTTGGGGTAAATGCATAGTACATTAGCATAGCTTAAGATAAACATTTCCATAAGAAAAAGGCATTGGTTAACTTCAGGTGAAATCAGATGTCATTATGGCAACACAGAATTTTAAGAGAAACCTCCTTTTAAATTTGTATAGAGAAGGAAAAAATATCACGTTTGTTTCCTCCTGCCGCTTAAAAGAGATAAAATGTCTGACACTTGCAGGCTATTTTCTCCTTTTAGAGACCCCTGGCCTTCCTGCCTGTTACCCTCTCAACTCAAAGTATTCATATTTGCCCCTTTATACAAAATACTCCAGTGTGTTTTATCCTAAACAAGGATACTCTCCAGGAATCCAGCATGCATCCCCGAAACAAAGATTATGAAACTATCTTCTAACCGTCTGATCCACAGGTCCACTTGGATCAGCTGTCCCAACTCTATGCTAGTGTCTTCTTTCATTCTGATTTGGTTTTCTTTCTTTTATCTGGAAACTTGATTGAGACTTCCTCTTGTATTCAAATCCTGGGTGGATTTAAAGCATCAGATGTGCATGTGATGGCTTCTTTCACTTAGGATGTTGTCAGTGTTCATCCATGCTGTAGCTTGTATCAGTCCTACATTTTTTCATTGTTATTAAAAACACTAACAACAGGTACCTACAGTCAACACGACATAAGGAAGGATGAGACAGGGGATGAGAAGCACAAGCAGTGAGCACCTCTCTGGCTTTTAGGAGAAAGGTGTCAGAAATGTCTCCACACTGGCTAGGCAGAGCCCATAGGAGGCAAATGAATGGAAAAGCAAGCTGTGATATCTAATCTCTCCACTGCCAGCCCCACAACCCCAGGTTTCAATCTACCAGCCCTATTGTGCACAACCAGACACCAAAAGGAAGATACATAGACTCTTGACTTAGGGAGCCAGACCCCATGCTGGGGTCACAGAGCATGGCCACATGATCATTATGGACTCCATGCTCACGTCCCCTGTCCTCACGAAAACATCCACAGGTCACTACATGGGGCTTTCTGGGGCACTTGTGAATACTAGAAACTGCAGTGGTAAAAGGAGGGGAGAAGGCACAGATGGGAGCATAGATGTGGGGTGGTCTACAAATTACCAAAGACCTGAGGTCCTTGATACTAGGAGTTGGAAAAAGATTTCTTAATATGTAAATGGGGAAAGGAGGCCCATTTAATAAATGGTGCTCAGACAATTTGGCATCCAATTGGAAAACAAAACTGGATTTCCTACCTCAAAAAATACTGCCAAAGCAATTACAGGCATTTTAGGAACCTACATTTGAAAGGGAAAACTTTACAATTTTAAGGACAATTTTAATGAGGGTGTATTTTTTTAACTGAAGTAAAGTTGATTTACAAGGCTGTTTTAGTTTCAAGGGTATAGCAAAGTGATTCGGTTATTCAGTGATTTGTGTCTGAGATGCTCCTCAGACAAAATTCACTCCCTTTGGGAGGCCACTGGGCAATGCCCAGTACTCAACCAACAGTCCTATAAACCCATAGCAGCAGGTGGTGATGCTCAGTGGATGTTTGTTGACTGAATAAATGACTGCAATCACACACTGAAAACAAGCCTTGAGGCTGGGAGGGGATCCCCAATCCTGTCTCCAAACAGGAGGCCTTGATCCTGTTTGGTGTGGGTGGGTGAGATGGGGCTTGGGAAGGGAAGAGACCCATCACAGAGCCTTTTGTAAGTAGGGACACTGGACATGTGAGGAGGGTGTGAGCAGGCACGTCCCAGAAACACATCACGGCAGGTCCTTCAGTTGCACACTCACCCCTGCTCTTGGGGCATCACACTGTCTCCTCCCTGAAACATGCTGAACAGCTCACAGGTTTCCCAGAGGGGGTGGTCACATGACCCCCGCCTGACCAATCAGCATGTTCCATCCTCCCTGGACACCTGTGATTGACTCGGGGCTGGACAAGTGACTACTCAGGGCATATGCTGGAACCCTGGGGAATGGAGGTTTATTTCCATTAGGAGCAGGGGATACCTAAGGTCAGCCTGTGGCAGTTGGAGGGAAGTGAGGTCAGCCTGTGGCTGTTGGAGGGATGTGACATCAGCTTGTGGCAGTTGGTGGCCTTGTTCCATAAAGGCAGAGCTACTTGGATGAGGATGACATCAGTAAGCAGAGCTGAGAGGTGGGGAAAGACAATTCCTGCTGACGTCCCTGAGACCCAGCTACAGTCCAGCCAGAAGCTGTGCTCATGGACTTAGTTATGATCATTCTCTCCTGTTTGTTAGCTTGTTGAGCCCCTTTGGGTTTGATGTTCAGCTGGCTAAGTGGAGACCCTGGAACTGCCACAGTGTGGGTTTCATCTGGCTTCAGGGAAGAAATTCCACATAACATTGCAAGACTTATTTTAATCTGGAGATCTGAATAGACTCAGTCTGCTGGGGCCAGCTATTAACTCTAGGATTCCCCTAATTAGTCCTCACAGGGTTAGTCCTGTTAAGGTAGCAGCTCCTGTCCCTGATTAGAGGACAAGGCAGAGGTTCAGAGAAGGGAGGTAGCCAGGCTACAGTGAGGAAATGTGCAGCCAACAGAACCCCCAGATCCTGCTCCTTGAACTCTGGAAAGTCACATGGTAGGGCTTGTCCATGTGAAGGGGCTTAGGCACCCAGCCCCGTGCAGGCTACCCTGGGGTCCTAAGGATTGGAAACTGCCATATGGCTGCTTTGAAACTCAAAAAAAAAAGCAATTCATACTGAAGGAAGGAGGGGACCTTACTTCACCAGACCCCACCCCACTCTCCAACACCCTCTAAACCTGTACCCCTTTCTCCTTTGCTTGTCAATTACATAGTCATGCTCATGTGACCACATGGACAGTTCTTGGGTCACTGGCTCCCATCTGGAGCTGCTAAAGGGGATATTCCCCCCATCATACCTGAAGACTTCTTCTTTGGGGCCTTAGGTTTGTATTCTCCTCTTGCACACGAGGGCTTTTCCAGAATATACAGGGAACCTCACTCAGTTTGAACAGGATGCATCTTTCACTCTCCATATCTCCCTTGAAACTCAGTTCCGGTCCTCCTTTCTCTACATTGCAGCCTCCCGTGGTGCCACAGGAAAGACCCACTGACAAATGATAGCACAGGAAGGCAGTTGGGAAGCTCTGCTTACAAGGGACCTTGCTCTTCATGCTATAGAGGTAGTGAAGCCCCCAGGGTCTGGAAGCAGTCCTTGGGCCAAACTGAATCCACAAGGATTTTGAGAGCTCAGGCTTCCAGCCATGGTAGGGATGGGGCAAGGTCCATGAGGTTCTGAAGGCCCATAGTGTGCAGGCTCAGGGTGAACAGAGAAAAGGCAGAGGCCTACCCAGAGGTGTTCACAGACCACTTATAGACAAGCCAGCCAAAAAGACATCATAGTGCCTGAGCTGCTTTCATGGGTGAAGGGTGTGGGGGCACAGGCAGAGACCCAAGTCTGCCGGAAACTCCTTAAGGACAGACAGTTTCCAACTAGGATTTGAGGCTGTATCATTTAGTTATGTCTTTGGCTGAAATGATAGAAATCCATACTTTCAGTGGCTTCAGCTACATCAGTTCAGTGGCTCAGTTGTGTCTGACTCTTTGTGACCCCATGGTCACATGCCAGGCTTCCCTGCCCATCAGCAACTCCCAGAGTTCACCCAAACTCATGTCCATCTAGTCGATGATGCCATCGAACCATCTCATCCTCTGTCGTCCCCTTCTCCTCCTGCCTTCAATCTTTCCCAGCAGCAAAGTCTTTTCCAATGAGTCAGTTCTTTGCATCAGGTGGCTGAAGTAGTGGAGCTTCAGCATCAGTCCTTCCAATGACTATGGAGGACTGATTTCCTTTAGGATGGACTGGTTTGATCTCCTTGCAGTCCAAGGGACTCTCAAGAGTCTTCTCCAACGCCACAGTTCAAAAGAATCAATTCTTCGGTGCTCAGCCATCTTTACAGTCCAACTCTACATCCATACACGACTATCAGAAAAACCATAGCTTTGACTAGATGGACCTTTGTTGGCAAAGTAACATCTCTGCTTTTTTAAAAAATATAAATGTATTTATTTTAATTGGAGGCTAATTACAATATTGTATTGGTTTTGCCATACATCAACATGAATCCGCCATGGATGTACACATGTTCCCCATCCTGAACCCCCCTCTTACCTCCCTCCCTCCCATACCATCCCTCTGGGTCTGCTTTTTAATACACTGTCTAGGCTGGTCATGGCTTTTCTTCCAAGGAGCAAGCGTCTTTTAATTTCATGGCTGCTGTCACCATCAGAAGTGATTTTGAAGCCCAAAAAAATAGTCTGTCACTGTTTCCATTGTTTCCCCATCTATTTGGCATGAAGTGATGGGACCAGATGCCATGATCTTAGTTTTCTGAATGTTGAGCTTTAAGCCAGCTTTTTCACTCTCCTCTTTCACTTTCATCAAGAGGCTCTTTAGTTCTTCTTCGCTGTCTTCCATAATTGTTGTGTCATCTGCTTATCTGAGGTTATTCATATTTCTTCCAACAATCTTGATTCCAGCTTGTGCTTCATCCAACCCACCATATCACAGGATATACTCTGAATATAAGCTGAATAAACAGGGTGACAATATACATCCTTGATGTTCTCCTTTCCCAATCTGGAACCAGTGCATTGTTCCACGTCCCATTCTAACTGTTGTTTCTTGACTTGCATATAGATTTCTGAGGAGGCAGGTAAGATGGTCTCGTATTCCCACCAGTTGAAGAATTTTTCACAGCTTGTTGTGATCCATACAGTCAAAGACTTTGGCTTAGCCAATAAAGCAGAAACAGATGTTTTTTCTGGAAATCTCTTGCTTTTTCTATGATCCAACAGATTTTGGCAATTTGATCTCTGGTTCCTCTACCTTTTCTAAAACCAGCTTGAAACATCTGGAAGTTCATGGTTCATGTATTGCTGAAGTCTGGCCTGGAGAATTTTGAGCATTACTTTACTAGCATGTGAGATGTTCCACAGTTGATTGTGATCCACACAGTCAAAGGCTTTGGCATAGTCAAGAAAGCAGAAATAGATGTTTTCTGGAACTCTTTTCCTTTTTCGATGATCCAGCAGAAGTTGGCAATTTGATCTCTGGTTCCTCCGCCTTTTCTAAAATCAGCTTGAAGATCTGGAAGTTCACGGTTCATGTATTGCTGAAGCCTGGCTTGGAGATTTTTGAATGTTAGTTTACTAGCGTGTGAGATGAGTGCAACTGTGTGGTAGTTTGAGCATTCTTTGGCATTGCCTTTCTTTGGGATTGGAATGAAAACTGACCTTTTCCAGTCCTGTGGCCACTGCTGAGTTTTTCAAATTTGCTGACATATTGTGTGCAACACTTTCACAGCATCATCTTTCAGGATTTGAAATAGCTCAACTGGAATTCCATCACCTCCACTAGCTTTGTTCATAGTGATGCTTTCTAAGGCCCACTTGACTTCACATTCCAGGATGTCTGGCTCTAGGTGAGTGATCACACCATCGTGATTATCTTGGTCATGAAGATCTTTTTTGTATACTTCTTCTGTGAATTCTTGCCACTTCTTCTTAATATCTTCTGCTTCTGTTAGGTCCATACCATTTCTGTCCTTTTTCTAGCCCATCTTTGCATGTAATATTCCCTTGGTATCTCTAATTTTCTTGAAGAGATAGATCTCTAATCTTTCCCATTCTGTTGTTTTCCTCTCTTTCTTTGCACTGATCACTGAGGAAGGCTTTCTTATCTCTCTTTGCTATTATTTGGAACTCTTACTATTCTAAATCTTTGTTATTCTTTATTAACTCTTTGAAGTTAATAATGCAATTAAAGCATTTTGACATAGGATGTTCTCTATAATTGTTAATGTAAATCATACTTTGAATTCCACAATTATCTAACAGGAATATAGTTGTTAATGGAGACATTTGGTAGACTTGACTGGACCTCTTTATATTTCTTACCAGAAAACACCCTAATGTTTGAATATTAATTTGGAGAGGATTTCAGCAAGGTAATTATTAATAAACTGAAATTTACATATCAATGTGTCTATCTATAGATATACTAATTAACTGTGAATTTTGCTAAGAAAGTGAAATATTATTAAGTTACAGAATACAAGGTTCAGTAAACTTTGCTATTTTGCTGCAAAGGACTAGACAGTAAGCATTCTGGGCTTTGTAGACCATGTGGTCTGTGTCTCAACTACTCAAACCATAGTGCAAAAGCAGCTGTAAATAATTCCTAAACCAATAAGCATAGATATACTTCATTAAATCTTCTATAATATTTTATCACAATGCTTAAATTAAAACTAAGACCACAGGAATTTTAAGTTCACATGTCATGGAATGTTCACTTGTGAAGTTTTCCAAACATTTAAAAACGTTAAAAAAAAAAAAATCCTAGCTCACAGGCCATGTAAACACAGGTGGCAAGCTTGATTCAACCCACAGGTGGTAAGTTCCCACCGGATATTCTGTCTCTTTTACTGAATTATGATGTTCATTTCCCACTGACCCTCTATTCATCATAGAAGTCCCATAAGCATGAGGTTTTCTGTTTTTTTCTGATGTATTCCAAATGTTTGAACAGTGACTAGTGTAAAGTTGAAAATTATTTGTTAAATAAATAATTTTTTTTCTTCTCCTGAACTCTTTATGATAGAAGTTTTTAGCAAAAGAGAAGTTTTTACTTGCTCTTTGGCATGTTCTCAGACACAGAGGATTGAGGATTACAAAACTTCAACTGTAACATTTTGCGAATTATTATTCCAAAGTAATAAAATAAACAATGGTGTCAGGAGATGTTTATGCTACAGGTTAATAACTTGTAGGTTTATGTAGTTAGAAAGTAGGCACAGATAATACATATGAAAAGTGAAAGTGTTAGTCGCTCAGTCATGTCCGAATCTTTGTGACCATATGGACTGTAGCCTCTGTCCATTAAATTCTCCAGGTAAGAATACTAGAATGGCTTGCCATTCCTTTCTCCAGGGGATATTGCCAAGCCAGGGATCAAACCCAGATTTCCCACTTGCAGGTAGATTCTTTACTGTCTAAACCACAAAGAAAGCCCATAATATACATATATGTACATATATGTGTTTATGTGTGTGCTTAGTTGCTCATTCGTGTCTGACTCTTTGTGATCCCCATGGACTGTAGCCCGCCAGGCTTCTCTGTCCATGGGGATTCTCCAGGCAAGAATACAGGAGTAGGTTGCCATTCCCTCCTCCAGGGGATCTTCCCAACCCAGGGATCGAACCCAGGATTCCTGCATTGCAGGCGGATTCTTTACCAACTGGGCCACCAGGGAAGCATATGTGTATATACACACATAATATAAAAAATATAATATATATACACATATACATATATGTGTACATATACACATAACTGTTTTATAAACACATGCAAGTTCCATATTGGTGCCTACATTTCAGAAAGAAACTTTATACATGGGCTTATAAATTGTTACACAAGTTACTTTTTGAGTATGATACTTAAACAGATATTTAATCAGGGCAGCTAAGTGGTAATCACACTAATTAATCACAAAGTAAAAATACATTCACCTTAGGAAAATCAATACTATTAAACTGATTAATTGGCTTTAAAGAACACATTGTAACATAATTATTTTAGGACACAAGTATTTTTTGATAAACTAAGTGGGCTATATTCAGCTGTCAGAGTTATATCACATCTTTCATAAAGTAGGAAAGCAGACAAAAATAAGTAGCTTTTAAAATCATTATACAATGGAATTATTGCTATGTGATTTATTTAAATGGTTATTAGCCCAAATCATAATTTAAAACCAGCAAATTTATCATCATAGTTGAATGCTTGAGGAGAACAATTTAATCCACTTTTAAACTCAAGTTAATTAAAATAGTTCTTACATTATTTGCAACAAAAGCGCTACCAACACTTGGCACTCCTGTGCATCACAACAGTTCTCAATCATTGCCATTTTGTGTTTTTGTTATCATTGCTAGAAAGCCTAGAAAAGTGCTTGTTTCTCCTCTGAACTGGAAAAAGGCACTAAGCTTAATGGCTAAATGAAAGAGCCAATTTGCAGAAAAATGCTTTGAACATATTTAAATGTGACATCTAGTTAAGCTTCTAGTAGAAATATCATCATCCAATGAGTGAACAGGGCAAGAATGCTTGAGACACAGCTAGCATTCTGAGTGGCATCAGTATAGTAGATGATTGATTAAAGGAATACTTGGAGATGAACTATTTTGAAGTTCACATTTGGAATCACAGAAATAAAGTGTATCAACTGCCATCTGTTTCTTCAGATGTTGCTCCTCCCCCCATTTCTTGGCCTTGCTGATAGACTGTCATCTGGGCCCAATGTGAACGTGGTCAGGGCCAACTATATACTAAACAAACCGTCCATGTTGTTTCTCTTTTATTCATTGGTGCTTATTTTGCCTTGAGGATACACTACAATACTCTGCAAAGGAAACATAGGTTTGATCAAGTAATACACGAAAAAATTATGTGCTGCTGTTCAGTCACTCACTCGTGTCCAACACTTTGTGACCCATAAACTGCAGCACTCCAAGCTTCCCTGTCCCTGTCTCCCAGAGTTTGCTCAAAATCATGTCCACTGTGTCTATGATGCCATCCAATCATCTCATCCTCTGTCGCCCTCTCCTCCTTCTGCCCTCAATCTTTCCCAGCATCAGGGTCATTTCCAATGATTTGGCTTTTCGCATCAGGTGGCCAAAGTATTACAGCTTCAGCATCGGTCCTTCCAATGAATATTCAGGGTTGATTTCCTTTAGAACCGACAGGTTTGATCTCCTTGCTGTCCAAGGGACTCTCAAGTATCTTCTCCAGCACTACAGTTCCAAAGTATCGATTCTTTGGTACTCAGTCTTCTTTAAAAATAATGTATTATTCCTAAATTGGGAAAGCCTGTTTGTACTTGAACATATAAACACACATTAGTACTACATAAATAGGATCAATTTTTATGGAGTCTGCCTTTTTTTCTCCTTGACCTCATAGCTTCAGAATTGATCGTTGCCAGTATTTATAATTCTGTGCCACTGACTTTAAAGCTGTAGTTTAGACGTACCACAATTTATTCAATTAGGACCTTATTTATGGACACTTAGTATGTTATCAATTTAACAGTATGATATACAATTCTTAGTGAACATTTTGTACTTACATCCTAGTAGTAATCTGTGACTATTACTCTGGATAGATTCCTAGAGGGAAACTGCATGTCAAAGGAGATCGACATATTAAATTTGAAAATAAAGCTAAATATTCTTTCAAAATGGCTTTACCAGTAGTCTAAGATTGGTCCAATTTTTTGAATCTTCATTTGCAGCAGATATTGTAAGTCTTTCTGTTTATGGTCAAGTATATAAATTAAAATAACCATTATTGCTTAAATACATTTTTCAGAGTATTGTGAGGTCAAGTACCTGTTCATATATGAAAATCTCTGTATTTTTTGTGTTCTGAATTGTGTTCTTAATCTTAGAACATTTTTATTGGTTATCTCTCTCTCATTGTTTCAAAGGTGTTTCATACTACCCTATGCCTATTATATTTATTAGAAATATTTCTTCCAATATTTTTTCAAAGTTATATTTTAGAAATAAAGAATACTTCATTTTAGTTTTTTCAAGTATATAAGTACTTGCATTATGGTATCTGGGCTTTTTTTCTTACTAAGGTCTTCCTCAAATATTATAACTGGAATTATTTTCTACTGTTATTTCTTACTCTTTGAATATGTTTAATTTTACCTTTTGACTTCATCTGAAATGCATGTGTGAGGCTGCATTGTGCAAATATGTGTGGTGTAAAGAAGGTTTTTATTTACTTACCAATGAGTAGGCAGTACACAAAGCATCATTTATTGACTACACTTCCTGTTTTAAAATGACAACGCTATCATAAACTGTTTCCTGATGGAAACTCTTTTGGAATCTGTGTTTCACATAACTTTATTTTTTCCTACTCATGTATATATTACTCTGTTTCTTCTATTACAGGTTACTTAACTTTTGGGGCATGTAGCAAAAAAAACCCATCATCACTGTACTTCTTTTTAAAATTTTTCTTGTTATTCCTTCATACTTTTTATCCATGTAAATTATGGAATCAACGTGTTGTATTTCACAAACGTCTTTTAGTTTGTTGATTGGTATCACGTTGAATATATACATGGAAAGAAAGAAATAAATTATTTATAATGACAAGACCTTAAATGACCCTCAGGATCTCTGCACAGAAGCTGATACACCTCACAAGCTGCCAATATCTTACTCACTAGGCTTGAGATACTACCCTGTACTTATACAGGTATGGACTGGATTCAGAGACTATTATTCACAGGCAACTCAAATAAATAAAACATGATGCGAGTATTTTAAACTTAACATGAAAAGGATAATTGAGTGAGTTAAGTCCTTATTTCCACTACATATCATATTGTCTTCATGTAACAAGCTATAGAATAACACAAATTATAATTAAAAAGTTGATTGAGCATGAAATAAGAACAAAGGAAATTCATTATTTAATTCAAGTAGTTAATGATGCAATGGATCCAACTATTCAATAGAGATTCACAAATCACTTGGCTTGGACAGATAAATGTCCTGTGTCAAGCTATATTCTCTCATGGACATTCTTAGAGGCTTGTTAACCATATCTGCCTTTTTGCATTCACATTCCAATAATTCCATTTTGTAGCAGACCCATTCCTGATGGACATAGATATTCACATGCATGTTTTGCATCCACTAAGACCTGATGAGCTGTGAGTAACTGAAATCCTGATAAACAGCAGCTTTTGTGACTCAGTGGTGAAAGACAACAAGGGGTAAAATTGTGAGAATAAGTATTGTGCTATCCTCCCATATAGGTCCATAGTTCATCCAACTAATAACCTTACCAGTCTGGAGGTCAGAATTTGCTAAGACTGGAAATGTCCATATTATACTGTTAGATATGATTTTTATACCTTTATCCCAGGGACGGGGGAGCCTGGTGGGCTGCCGTCTATGGGGTCGCACAGAGTCGGACACGACTGAAGCGACTTAGCAGCAGCAGCAGCAGTAGATACCTAATTTACATTATTTCAGGTTCCCAAGAAGCACTTCTTTCTGCTATTAGTTTCTCTTCACTTAGTTCATCCAACTAATAACCTTACCAGTCTGGAGGTCAGAATTTGCTAAGACTGGAAATATCCATACTATACTGTTAGATATGATTTTTATACCTTTAGTAGATACCTAATTTACATTATTTCCAGGTTCCCAAGAAGCACTTCTTTCTGCTATTAGTTTCTCTTCACTTTGGCAGAAAGTTCCTCCAAAGTGAAGAGGAACTAATGGTAGAGAAACTGCATGGCAAATAGATGGGGAAACAATGGTTAACAGTGACAGACTTTATTTTCTTTTGCTCTAAAATCACTGCAGATGGTGACTGCAGCCATGAAATTAAAAGACGCTTGCTCCTTCAGAGAAAAGCTATGACCAACCTAGGTAGCATATTAAAAAGCAGAGACATTTCTTTGCTGACAAATGCTCATCTAGTAAAAGTCATGGTTTTCCCAGGAGTCACATATAGATGTGAGAGTTGGATCATAAAGAAAGTTGAGCACTGAAGAATTGATGCTTTTGAACTGTAGTGTTGAAGAAGACTCTTGAGAGTCCCTTGGACTGCAAGGAGAACAAACTAGTCAATCCAAAAGGATGTTGGTCCTGAATAGTCATTGGAAGGACTGATGCTGAAGCTTCAATACTTTGGCCACTTGATGCGAAGAACTGACTCATTGGAAAAGATCCTGATGCTGGGAAAGATTGAAGGCAGGAGGAGAAGGGGATGACAGAGGATGAGATGGCTGGATGGCATCACTGACTCGATGGATATAAGTCTGAGCAGGCTCCAGGACCTGGTGATGGACAGGGAAGCCTGGGGTGCTACAGCTCATGGGGTCGCAAAGAGTTGGACACGACTGAGTGACTGAACTGAGAGGCACTTCATTTATTCTCAAGACCTAGATTTACTTCTATTTCAGTTTTTAATTAAAATTGGATTCTTTAATTAAAAATAGCTATTCTATATCCCTAGTTTTTGTGCCAATCCGAAAGGAAATAAGCCTAACTATTCACTGGAAGGATTGATGCTGAATCTGAAGCTCCAATACTTTGGCCACCTGATGCAAAGAGCTGACTCACTGGAAAAGACCCTGATTCTGAGAAAGAATGAGGGCAGGAGGAGAAGGAGGTGACAGAGGATGAGATGGATGAATGGTATCAATGACTCAATGGACATGAGTTTGAACAAACTCTAGGAGGTGGTGAAGGACAGGGAAGCCTAGCGTGCTGCAGTACATGGGGTGGCAAAGAGTCGGACACAACTTAATGACTGAACGACAACAATTTCTGTATGTTTTTCAAATTTCTTGCTACATGATATGATGCCCATTAATCTCACCATCCCAGTCCCTCTATTGTGTTTGAATTTTAACTACTTAGGGTTCATCACAAGCATGATGCCCTTGGCTAGACACAATAGTCCTGGTGTTAGCCAGCTATGTTTTCCATTGTCATGTGTCGGGCATAGTATCTTATTACACAATACTTGATCTATATATTTTCATTGTGTACCCATTTTTCACCAACACAAATATAGCTTATTCAGAAACATCCTTTTAAAAAATTATCCTGACTTAATGTTTAAATTTTTCATATTAGAGTCACAAAGATGAAAAAGTCATAATTGTTGAATTCACAGGTTTATAAATAAACACAGCCCAACAGTGAAACATCACACCTTATAAATACATCAGATGTCAAAGATACATTGTCCACTGTATGCCCAGCCCATTCTCCTTCCACCAGGGCCTCCTCTGAATGGGTAGCCTATGTGGTCTTGATCTTGTTGCTCCTAAATAACCCCATTTTCTGGTCAGAGCTGAGTGCACAGGTGGACACCTGGCCCAGGTCTCATGCTTTATGGGAATTCAATTAATTAGTTGAAGGTAATCCAAATAGTCTTTTCCTCCCATAAATTTAGAATTGGAAAGCTAAAACAATTAGATTAATCTCACGCAGAAATGAAAGATCTTATAAAATTAAGTCTAGCCAAAGTCACATACAGTTCAAAGCTGTGAAGTACATGAAACAAAGGAGGAGAAAAAGCTATTCTGCAGAGAAAAGTTGAACAAATTTGGGAAAAGCAGAGCCATCTGCCTCTGAGGGCCCACGAGGTAAAGAGAGGGTAGTTTTAACTCATGGCTCTCCATTTGACCATGATGAAAAATGTTTGGTGGTTTGGATGAAAACTGTCGGTGTTTGTCTACTGAAAGCTGTGCCTCATCAATCAAGCCCTTAATATTTAAGCTGCTTTGACTGGACTTTTCTTCCTTATAAAACATTGTGAGCATGTAAGTCAGTCATGGGAATAGAGAAATGCAGCAATCAATTTCTCTTTGGGACATCAAGTAATGCTTTATTTGTGCACATAATGGTGAGGTGAACATAAATGGGTAGAGAAATGAGGGGAATAATTCCATATAGGAATGGATAATAAAAAATCTGAAATACCTAGGGGTGGGGTAAAGAAATATCTAGACATATTAATTTCCTTAGATAATAGTAGTCAGTTAAAATTCTTACTGGCATTAGTCAATAGACAAGAGATCCTGATCAAAGACCTGAGGGAAGTAAGGAAGCAAGCATGTGACTATCAGGTGAAGAACACTCCAGCCAGAGAGAATAGAGCCCAAAGGCAGGACCTGACTGTGTGTCTTAGGAAATACAAGGTCAATGTGACAAGAGGGGAGGGGATACAGATGGCCAAGTGGGAGATGAGGGCAGAGTTTGGGGACCACAGCATATCAGCTTCTACAATCTAACTTCAGAGTCTGATACTTTATGGTGATAACCATGGGAAACCAGGGAGGATTTTGAATATAGAAATGACAAGGTATGAATTTTATTTTAACAGAATCATTTTTAAATGTTCAATAAGTCATATAATCATAATCACTACTTTCAATTTACCAACAGCAGCTCCAAGACTGTAATAATGATGTAGTCTCAACCATTTGGCTTAGTTGATATATAAGTAATTGAGAAGTTAGATCAATGGATTTACTAGAACTTTCTTTAAGGAATTCATTACCCTCTCTATACAAAATTTTAAGTGACAATTTATTAGCAAATAACATAACATTATAAACTAGAAAGGGAGCAAAGAAAAAATTTTTTCTTAGATTAAGTACAACCTTCAATAAAGTGAAACAAATATCCAAAGAACATAATATAAATTGTCTGACACACAAAGGCCCTAAAATTGTTAATGCTTACCCTTATCAATTAAAAGTAAGAGCTGCTGCTGCTGCTAAGTCACTTCAGTCGTGTCCGACTCTGTGCGACCCCAGAGACGGCAGCCCACCAGGTCTTTTATTTTGACAATCAAGCTAGAGGTAGAGGGTAAAATTGATATTTTGTTTTTAAAGAAGTAGTGGTCTAATCACTATATATAGAATGTCCTAATTTGAAGCAATGTAAATTCAGGATGAAAATAGTCTTTTTAACAACACAGAGTAATATGTTGAATACAGTTGTTAGCAAAACTAATTAAACATCAGATGATATGCAACTAGAGATTATCATACTAAGTCAGTCAGAAAGAGAAATACAAATACTATATGATACCCTGTAGAATCTAAAATATGACACAAATGAATCTATCCATGAGACACAAACAGACTCATAGACAGAGCAGACTTGTGGGTGTCAAGCGGGAGGGAGTTGGGAGGGGGATGAAGTGGGAAGTTGGGGTTAACACATTTAAGATATTACAATATGGAATGAATCGATAGCAAAGTCCTACTGTATAGCACAGAGAGCTATTGAATATATTCAGTATACTACAATAGACCATAATGGAAAAGAATATAAAAAAATAAAACATATGTATAATTGAATTACTTTGCTGTACATAAATTAACACAACATTGTAAATAAACTATACTTTATTTTTTTTAAAAAATCCAGATGCCTATCGAATTATTTTGTTTCTAACTAGTTTCTTAAGTCATACTATAAAATGACAGCTTTAGATAGCAATTTCATAGGCTGAATTAGATAGGCTTTAGGTAAAACTGTCAATAAGGCATAAGAAAATTACTTCCATTTTTTTTTAATAAAAAGTACATCTCTGAATATAAACTATTTCTCCTTCTATTCTACTGTTGCATTTTATAATAGCCAATTGTAAATTTTAACAACACATTCTTTAACTTCTCTATGACTTTATCAATGTTTTTGCCTACATATGGACAGTTCTTCCAACTTGTTTACCTAGTACATTGCTTATCATCTGTAAATTTCATGTAGAGTCCTGCTACATGAAGCTTTCCCTCACTTGCTCAATTAAGTTGCACTTTCCCTGTGATTCTTAATCAGTTTTCTATTACAGGTTAACAAAATATATCTCTCTGACCATGGCCTACAAAGCATCTCCATTTTTAAGGACTATGTGGTTCGACTGGAGATGCCTATATAATCCAGTATAACCTCCTCATCTCAAGGTCCTTAATCACATCTGCAAAATCTCTTTGCCATACAAAGTAACTTTTTACAGTTTCTCCATTTCTAAAGATGTGGATGTCTTAAGAGGTCACTATTCAGTCTACCACAGCATCTAAAGCACAAACATCCACTGAAGACACACACTGTGTGTAATGTTGACCCTTGAATAACCTGGGCTTGATGCACTTACAGATGGATATTTTCAGTAGTAAATATTACCATATTACCAGTGCCATCCACCATGAACAGTCCCCGGACCTGGAACCACAGGGACATGAACCGTATCTAGGAAAGACCAGCTATAATTTATCTGTGTTTAGCGAGGGAGGATTTGAAGGGGGACCTCACCCATGCATTGTTGAAGTGTTAACTATAATTATTGATTTGGAGTCTATTTCTCCATGAAAGTATACTTTTGGGCAATAGGCTTGTTTGTTCCACCCACTGTATTTAACATAATGTCTTATAGGAAGTGCAAAGTGGCTCATTAAATATTTAATGAACACACTTATGAATTAAATACATATTTAAAGCTATATAGTACTGTTGAAACAAAGGACTATGAAAAATCAAAACAGTGAATGTTTATTTTAGAGACATGTTTACTTTTAGAGATTTATACTATTTAAATATATTTTTGTTTATACTGTAGAAGATTAAGGTTACTTATTTTATTTCTTTAAAATATCATAATAGGGTATATTAGATTTTTCAGTACTTTTGGTATATTTTCATACTATAAATCACTTTATGAAATTTGGAGACATTCTGTATATTTATAAGAATATTTTGATCACATAGACAGTGTTTCTTAATGCTTTTTATCACTGACTTTGAAGTAACATTGGAGTTTTTGGTAGTGGTTTATGTTTTATTGTTGTATGGTGTAACAGTTATTAAATATTTAAATTAGGCCATTAATTGCCAATAGCTGTGGTCATTATGCACAAGGAACTAATATCCTTTCAGAAGTTAGCCAGAAATGTAGGTATGCTACAATTTTTATTTTCAAATATTACAAGTAAAATTCCTTCACTATTTTGTAAAGATCTTTTAGAGGTGGCTATATGATTCAGTAACAGAGTCTCCAAAAATAGTTTTAAGATGAATTTGCTTTATATCAATTTAAATGATAATTAAACTCACACCTAATATATGTTTCTCTGAAAAGTCATTTGCAGGACAGAATCAAAAACTGAAGCATGTTCTATTTACCTTCATCTGCTTAATTTTACACTGCAAGAAATGAAGATCTGTAAATAAAATGGAATGTGTAATTTACAATGCCAAATACAGAGAAGAAGCATTTGTGCCTTTCCTAAATAGATTAGGATGGTTCACGAAGTAAAGAAACATCTCAGGGGGTCCATAAGGTAAGCATATTTATAATTTACTCTGAGTAGAATTTAAATAAAAGTGTTTATAAAAATGAAACTTTGAACTTAAAACTCAACTTGATATGGTGTTACCTAATACTTTGCTTGGTTTTCAATATAGATAATAGTATCAGTACTCAACAGCTTAATAATTTTGAGGATCATCAAGTGCTTTGTTTAAGTTGAAGTATATTTTATTTGGACCTTCTCCTTGTAGACCAGTAATTCACCTCTATAAAGCTGACCAAAGTTATTTTTCCTCCACAAATTATATTATTTTTCAATATGTTCATCTTTCTCTTATTTATTTATGGATTTTTCTTTAAATTTATTACAGAATAAAATCAGACTATTTACAGAATAATTACATAGATTGTCTTTAGGTCTTAATATTTTATCAGATTTTTATTTATTCTATTTCTCCCAAAGTCTTCAAAACAATTTTTTTGTTAATGTATGTTTTTCAGTACAAGGCAATGCTATGTATCAATTTACGTAATGATATACCATTTAATTTCCTTAAGCAGTAGTGGAAGAAAAAGGCTAATTTGAAGCATAGGTCTAAATAAGTAGTACCAAGAATACAATTTTTATTTCAAATTTGGATTTAGTATTTAAAATAATAAATAAAGACCATATTTAAAACAATGGCTTCTTAATTTAATGAAGGAGCTGATTCAAAATCTCAAATATATAAAAATCTCAAAAATATATATATCAAATATATATTTCCATTAAAATATAGGGATTAGCTTATAAAGGTTACCAATAGATCATTTTATCAATTAAATGTTAAAACAACTTTTTCTTTTAAAAGTGCATGGAACACTTAGAGAATTCAGCCACAAAAAGCTGTTTTTACACAGACCTTCCTTTTTCAACACATAATTCAGATTGTTTATCCTTGAAAAAATTTTCTTGCCTATGCACATTAGCCTTAGAAACAGATCAAAGAAACTGTGATGAATTCAATTCTTCACATTGTCCAATATAAAAGTAAATCAATAAAGAGCTAATTTCTTAGTATTATACTCAAAGAAAAATGTTAATTCAGTTATCATTGGATATTTACCAATAAACTAAATGCTCATCCTGTGGAGAATTTCAAGATGCTAATTTTAAGCCTCACATTCATCATTCAAATCTAGATTAGAAAAACTATTAGTAAAGGTTAATACTCGACTCGATGGACATAAGTTTGAGTGAACTCCAGGAGCTGGTGATGGACAGGGAGGCCTGGCATGCTGTGATTCATGGGGTCGCAAGAGTCAGACACTGACTGAACTGAATACTAACCACATTTTAAAATCTCAAAAAGGAGACTATTATAATAAAGAGTGGAAGTGACAAATACACTCAAGGGATTAGATCTGATAGAGTGCCTGAAGAATTATGAATAGAGGTTCCGAACATTGTACAGAAGGAAGTGATCAAAACCATCCTCAAAAAAGGAAATGCAAAAGGTCAAAATAGTTGTCTGAAGAGGCCTTACAAATAGCTGATAAAAGAAGTGAGGTGAAAGGCAAAGAATAAAAAAAAAAAAAGATATACTCATCTGAATGCAGAGTTCCAAAGAATAGCAAGGAGAGATAAGGCAGCCTTCCTAAGTAATCAAAGAAATACAGGAAAACAATGGAATGGGAAAGACTAGTATCTCTTCAAGAAAATTAGGGATACAAAGGGAACATTTCATGCAAAGATGGGCACAAAAAAATGACAGAAATGGTAGGGACCTAACAGAAGCAGAAGATATTAAGAAGAGGTGGCAAGAATACATAGAAGAACTATACAAAAAAGATCTTCACAACACAGAAAATCACGATGGTGTGATCACTCACCTAGACCCAGACATCCTGGAGTGCAAAGTCAAGTGGGCCTTAGAAAGCATCACTATGAACAAAGCTAGTGGAGGTGATGGAATTCTAGTTGAGCTATTTCAAACCCTAAAGGATGATGCCGTTAAACTGCGGCACTCAATATGCCAGCAAATTTGAAAAATTCAGTAGTGGCCACGGGACTGGAAATGGTCAGTTTTCATTCCAAAGAAAGGCAATGCCAAAGAATGATCAAACTACTGCACAATTGCACTCATTTCACCTGCTAGCAAAATAATGCTCAAAATTCTCCAAGCAAGGCTTCAACAGGACATGAACCGTGAACTTCCAGATGTTCAATCTGGATTTAAAAGGGAGACAAACCAGAGATCAAATTGTAAACATCTGCTGGGTCGCAGAAAACACAAAAGAATTCCAGGAAATCATCTACCTTTGCTTCATCGACTACACTAATGCCTTTGACTGAGTGGATCGTAACAAACTGTAGAAAATTCTTTAGGGATGGAAATACCAGACCACTTTACCTGCCTTTGGAGAAACCTGTATGCAGGTCAAGAAGCAACAGTTAGAACCAGACATGGAATAACAGACTGGTTCAAAACTAGTAGAGGAGTGCATCAAGGCTGTATATTGTCACCCTGCTTATTTAACTTTCATGCTGAATACATCATGCAAAATGCCAGGCTGGGTGAAGCACAAGCTGGAATCAAGATTGCTGGGAGAAATATCAATGACCTCAGATATGCAGATGACACCACTCTCATGGCAGAAAGTGAAGAGGAACTTAAGAGCCTCTTGATGAAAGTGAAAGAGGAGAGTGAAAAAGTTGGCTTAAAACTCAACATTCCTCTAAGAGTTTTATAGTTTCTTGTCTTACATTTAGATCTTTAATCCATTTTGAGTTTATTTTTGTGTATGGTGTTAGAAAGTGATCTAATTTCATTCTTTTACAAGTGGTTGACCAATTTTCCCAGCACCACTTGTTAAAAAGATTGTCTTTAATCCACTGTATATTCTTGCCTCCTTTGTCGAAGATAAGCTGTCCATAGGTGTGTGGATTTATCTCTGGGCTTTCTATTTTGTTCCATTGATCTGTATTTCTGTCCTTGTGCCAGTACCATACTGTCTTGATGACTGTGGCTTTGTAGTAAAGCCTGAAGTCAGGCTGGTTGATTCCTCCAGTTCCATTCTTCTTTCTTAAGATGGCTTTGGCTATTCGAGGTTTTTTGTGTTTCCATA